>OX371223.1:292447515-293047515 GCA_947310385.1 Nephrotoma appendiculata
AACGACTGTTGCGTCATCTTCGACTGAGGCTGAATATATTTCGTTAAGTTCGGCTACATGTGAGGCTATTTGGATCCGGGGTTTGTTATCCGAAATGAGTGAAGATGTTAATAAACCTACGACCATCTACGAGGATAACCAGAGGTGCATGTCGATATTCGATATCACTTTTTACGAAATGTAATTGAGCGTGGTGATATCGAAGTAAAATACATTGGAACCAAAGAACAATTGGCAGATGTGATGACTAAGGCATTGCCAACTGTAACGCAAGTTGAACTTCGGCGAAAGCTGGGTTTGATATAATTCAATAAGGTGTTATTGGCAGGCCGCTTCACGCCAGAAAATGAATTTTTATATATATTAATCAAGTTTGTATATTGATAAATCATAAATTGTAATTGTCAGTGAGGTTTTTATATACGAATTTACTCGTATATTATATTTTGCATGGAAAAAAGTCGTGTCAGCTCCGTCTCCAGAATTCGGTCAACCTAAAGCACCTGATAAAACGGATACGACTACAACGGGTACAGCTGCTGGAGGAAAAAGTGAGGATAAAACCGATTCTGTAGATAAATATGAGTCAATAAAGGAAACGGATTTTTCATCTACCACTACCACATTAACGACAAGGCGATATATAGAAAACCGGTGTTACCACGAGGGCCGATCAACACGTGTGGGGGATGGACTGCACCAATCGAATCAACCTGGGGAGATACAGCTAAGTGTTCTGTTATTTTGATTTTTTGTGTATTATATAATTTTATTGGTGTTATTTGTGTGTGGCCGTTGGCCTGTGTGGTGGTGGAGCCCTTCTAATTGGGGCCTTCTTTTTCCATTGTGTTGTGGTGTTTTGTTTGAAATTTTCCTTTAGTTGTTTTTGTTTTTCGTTGTCAGCGAATGACATACTGTGTTGAACGAGAGTTAATTTCATAAGGAGTGGAAGTGTTTTGTGTTGCTCTTTATGCTGTATACATACTGTGGCGTTTGTTGTGGCGCGGGTATGTCGCGCTCGCACCGCACGTATGAATTTATACCTGCAGGAGCGAGTGCGATGTATTTGTGCCGCGATGGTTTCCGCAGGTGTGTATTATGCATTAATTTGAGTTTAGTGTTTTGTGGGTGGGTATTAAATAGATACAGAAATGTATATTCATAAAATATATGTTTTCAACGTTCGGACCCATCAAGTATTTTGTATTAGGATTATTCATCAGTTTATTCATATCCTTATGATTTCTTTTTTTTTTTTTTTCTTTTTTCAAATCTTCATCTCAATCTAACGAACCATCAAAATAGTTCTTGTAACCGAATGTTGTTAGCGACACCATTTTCAATTGGATTTATGTATATTACTAATAGTAATTATATTAATATTGTTTTCTTTGATTGAGAATTGATTGATTGATTGATTGATTAGAATGTACGGCCAAGACTAAGCAAGGATCCCGGATACGCCGGGCCTACCGTACACCCCTTTTACATATAACAAGATGGAGGGATAGGAAAGGTTGTTAGGTATGATAGACTTGACCCGGTTACAGACACCTAAGTAGTCAATAGTTAGTTAGTAAAGCACAAGACGGCACAATTATTTTTGTTTTTTGGGATATAAATAATCAGCAATCAACATCCTAAAAAGTAATTGATTAATTAGTAAATGTCCTGAAATAAAATTTCATTATTATGAGGGATTAAATTTTATTTAATGCCATTTCCTCCGCCATCCCCTACCAAAAAAAAAAAAAAAAAAAAAAAAAAAAAAATGAAGCAGTCAATGTCGCGACGCCGGCACACCTTTATTATAGCATCTTAAAAAATTGATAATCAATAATGTTGGCATCTTAATGGTTAATTTCCTGAAATAAAATGTCATTATTATGCGTTAGAGATTCCTTATTTTGTACGATATAATTAAATTATTCTTGAATAGAATAAATGTAATGTAATGATTATTATAACTAAATTAATTATAATTTGATTAACGTAAAATTTATTTGTTTTACGTAAAATAAATCGAATGAAACAAATCGAATCCAAATATTGTAGTATCAAACGGATGGATCCCTTCTTCAACCGATAACCTTACCATCCCTAATAATCCAATATTATAATAAAAATGAAACAAAGACATCTGTTTTCAAAAATAGCTAATCTGGAATCTATAAGGTAATATATAAATAATGAATGTGTCACAGGTTAAGAATCTCCAATACCTAAACAAATTAACACATTATAATTTATTCCCAATCAGAATTAAATAAAATTATTAAGCTAATCAGGAATCTGTAAGATGACAAAATTAGTAATAAGTAGCTATTAGCAAATAATCTAATAAAAGAAGTGCCATGATCCCAAAAATACAAAAAAACATCTATGTATCAATATTTGTCTGATTATAAATTTTATTGTGTAACCTCCAAGCCAAAAAATAAATCAACCCATAAAGTTTCCCTCCACCGACACTTCAATGTTACATATAACCATAGTCATTTAATCTATTAAAATAATATTTGTAACCCAATTGTCGTGGGACAAATTAAATCTTAAATATATAATTAAATTAAATTAAAATAAGAAAAATTACAATTAAATTGTAATTACAATTCGACCTATAATTAAAAGTTTATTATCTGGTTAATAGTGGAAATCTATTATATTCCTAGCGACGGCAATTATCACTTCAATGCAGTTCTTGAAGCAAACTAACTTCGATCTGAAACCATAAATGGCGGTTAACAAACACGAACAATTTGGAAGATTTATACCCAGTAAAACCTATTGAAAGAGCTTATAAAGAAGGAAACTCTTAATTACAGAATATATATCTTAACCAACTCAACCCGGGATTAAAACGTTTATGTACAAATTATAATTTATTAATTTCTAATAATAAAACTCAGTATTGATAGCTGTCCAATCTGGAAACTATAAATAAATAAATAAAATATAGTATTAATGTTCTTTATCTCAGACGGCTTAAGAATCTTAAAATATTTAGAAATTTTAACACTTTAAAATGTATTATTATTAGTAAGTCAAAATACGACCAAGTAGAAGCCAGACAAAATACATGGCTTGTACGTATGCAGGCCCAAATTGCACGAATGCAGACCCCACCCATTCACATCTCGCACATGTGACGGAGAAACAAACCCCCCAGTCACCCGAGCACACACTCCGTCCATCCGTCCTGCATTCTGATAAAGTACCCCTTACCCTCAAGCAAATCTTCACTCAGAACTTCACCATTCTCAGCTACGACGTCCCTAATCCGATGACTATCGTACAATAGAGAAAAAAACAAACGAAAATACCACTCTTCATACGATACACTCCAATTAGACTAAAAAAGACACCACCACAGAAAATGGCAAGTCTCCAAACGAAAACCACCCCAAAAACAAAAACCAATTCACCAAATATATGATATACAAACAAAGTCAATGCCCAGTAGAATGAAAATTCATTTATCCGCCGCACCTGATACAAGTTACAAACCAATAAAGCCAAAAAACTCTCCAAAAAAATCCAGAGCATTTACACGAAAGCTTCTCTCCGTGTTTACGTTCCACATACGTACAAATAAAGTCCCTACATTTCGAGACGGCCACATACACATGCATAGACACTGATTAAACAGTTATCTGATTTGTTATATACTCTTCATTCATGCACGTTCATTACCAAAACCGAACACAATCAGATTCTATTCAATTTTCAATTATAGAATATGATTGTGTTCGGTTTTGTCATCGCACACCCACATACAAATTGAAACACATTGGCTGGTGCTACACGAGATTCCAGCCTCCGGCCCCAAACCAAGCCGCAACAGACCTACTTTGCCAACCTAAACCACCATATCAAACGAAAACACCCAATCCCCCGCACCATCCTATTCCGCCCTCTCGAAAACAAAATTCAAACAAAAATCCACACCCCAAAAATGCCCCCAAACCACTCCATCCCCACCTCCACCTCCGTCACCCCGGATTCACGGACAAAAATTGTGCGACATAAAACCTTTGTCCGTGAATCCAAAATGACAAAAACATAAATGGAAAAAAAAAAAAAAAAAAAAAATAAGGGCATTCCCGAGATGCAGACCCCCGTCCAAATTCCATTCCCGAGAGAACAGAACAAAACAATACAAAAAATTAGGTGCCCTCATCTAATACAAAGGTTCAAATCAACAATTCAAATCCACTACGACCCAGCTTGAAACCAGAAAACAAAATCCCGTGTAGCACCATCCATTTCTACATTAAACCTGCAAGTAAATATGTAAATAAAAGACAACGTAGGTTACAAAATTATACGATAACCAGAAAAAAACGAAAATCATCGGTCATCAAACTTGTTTACTCGCAAAAACAACAACAACAATTTTTAACGAGTGTAACAAAACAACGCAAAGAGAACAAGAAATACAAAATATTTCAATACAAACATGTTAATGCATTCCAAATTTAACCTCAACCCTAATTACTTTCGTACAGCAAAAGAACACGCGATCGTGAAAAATGCACCAACTTTTGCATGATCAAACAAAAATGACCAAAACAGTAAATATTAATTAAACAAAAATTAAAACTAAGCCAATGGTTAAATATGTAATAACAAAATATGTATTAACAATTTAGAACAATGAAAAAAATGAAAAAACACTTATCTTGAGCATTCTTTGGCATCAAAAAATTTCTATACACATTAGAATATTCTACATATTTACAATGCGAATGATGCATTCAAAAAACGGTATCAAAATACATATAAACGAAATTGTTATATACATATTCTGTGCCATCAAGCGCATCACACACAAATTATTACAACTAGTCAATTATTATTTATTATTATCACTTTTCACTTTACTTAAACACACAAATTATTATTAATATTATTATTGTTTATTTATATACACATATTTTTAATTAATTATTTAATTTAAACACATTTTAAATTATTTACTAATTTATATAGAGGAGAGACAAAAACACGTCTTTCCTCTACGACGTTCAATCGCCGACTTCATTGTTTTCTTTGATTGAGAATGAGTAAATTTTTATTACTTAGTTCGAGATAGTTTCGTTCTAAATTTTGAAAGAGTGAATGAATTTTTAAAGTAGCTAGTTAATTAAAGTTTATGATATTGTACTAAAATATAATTTTATAAAGATTCTACAGTCCATAAGGTCAGTATGGACTGTATAATTTTTAGTTCATCATATGTAAAAATATATGCTTTAATTAAATGGTTTTCTAGGTTGTTTCGGGAGACTGTAAATTGATGAAGGTTTTGATTATATTGTTCTAGGTTGGATAAGTGATTATCGCTGGTTGTTGATTTTATGATTTATTTAATACGATTAGGTGATACGATACGATGAAGGATCATACAGTTGTGTTAGCTACTTATTATTAATTCTATCATCTTACAGATTCCTGATTGCTTTAAAAGTTTTATTTAATTTGTTTAGGTTTTGGGGTTCTGGAGCTGTGCCAAACATCCATTATTGATCTTATATTGCAGATTAGCTTTTTTTGAAACCATTTGGAATTAGCTACACGATAGATATGCTGTTATGATTAAAAATTAGATTCCGATTTCAGAAGTAGTTAAAAACTTTTATTGGACTATTTTGTAGTATAGAGACCTCTGTTTTTCCAGTGGCTTGGCTCCTTTTCGTATTGCATCCAGTGGGTGGTATTTAATAATAATTATTAATTTTAATTTTTATTATTTTAGATCTCTCTCTTAGATTTTATTAAAAATAGGTATTAACGAAAATTCAAGAAGATAAGTTTGCAGAGTTAAATAACTATTTTTAATTTTCAGATGACTGGAAGTTTTTCAGTTACATGATTAATAATTATTTCGTAGTTAGAATTGTGTCATTATGTTACTAACTATCGACTACTTAGGTGTCTGTTTCCGGGTCGAGTCTATCCTTACTAACATAACCTTTCCTATCCCTCCTATTTTGTTATGTGTAATACAGGTGTACGGTGGACCCCGGCCATATCTGGGATTACTTGTCAAATGACTTGGCCGTACATCTCAATCAAATCAAAAAATCAAATCAAATATTCATCAAGTTTGTATATTGTGCGATCGAGGCGGAGAGAAAAAATAGAGGCGGAGTGTTAACAGTGTACAAAACAAATAATGATGACAGTATAACTAGTTCTGATTTGTTATTTGAACATTAAACCCATTTTATTTATTTGGTCAGTTCTCAGTAGATAATTAAGGGATTTATTAAAGTGAACAACACACATCACCAGCTTCTCGTTCTCGGTAAAGAGGATGTCTGAATACAAAGTCGTCACCTTCATACTGGTAGTTCTCGGACCTCACCATTTTGACTTCCTACAATGCACCGAACTTGCGTGACTTCAAAGCTTCGGCCAAAGCTTCGGCAGCACTCCGCTTTCTATTGTTTTCCGAATGTACCGATTATCTGTCTCCATTCAATCGGAGCTGAAATGCTCATAAAGACGTGCGTCTTTCCTGGATTAAGTTTAACCACCACTGCATTTATCAGGCGCTTTGTTGATATCTGTTTTTTTTATACCCAGTGCTAGTTCAAGAGTTTTGTTAACCCACACTTCTTCGCTTGTTATTTGATTAGCAAGGGTGTCGATGACTGAGAATATTTTCAACACGAAATTTCATTTCAAAAGATTATTTCTCGATTAGAGAATAATAAACTTTTTAATATGTAACATAAAAATCACATATCCATTTCATCATTCATGTTCGGCCATATAAAACAAAAACTTTATCCATTCGGCATACAACCACCCGATTGTTTACATCCGACCTTGAAGTCGAGCTCATTTGGTTTGTATATAATTTTAATTAAGTCAAACGAATATCTGATCATTAGATTATTGATGTTTCAATCTTCTCACCATTTCCTTCTGTTCAATTCTACTGCCAATACGAAATCGTGATTTTTAAATCGAACTTTACTGTTGATTACATTTTTTAATTACGATATGCTTATCGTACGGATTTTTTTCAAGGTTTTGAAATTACTACTCACTTATCTCGTTTTGGGCAAGAGTTCACCCACTCTTATTTAATCCTTATATATATATTTACGCTGAACTTAATATATACGTCTAAATGTAGTAATCTGTAATTAACACTGAGGGGTAGGTATAAGTTAAAATGAAAAACCAATTATTTTCCTATTTCTAATTAAAATATTTATTCGAGTGCATATGATACGAACGAACGCATATTATGCTAATTATGCCATAGTAAATTCTTAGGTTTTTCTTCTATCGTACATGCAATTCTTGGCTATAAAACAAAAAGTAGAATAGTTTTATTCCTTTTTTTATATGAATACATCGAGTATGTATGCAGATCTATTCTTAGAGATATGCAAATTAGAATAATAATAACGAAGTAGGATAAAATGGATAATAATGGATCCGAACCAACGAGAACGCAAACCAACAACAATCGTTTAGCAATAATGGTAAATATTATTTAAGTGAAATAAATCTAAAGAGGAAATGATTTTTTTCCCTTTATATCCTTGTGTATTATGATATATCGAAGTATATACAGTGCACGACAACCATTTGTTGCATGTAGTAAACATTTATACTTGCTTCGCCGAGTGTATATCATTCGATTACACCAATACACCGCTTCCCTCTCATATTCAATTCGTATGTAGAACCAACCATAATAATCGACCTTATAACTAGATTACGAGTATAGATATCCTCCGAAGACGAGAATACGTTAAATTAAAAAATAAAAGAAAGTTTGAATGAAATCTAGATCCAAACGGGTGAAAATCAATTTATAGTTTGGGAAAATGAAAATTTCCATGGAAAACATAGATTTACATATCTTTATATCCACATGACTCAGATGTTAAATGGATTCTATTTTTTTTTCTTTGCTTTCTCGTGACCCATTGATCTGATCCAATCATAATGATTTTACTTTATGATTTGCATTATATTTTGCTTTGTATATACGGTTTATATAGGGGGGCTAACAGAAAACACATTTACAAATAAAATGTTGGGTTAGGAAATTAGGCAATGAAATAATAATATGTAGGAAAATATATGTAAATTCTTTTGTCATTTGAGCTGTAAAGGGTGCAAAAGGGCAGAAAAGTGATTGATAAACAGAGGTCAAAATGTTAAATAAATATTAATTGAATCTTGACATTTTATAGCTGTATATATCGTAAGCTGACCACAAAATTCCATAATCTATTGATTTGATTGGATTGTATTTTATGTATTTTATTACCGGTGTGAAATACTCAACGTTAATAAAAAGTGTAGCTACACATTTTAACGAAAAGTGTAGACTCAAAAAGTGTAGCTGCAAAAGAAAAAAAAGTTTGGAATTCGAACTACGTGATTTAATTAAAATTATTAAAATTAAACAAAAAATATTGAGGATCACAGTACTTCATACAATACTAAGTTTATATACCTTCTCTATAACATTTTTTTGATTCAGAAAATCATCGGAACCACAAGTACCGAGTGTGGAATTTAGTGTTCTCCACTTGTGATGGTATCTGGAGTTTGTAAAAATTTCAAGACAATTTGATTGTTGTGATTGGCGACATGGTGCTACACGTGAAAGTATCTTTGGGCAAATTCAATTAATTCTTTCATAATTCAAACAATCTTCGGATTAATGAGTTGCGAGTGTGGAATATAGTGTTCTCAACTAGGCATGGTGTCTGAAATTTATTCAACAATTCATTTATTCATATACATTCAAATTTATTTTCAAGACAATTTGATTTGCATGTTGTGATTGTCAATATGATTCTCCACGTCAAAGCGTCTTTGGCCAAATTCATTTAACTAGTGGTCGCCCAGTGGTCAAAATTCGACCATAAACATTATTGAATATTTTAGGAATATATGAATTTGCAAGTTTCGAAAATATTTTTTTCTACTTTTATACATTTCTTATATCTGAGACCATATACATTTTTATATGTATTAACAATACAAAACAGTTCAGTACCATTATATTTAAATAATATATTTAAATAATAAACTTCTCTGTAAACAATATTCTTTGTAAGAATTCTATTATTATTAAATAAGTTTCCTTCACCATTGTCATTGGAAATAAAAAATGTCAAACTATCAAAAGAACGACCTCTACTTGGAGTAACATATACCTAATTGTCGATGCAAAAACACTGGACGTAGTAATATCACAGATCAAGAGACAGATATAAATCTTCCTCCACCAAATGTTACATATGAACATTCAATCTATGAAATTATATCCAACTCAAATCTGGCCCGATTAGAGAAGGAAAATATAATAGAATATTATATATGTCGCTCCTCTTTTATTTTGTTATGACTGTGTTAGTATACAAAATGATTTTTTAAATTCATAAATAGAAATAAAAGGAAAACAAATCGTCGTATTTTTACGAACTATACGATTCCATACCACTACCAGAATCTACTTAAATATAAGTCCTGCTTACTCTCTCATTGACAGATACCTATTTAAAGAAAACTAACAAAGAGTATGTTGGTTACACTAACAATGCAACGTAAATTTGAACTTTTTTTTGCTCATTTTTTTTGTTTCTGCACCAACACATTTATACTTAGTTATTTTAAAAAAAATTACTATGGAAAAAAAATTCCGAATACATCTTTACTTAGTTATTGTTTATTTTATATGTGTGGAGTTAACAGGACTTATATTTAAGTAGATTCTGCCACTACATATAAAGTAAAATCACATTATACAGTAAACATACACATTTCATCGATATTATAATTTCTAGTTATACGTGAACATAAAGAAAATGTGTAACTCGGTGTTTACTGTATGCAATACAAAATCAAAATACGGTACTTTACGAAAAAGAAACAAGAAACGAAAACACAATTAGAACACATACAAATAGGTTCAATGTATAAACGACGTATGAGAGATTGGTTTGTGTGCTTTTGCTTCTCGGCTTACGAGATGATTTTTTTCATAAATGAAAAACATATTCACATAAAAAATTAGAAACAGAAAATAAAAATTATATCGTACCACTACATTTAAACAAATGTGTGTGTGCACGCAAAATTTTTGTTAAATTGACGTAAGAGAATTAAATTATGTTGATTTGATCGTTTTGAATCATTTAAGCTTTTTCATATTTCGTGTGTGTATTGGATTGTTGATCTATGCAAAATATCCATATGTAAATGCATTTTTATTTTTATTGGTTGATTAACTTATATCATCCTTTATAAAACTAAATATGTGAATTCTAGTCGATTTCTCATCGAGGTTGATTAAGGGACCACATTTACAATAGTTTTCTTTCAGATCACGATCGGTCAGCAATTTTCACATTGGTACATTTACCCAATATGACGCTCGAGTTCCGACTAAAAAAACGTTTTTTTTTTCTTTTTATTTTATTAAATATCAGAGTGAGATCGTTGTAATAAATTTGGTTGTCACTAAAGAGATATGTTCACAGCCGTTATTTAATTTTTCAACTATAGGAAAACCTCGATTTAACGGACTAATTGGGGAGTCTGTTAAATCCGTATGTTTTTAAATTTAATCGACTACGGATTTTGAACTTGTTGTGGAATATCGCCACCTAGGACAGAACTCGTTTATCTCTTAACCGATTACAAAGGGATTTGTTTGTTGGATGGAAATAAGATTCATAAACAGTTTTTAAAAGAAGTTCTGGAATATGGTCACCTGCGCCGGAATTCGTTCAATTCTTAACTCCTTATGATGGGATTGGGTATGCTAGATGGAAATGGAATTATTAAATGATTTTTGGAAGAAGTTCTGGAAAAAGGCCACCTGGGACGGAAATTGTTCAATTCTTAACTGATTATGATATGATTGGGTATGCTGGATGGAAATGAGGTTCATAAATGTTTTTTGGAAGAAGTTCTGGAATATGGCTATCTCGGGCCGAACTTGTTCAATTTTAAACCAATTATGATAGGATTGGGTGTGCTGGATTCAAATGGGATTATTAAATAATTTTTGGAAGAAGTTCTGGAATATGGCCACCTGGGCCGGGACTCGTTTAATCCAAATATGATAGGATTTTTATTTTTGGATGGATCAGAGGTTTATTAACGATTTTTGGAAGAAGTTCTGGAATATAGTCATTTGGGATGGAACTCTTCTTCTTAACCGATTATGTTTAAATTCGGTATGTTAAATTGAAATGGGATTGTTAAATGATTTTTGGAAAAAGTTGTAGAATATGGCCACCTAGGACAGGTCTTGGCCATTTTTAACCGTTTATTATGGGATTGGGTATGTCGAATGGGAAAAGAACTCTTAAATGATTTGTTTAAGAAATTCTGGCATATCGCCAGTAAACTCGTTTATTTAAACTAGAGCGGAACTCGAAAGAAAGCAGGCGTTTTTTTAAGCATGTGGTTCGTGATGGTAACATATTTCTGGTAAGGCTGGATGCCTTTACATCTGTCACCAGTACGTAACCCACTTATGGGATTAGTTGGTTGAGCGGCAGGTCAACTATTTACTCTCACAAAAGAATCACCCTACACAAAGAGCTCGGATAAATTTATATTATTCTTATCAACAACGACCTCGAAAACTGGGGCCTTATCATGATTTCCATGGCGAATCGTAAAATAATTCGATAATTTTTTTTTCGATCCGCTTCAACTTTCATATCATGAATTTCGCTATCAAAAAGAATGTAACCGCGCTGATTTTATGACATAAACACATTCATTTTATGTCAGCTGACTTGACATTTATCAGTGTAAACAACATTACTTTGAAATTAATTTTGACTTTTAGATTTGTGATTTGAGGTTTTAGTGTTGATTTAAATATTTTTGGGTTATTTTTAAAATTTCTTCAATAAAAATGTATCACTTTTCTTACCCTTCACAAATTCCAAAAATAATTTATCATAGAAATCTAAACATTTTCTATAAATAAACATAAACATTATTTTTATTTAAGAAGAATTATTAAAGTCGTCCGTGAATTTAATTTGTTTTATTTTTTCGGCTTTTCGGACAAAATATCATTTTTAATGGACACCCATACAATGTTTACGACAATTTTTGTCGCAGAAAACAAAGAGGCCATTTATTAACAATATTTCTACCACAAAAGTAGAAAAAATGCACTCCCCTCCCCCACGTTTTAACCCCAGGGCACTTGTGTACACAAAGATACACAAACCCTTACAAAAATGAGAACTCCCTTAGGTAGCTTCTTGGCAGCTTGGTTTCGTACTGATAAAAAGTTGGTCTACTCATCAGGTTGCAACGACCAAACTGCAAAAATCCAACGTTACGAATGAGAATAATTATAGAATTGACTTTTAGCTTCAATTTATGAGGTGGCATTCCGCTAACATTCAAAATGGGATAATGATACACATTTAAATCATTTTGATCAGATATAATTTTATCAAAGCTTGTAAACTTTTTGGTGTCCTGTTAAACGATTAAGCACATCGTCATCAATAAAACCGCAATCATATTTTGTTGGTGCTTAAATAATTAATTTAATAATTTGTTCAGACAATATAGTTTCACGAATATTACCATTAATATCATCAATTATTTAAAGTGTTTTTTTCTCGGCTTTTAATAGACAAAATTTTGTCTATTAAAAGCCGAGAAAAAACATTTTAAATAAAAATTAAATATAGACATATTTCAAGCTTCATACATATTATCAATAATTCCAATAATTCGCAATGGCAATTCTATAATACCTTCGCCGAACTCAGAATAATTTCATAATTCATCTTTCCCGAGTTTATTCACAAATTGTATTCACAAATTAAACTGATTCCAGCTAACCGTACAATTTTCAATCAAAGTAGAGCGTGTCCCGTGTGGAACAACTGGTAAAATTTGTTTAAAATCTCCACTAAAAAAAGGCTTTTCCACCAAAGAGTGTGTTTTTTTTTAATTGGATCGTTTACTAAATCCCTTAAAAATTAATCGATAATTTTAAGTACAATCCTTGGACACATAAATATTTCATCTATCAAAATCAAATCTACTGAATTAATATAACGTCCTCTTGAACTATTTGGCGTAATATTTGGAACTGAATTCTCTAATACTGGAATTGACAATTTGAACGCATTATGTAATGTTCTACCACCAATCAATACTGTTGCAACAACACCACTGAAATCAGTTACTATATAAAACGAAGGTTCAACGAATTTAATTTATACATCAACTATCCACTACAAAAATAATTTTTGGTAATGATGCAGATAATTAAAATCATCTCTAACAGCAAGTTGATATACAACATATTGTAGCATCGTAACTCGATTTCTGGGCGCAACAGCATTAGATGTACTTGGTATGTTATGATTTATATTATTATGCCATCCAGTATCACCATTTGGGAATAAAAGAGGATATGCCAAAGGATCTAAAGAACTATCTAAAACAGAAATGTTGCGAACGATAAAATTAACTTCATTGAATGCAACAATATTCCTTTCAAAAGGTGGTTCTCCATCTGTGGTACTAAAAATAATCGCAACATTTGCTTGACCGTGTTTTCTTTTATTCATTCCGAAGATTCGGAAGATTCCGAATTGGACATAAATCGTTCTATTATTCATTCGTTATATTATATTCCTTCTGTTCTCTTGTCTTTTATTTTTAAAGAACATTCCGAATGCATTCCGTTTGTGCTATACCAAAAAGTAGAATAAATAGAATATTGAAACATCATCATTCTTCATTGTTTCAAACGTCAAACTCATTTTCTTGTTTTGATGGCTATCTTTTCATAAAAAGCGAGAAGAAGTGAAATCTAAGGTACCGTCAAAAAAGTATTCCATATTATATTATTTTGTGTTCTTTTATTAAATTTCCCGCAGAAAATTCTAAAACCACGTGACCGCTATTCTATTCCTTCTATTCTTTCTGCAGAATGAATAAAATAAAACACGGTGAATGGCGTCATTAAATCTTCTAATATCTAAATCTCTGTTAAGCTTAATAACCATTGACACCTCCTTACAAATGTTAACAGCTCTATTGTAAAATTCAATCATCGATTTAAAAGATCGTACAATTGAATTAACTCTATATAATTCAATCGGAATTTCCCGCAGTAATTGATTACTATACAACGTATATTTGTAAAGGGTGGTTAAATCTTAAGGGCCGACGTTGAATGTGAACCACACTTAAACGTCAAGTTTTTTTCTGCATTTAATTTGACATTTCTCAATTTCAGACTAACTCAATTTGAACCATGGAAAGATACACAATCGAGCAACGCATTAAAGTTATTCAGGGAAAATGGGCGTTCAAATTAAAATGCATATCGTGGACTTCGTGATTTTTTCGGTCAATTTAATCGTCCAAATGTGCGTATAATCGGAAAAATCGTGCAAAAATTTGAGCAAACCGGGTCTGTAGGAGATTTTAAAACACCAGTGCATGCTCGTACAGCTCGTACTGCAGAAAATATTGCTGCTGTTCGCGATAGTGTGGCTGAAGAGCCGTCCACCTCAACTCGTCGTCGTGCCCAACAATTGCACCGCTTACACGCTCGTCGATGATGAACATTATACTTAAAGGCTTGCATTTACACGTTTATAAGGTGCAATTGACTAAAGAACTAAAGCTTCTTGACCATTCCAAACGTCGTCAATGGTCAGAATGGTGGCAAGAAATGGCAACAGTGGATAATAAATTTTCGAAGAAAATCATCTTCAGTGATGAGGCACATTTTCACCTCAGTGGATTCGTCAATAAGCAGAAGTGCCGCATTTGGGCGAATCATAATCCAAGAGTGATTGTCGAAAAACTAATGCACCTACAAAGAGTGACTGTTTGGTGCGGTTTATGGGCTCGCGGCATCAACGGGCCGTATTTTTTCCAAAATGAGGCCGGTCAGGCAGTTACTGTGAATGGTGTTCGCTATCGTGAGATGATAACGAACTTTTTATGACCCGAACTGGAAGATATGGATGTGGACGATATGTGACTTCAACAGGACGGTGCCAGTTACCACACAGCTAACGAAACAATGGCTTTTTTGCGCAACAAATTTAATGGCCGTGTTATCTCACGTGGTGGCGATGTCAACTGGCCGCCAAGATCATGTGATTTGACACCGTTGGACTTCTTTCTTATTTGAAAGAAAAGGTGTACGTCGATAAGCCAGCAACAATTTAAGAGCTAAAGGATGAGATAATTCGGCACATTAACGGCATAGAACTTCAATTATACCTAAGCGTCATCGAAAATTTGGACCATCGGGTGGAGGTGTGCCGCCGAGGTCGCGGTGGCCATTTTTGCCAGCATTTTCAAGATTTCTGCCAGCTTCTCCATAAACCAGAACCATTTCAATTTTCTCTGGCACAGTTAAACGCTCCATTCTAAAGTATTTTATCGTTTATTTTGCAATTACGAAAAACATGAAGATAAGAAATAACACAAACACTGTAAATCATATTTAACGATTTACAAAACTGAATAAATTGTTTTAATGACGAATTTCGAGTATTTCCAATGAAAACGTGATGTTTTTTATTTCAAACGTATTGCAGAATCGAATGCGTGTGTTCTGAGAAGAAGAAATTGAAAAAATTGAATTTCGTCGATTACAACGCCATCTATCATGAACCGAACAAAATATTTCATTCAAATCATACGTACTTTTAGTCGTAGAATCCGTATCTGCAATAAAAAATATGGCTTCCTATCTTAGTTTAACAGTTACCCCCGCCCCACCTACAAAGCGGGGGGTGGGGGACTATTTTTTTGCACTAATGTATTTCCCCCGCGGTATGATTAAATTTTGATTATGGACATTTTTTCCGTAGAGTGGCTATTTTTCGTGATATTTGATCGTCTCAATTTAAAAGAAACACCCGGTATAGGGGAAGATTTCATATTGATTCATGAAAATGCCTGGTGTCACACAGCTCGAACCACTTGGCAGTTCTTGGGTGCAGTTGGACTCGAGACGATGAAGTGATCAGCCCTCAGTCCAGACAGGAACTTATTAAGCAATTATGGGGCGAACTAAAATCGAGGGTCCGAGTAGAAATGCGATACTGTCTAACATCAGTGACCTCAAGATTGCGTTGGATGGGGAGGGGGGTGTGATCCCCCAAATCTTTGTCAAAACCTTATTAAGGTCAATAAGGAACCGCATGCGACCCTTTTTTCGTTTTCCTTGAATTTTTATTGTAATTTAAATTTAAATTTCCCTAATATTTTTTTTCATAATCATCAAATTTGGTTGCGTTTTCATTCAAAATTCATTATAAAAAAAGTACTGAGCCAATTTTCATGAAAATAGTGTCATTTTAAAGTAAAAATAACAGGCTTTCTAAATTGTCTTGTGAAAATCGATTACGCTGTCGTTTGAGTCGATTTAGTTGCTCGCGAGTGTAGTTATTTTATTGCATCACAAAATGCTATACCCACTTGTTTAAATCAAGCGGCCACTCAATCTGCCTCTGGTCTAGTTGTTTTGATGTTTACGAAAATTCAACATAGAAAAGAGTGTTTAAGTTAAAATATCGCTTACAAAATATAAAAGTTCTAAATTGAGAATTTAAATATTAAATTTTCAATTCATGAAAATATCCTGCGTAAGGCACTACATGATTCAAGAGAATGTCCTCGATATATATCTTTCAGCGGTCAGGTCTCCTCCGCGGCCTCCACCAGTTTCGAAATTAAGATCTATTTTTCCCACAAGCGATATGTCAGCTCACAATATGCACGAGCCGCCGCCCTACAAGACTGTTTCAGCTAAGAAAAATTGCAAAAATCGCTCTCCTAGACGCCGGTAGACCCGGCCTCTACTATCACTACCACGGAGACATATTCTGCACTCATCAGTTAATATAACAGACCTCCATTACTCATCTTTGTGGTAACGTACTGTCAATTTTGGCTTTCTAGCGGGCTGTCTTATAGTGAGGTCGGCTTTTTTCAAGCGTCTTCTTACTGTCCCATTGACTAATAGCTTCATTTCGAACTTGTGTTAGCTCTTGCTGTACATTGACGAACGTGAGATGGCAATTTCGCAGTAAAGTTAGGCCGATAAATCGTTGTACACCGATACCGGCTTGTATGTGCGGTCTCCGATTAAAGGTAGCAGTTTCCTGAAACTTTCTGATTACTCTTGCGACAGCAGATTGGCTCATATTTAGATGACGAGCGACTTCTCGTTGATTGTGTCCTTTTTGCAATAAAGCAACAATTTCTGCGGCTTTTTGCGGTAGTATCTATGATTTTGAGGAAACAACGAATGAAACTGGAAGACATATTCAGGCCAACGTCTGATAAGTGACTGATAACAAATATTGGTCAAAGTGGTATTATAAAGGTTTTCACAGTTGGTCACGATTGCTTTAATTTGAAAAGTAATGTAAAGATTTTAATGATAAAGGTGTCCTTGTAAATATAGAATACCAAGCTGTTAAGAAAAGGTTGTTTTCTGAAAATTGGTTAAGCCTTTTTTAAAAAAGACACAATTTTGTACGCGCGGAGGTTAAGTCAATTTAGTTACTAGCGAGTGTTTGGCGCAAATATTTGGCCCATCCGAAGGAAATATTCTACTTTCTGGCCGCCTACTTTCTTATGAGAATTAAATGTTGATAAATTCGAAAGCCATTTTTGTTTTAAATAAATAAAGTTAAAATTTCCTAATTAAAGTGAGATTTGGCAATCACTGAATTATATTTTTGGTTTTGAATGACCGATCTTCCATGTCCAGTACCATAGGCTGGCATGGAGCTATGCAATGCGCAGATGGTAACGGTCCCATAACTGTAACTCTTCGATTTGGCAGTAATTTCGTAAAGTAAGACGGGAAAATGAATCGCGAAAGAGCAGGGAGTGCTTCGGCCCCAGAACAGATGGCAGGGATTTAAAAAAAAAAAAAGAAATGAACAATAGTAATTTGATCGAGGCCGCACTACGGTTACACGTTAAACGTGTGATCATTGGCACAATACTTCAATCTGTCCTTTTTTTATGTAAGCCTACTTCAGAACAACAACCAGTTATTTAACATAAACGAAGGAGATTTGAACGACACAGTGTCGTGTGAACCTCGTAACAGGCCTATTTAGCACAGATGCAATACGATGTAAATAACTTAAATTTTCATTTCCATTGATATCCAGTAAAAAAGCATAACAAAAATAAGCAATTCATCAACTTTTTGTTTGGCCGACATTACAAGCAACAATCGAAACTAATATTTTATCCGGAAAATCCAAAACAAACAACTTTCTTCTCGCTCTCGTTATTCTAAATAGATTCGCATCTTCCATAAGACGCTTCTTTGAATCTATATAATAACAAAAAACAACAAAAATATTTTTTTATATAAATTTAAGGAAAGTGTTATGTTGAGTTGATTAAATGGTGTGATTAAGATTGATGACAATGGAATAATGAAATTTTGCCCGATGCTGCGCACCAACAATTTACACAAAATAAAATTTCAAATTAATTTAATGAATCGGTATTTCCTTTTTCCCTCCTTGATTGAATATAAATACGTATACACTTACCAGAACACTACATCTATGCAGATGTACGAAGAAGTTTAGTAATATGAGTATAACGTCATAACCAAAAGGCAGACTTACCTGAAAATATACAAAAGAAAAACAAAAATAAGAAAAATTGGAAAATTTATTTATCTTTTGTTTATTAATCTACTTTTAGAAAAAATTTTAGAATTTTGTCGTTATTTTTATCCAAATAGGAAAATTCTCTCTATATATACGAGATCTGAAAATAGTTTAGTTCTTTTCTAATACATTGAGGGATGAAATAACAAGAACAATAACAAAAACGAAACTATTAAAGTTAATTTTAGAAATTTAGAAAAGAAAAACAAAATAAAAATTTGGTACAAAGTAAAATAGAACGATATAAATTTTCACAATGGGTACACAGCATTCACCAGTACCACACAATATCTCTATGTAATGTGATCTCATTTATCGTCTTATTTTGTTGAATGTTTCGATGAAATGAAAAATATTTCCGGTCTTTTATTGGAAACATTATTGTCTTATGTGTAAAACACGATTGCGTACTAATTACGAGTAAATAAATGGTTTGCGGGGGTAATACGAGTGTGGGTTTTGCGGTTTTTACAATGTGTCACCCTCATTCCATTTGTGGGACACATTTTTAGTGTGAATAATTTGCAAAATTGAGGTTTCATGGATATTCAATATGTTCATGTTGGGATCGGAACAATAGTGGTCTCAGATCAATTTAAAATTATTAATACAGAACCTACTGGATATACTGCAAATACAACCTCTAATACTTTTCGTTTGGTTAGTGCATGTTTTGTGTGACCAAATAGTTTTTCTCGTGAGATGGTAAAGAATTTGGGGAATGTTAATTTTATTATTTGACTATCTATCCGTTTGAGGCGAAACATCCATACATATACCATAAAAAAGACGACTGCCGAGAGAGGCTATAGAGTAGTAGTACATATATCAAATGATGGCATTAGTGGTGCTCTTTGAAATAAAACTCATCGCCTCACAAAACTAAGAGATTTTTCCAATTAATGCGTTGGAAAATCGAGTTGCATAGAATATGTTTACGGATTTTTGGTGTTTCGAACCCAAACGAGCATATCTTATGCCATTATTTGATATGTGTCACTTTTTGGTAGTATCTTTGTTATCTGGCCAATAATAAATACACTGAAACCTAAAAAAACCGCATTCATAATCTATACGTCTTGATTTTCCAACGCACAAACTTCCTAAATCTCGTGGGTTTTGTGATGAGATCAATTTTATTGTTTGCCATCTTTTAATATTCTGTAAAAAAAAAAAAAATCGGAGAGACGGTTGGAGGTTAAATGGTTACATTATACTGACAATTTTGAAATTATTCAATATAAAAACTATCTAACCGAAGAAGAACCATTTAAATCACTAAATATACGACGGAGTGGTGTAAATATGTTAGGTTTATCCGACCTTCAATTTTCTTATGATAAACCTCAAATAATAAGCAAAGAGAAACAAAATGGTATAATCGTCCAACTATACATCTCGTGAATTAAATGTACGATCATTTTTATTTAAACCTCAATGATGGCAATATCCTAAATATCGATCCTGATATTGACGATGAAGAAGAAGCTGAACTACAAGAAAATCGACTAAGCGTTTTTAGGACTTATTTATATTTTCTTATATAGATAAAAAATGAAAAAATAGCTTAAGTCACATAAGCCTTTCATTCTGATCAAATTAAAAAAAAAACGAAAATCGCTTAGTTGGGGAAATTTACTATAATTCATTGAATTTTTCATCAATTTTTTGATTCCTATACAAACATGTAGCTGAAACCATTCGACTGAGCCAATCAAGCAAAACTTTAATCTTAATTTCTAAACATTGGGCAAAAGTCACATAAGCGACTCTTCCTTTTTGGTCAATACACCACTATACCCATTAGATTAACAAATTTTATTGTTTTGCTAATTTTGTTGTTTTGTTAAACATTTAACATCCGGAAAACCAGTGCTCCTCGCCATTCTGCTTAAATTCTGCTTTAATAGTTCGCTGAAAATAAGTCCAGGCCTATCACTGAACGATATTTTTATAATAAGTCCAACTATGCAAAAGCAACTTCTATCAATTGTATACTATACCGCCGACATCACCAACTTACTAATCAGATCGTAATGTTCCAATTAACAATGGTAACGCACGGGGTGCGAGCACCCTAGTTCTCGCAATTAAAACTTTGCGTCACTTAGCGAGCACCAGAGGAACTAATATCTATTTGCATAGACAATTTTGATCACCAATGTTTACGTCGTTGGTTTCGAGTGCTCAAACAATTGTAACAAGATTTAGTATGCGGGGATCGACCGGTAACAACTTCCTCATCGATTTCGGTTTGCTAAAATCTAGTATTTTATGAACACAAATTCTACGCTTTCAGAAATAGCTCAATTATTTGGTCCACTTAGGTTATGATTCCGGTCGCTATTATTCCTGAACCAGTACGCTCAACGTACTTAAAATTTCACAAGAAGTTACTTACAAGATGTGTGTTAATTCAAACGTAAAATCCATAGAGATCAAACGTGGTTGTGTTTGCTGTTTATATTGGGTGTACAACTTAGTTTTCTCGATTTTCTAAGAGATGGCGTAACTTTAGTTCTAAACATTATTTTACATTAACATCTACGGCTTTTAAAGTATTGACATTCCACAATTAAATTTCGTTTGTTGATATTTTTAATCCCGTTGAAACATGTCGAATTTCGAACCAACAAAACTGCATTTGCGGGAAGCATTACTTTTTTGTTTATCAAGAAAGTTTTCGTTTGCTTTCGGTCAAACAAAAAAAAATCGAAGATGAAGAATTGGAAGCATTATTGAAGGAAAACTCAGCTTAAACAGAAAAAGAACTTACAGAACAGTTAATATCACTCAAGCAGCCATAAGCAAACGTTTACATGCCATAAAAATGATTCAAAAAGAAGGAAACTGGGTACCACAAGAACTGACTGAAGGCAACATTCAAAATCGCTTAATGGTTTGCAATTCTTTGCTTACAAGACACCGAAGTTGGCATTTTTGGTCTCAAATTGTGACTTCCATTCATGGAAGTAAGGTTATGTTGTGCATTTGGTGGGATCCGAAAGGAGTGGTGTACTATGAGCCGCTAAAACTGAACGAAACTATCGCTGATAAACGTTACTACCAACAATTGATAGTTTTGAACCATGCTTTGAACGAAAACCTTCCGATTCCAGCCAGTATATTTAAATGGGAAATTCTACCTCATGCTCCCTATTCACGAGATTGTGCAGTCAGATTACTATTTGTTCCGACCAATACAAAGCGATCTTGAAGACCAGCACTTCAGAAACCACTACGAACTCAAAAAAAGGCTCGACGAATGGATCGCATCAAAAGACAAACAATTTTTTTTCGATGGAAGCGATAAATTGCCAGAAAGATGGTCCAAAGTCAAAGATAACGATGAAAAATATTTCGATTAAAATAAAATTTACCATTTCTTAGAAATAAACGTGATTTTTCTGCAAAGAAATACAAAAAACTAAGTTATACTCTCAATATATTCGAACTAGCAAACCAAAAATGTGCATACTTCGAGATTGCTTTGCGGGAAATCCAAAACTGCTCAAATGAAAAATCTGACAATACCAAGATTTTAAGCTTTGTGTTTCACGACTTTTACCTCACAGGATTACTTAATCACTTGACAAGCAGTCGACTATTTTTATGACACAGTTACAGGATCTTATAGAAAACGATAGTTGATCATATGATCCTATAGAGCTTAATCCTGCAGATACAGTTTCACGGGACACGACACCTTCTGTTTTAAAATCATCAGAACTATGGTGTCACATATGGATCATCTTATCGGTATACTTTGTCTACGCTTTGCAAATAGTGCGTAACTTCCTAAATGCAGGCTCTATCGCAATACAGGAAGTTGATAAGGTGTTTATATCGTAGCAGATATCAAAAATTGATTGTGTACCCAACAAAAACAGTGCAAACAAAAAATTTAGTCCGTTTTAGGATGTAACTGGTTTGCTTCGTATAAGTGGCCGGGTAATAAGCAAAATTTTAGAATATGATCAGCAGCAACCAATTCTTCTGCCTGGTAGTAATATATTAACAGAACCGACCGGACCATGTGCTACGACTGTGTGGTCGCAACCACAATTTTATGTTTTATATTCACCTCGGTTGTTTTCCTCGCTTTCGTTTGTTAATTGTGCGCTGAACACACTAGCGACATTTGTAGTTTTGTTTCTCATCTTATGGTGGCGCAGGGGTGAGAAGAATGACGAGAGAGCGAGACCAATGCGCATCGAGTGTGTGTAAAGCAAAACATTCCATAAGAATGTTTTTCTTATATGCCTCTGGTTTATATCAATGCGAATTGATGTAAACGAGAAACAGAGAAGAAAAACATTCTTCTGGAATGTTTTGCGCGTCGTTTGTGCGGCGCGAGATTTTTTTTTTATTCATTATTCGAGTTTTGGGTTTGGATTAGACGGTCGAGTAGTAATTTTTGGTGAGGAAAGAGTCAAGTGTTTTTTTGAATAAAAATAAAAAGTTTTGTTTTGATGTTTTTTGAATATAAAAAAAGGAAAGTGTTTGTGAAAATATAATTGGAAAAAGATAAAATAAAGTTTATGATTATAGAAACGAACGTTTATCATTTTATCAAATCTGAGTTGTTAAAATTTTTTTTCTCTACATTTTGATGTGGCCGTGTTCTCATTAATCATTCACTAGTATTCCGTTGTAAATTATCAAGGATTTTGTGCAAAAAGAGTATAAATATAAAACCACAAGTTAGTGAAAATATTCAGCTTAATTTCACGTAGGTGCATATTAGTAATTTATAACAAATCACACAAGTTATATCTTACTTGAGAAATACGAGTTTTGATAAGCACGAATAAAGCGGAGGTACAGGGTGACCAAACTCGAGTGCAACCGTTGGTACGGTGCATCCAGCGATGGTGTGTTGTTGTTGTGGTGATAACGGGTGGCCAGTTGAGTCCATTCCATTTAATATTTGGTATCGGGGAAAGGCCCCGCAACATAACGGGTGGCCAGGTGAGGCTACTCCATTTTATTTGGGGATCGGCGAGACAACGCCCAACTTATTTTGGCGGCCAATCGAGGTCAAAATTATTTACCAACCACACAAGGTCACAACGAACAGGTGGCCAGCCGGCCAATTGTATTTTGGTAACGGGGAGAGGCCCCGCAACTAACGGTAGCCAACCGGCTATTGTGTTTTTTATTTTTTTTTATCGGTGGTCTGCCGCAACGGTAACGGGTAGCCACCCGGTTGCCCAATTTTTTGGTATCGAGGAAAGTCCCCGCAACATAGTGCCCAACCAGGCAAGCGCTCGAGCGCAAAGGCGAGGAGTCGCCCAACGACGGCACCAAGGTCGCACCGGTGGGGTAACGGTACATCAAGCCGCAACGGTCCGGGTAGGGCAAGGTCACCTGTGGCATGACAGAAATTTTTAAATTTTTTTTACATTTTTATTTTTAAATTTAAATTTTAATTTTTGTAATCGAGGGCCGCACAGCGATTGTGTTCGCGCGCTCGATACACATTGGTCTTGCTTCTTCGTTGTTGTCTGCGATTGTTTTCTTTATCTTTCTTTTTTGTTGGTTTTGATTTTTCCACCTAAAAAAATGAATTACTAAATTTTCGGGTTTCGTATGATGAGGGGGGTTTCTCCGTCTGTGTCGGCATAGGGTTTGCGGTTCGTTGGTGCCCGCATCCAAATTCGTAACCAGGGCTTGGCCTTGTTTGAGTTCGAATGGATGTGCGCACCAAGGCACCTCTCTTCTTTTATAATTATTGTGTTGTTCGTTCCTCAGGTTTCGTCCGACGAATTTCGGCGGAACTCCGGTTTTTTTTTATTATTATTTGCGTTTTTATTTTTATTTCAATTTTCTGTATAATCACGGTGTAAGCCAGGAGCCATGCATGCCTCAAACCCCACGACCCTTCGCACTTCTCCCTGAGAACGTAGCCGGCAAAATATCACCGTGGAGGCCTCTGCATGCGCTTAGTGAAAATCTGCAGGATGGCAGTAGCCATCCTGTAACAGTCCGCAACCTTCTTGCCGGTTATCAGCTATTTCTAAATACATATAATGAAACCAAACTAAAAATTTCGAGCCTAATCGAAAACCATTATCAGTTTATGTCTTGTGTCGCGTGTAATGTACAAATTTATATAGTGAAAACACGATTGTTTCGGTGCAAAAGTTGACTGATAATTTAAAACCACACAGGTTGCTGGCGGCGCTGGCGCAGTCCAATTTATTGAAAATGTACTTGTAAATATACGTTACAGGTTTCAATGGAGTGCTGGCCACTGTAAGGAACAACATTTCGATTATTCATCACAACATTTCTCACTGTTGCTCGAGCACTGCTGCTCCGACGAGGGTACAACGATTACGAAACGATATTAGGCAAGGTTACTTCAGTAAAGGGTTTAGGAAAGTTTTTTGAGCAATGACCAATGACTTTCGTTCGCATCTGGAATCTCAACGGATGCATATTCTTCAATTCGAAACGTCACCAAGAAGTGAGTGCGTGGGTGGCCGCCAAGTCTGGTCGATCAGCTGGCTCCTCGCCCGGTGTTCGGGCAACTACTACAACATTTCGGTGAAGCTAACCTACAAATGAGTGAAATAACCACCGAAGATAATGAATAAAGAGATGACTGATGCTGATTGATATAAAGTGCACGAGATGTCACTAGGAAATAATTTGTATATACGACTTAAAACAAAAGTTTGTTTTCCTCGATATATGGGAATGACAAAGTGAAAAGAGGAGTTTTATTGCAAATATTTGGCGGAGTAATCAAGACAATATAAGAAAGTACGCTTTATAAGCAAAATACCAACAAAAAATACAATGTACGATTTTTAGGAGAAACATCACTTCGAGGAGTCAGTAACATTTGTATTGTCGGTGATCCGAGTACAGCCAAATCTCATCTTCTCACGAAAGTGGCAAAATTTTCACTTAGTGCTGTGTAAACAACAACTGCGGCTATCGTAAAAGAGCAGGAAATTTTAGTTTTCATCATTGTAGCAGACGTTATTAAGTTAAGCCCAATTTAGGTGGGAATCACTATTATGTTTATTCACTTTCACTCTGTGAAACTACTTTCGTTATACAGTCGTGTACAAACATCTGTTGGCTTTATCGTTATCAATTTTGAAACAGGGATTGAAAAAATAAATAAACTTAAGAAATAAAGCTCTTGCTTTATCACCCCATTTCATACCAAAGGTCTTAATGTTCGTAAATATCAGGTAATTGCTAGAAAATTTCAAATCGGAGTTAAGTAGGACGACCTTTACACATGTAGGGGTTGATTAAGGCGACCCGTTCTTCGTTATTTATAACTGCATTACGTCGTGTGGTCTCGAGGTGTGAATAATGTACAAATTTATATAAAGTGAATTTTATCGTTGCGACAAACAACACCATAACGATCCCCCAATTTCGATGACAATAATCGGTGTAACATCATTAAAAGCGGATACTAACTTTAAAATTTCAATCGATTGTCACATCATAGCTACAAATTGCAATAGTTTTGGAAAAGGTGGTCAACTGAGTACCTAAATATCGCCATTAAACCGGCAAATGCCAGAACCAAAATTTAGCTATCAAAATTGGGTTGTTAATGTTGATCAAGGAAGACCATATTCCTCCTATTATGTGAGTCATGGGAAGAATAACAGCAACAATGTATCCCGGTTTTGTTGGGTTTGCCAGAGTCGTATCAGTAAGAGTTTGATGTATTGTTATTAATAACCTTTTAAGGACGATTCGTCGATATTTATATTTCATATTTGAAGCCCGTATCGTCTGAAAAAAAGTTCATCGATTTTGACACAAAACGAATTTATTGCACGGTTGCATACGATTAAACTACTCCTAAAACGTACATAGAGGAACATTTATGCCAATGTCTGTTAGAGGTCTGGTGTAATAAATTAACAGAAAGACGTTAGAACCGATATTTACGGCAAACCCTCCAAGAACACGATTAATTCGTTTCGGGTTCGTTAAAACCGTGTTGTTCGAGACTAAAAAAGAAAATGAAAAAACTTTTCGTGTTTTTTTTGTTATAGTATACAAAAAACAAAATAAAAAAAATAACGAAAAACGTGTAGTTTGAAACCGTGTAGTTTGAAGGAAATGGTATCCGTGTTTTTCGAATACCGTGTTCTTGGAGGGTTACTGGTACATTTAAACCATGTTTGAACTACATCGGATTTCCCCCAAAAACGTGTTCGTCACGCCAGCCGGAACCATATCATCCGGAACCAAACCAACGATGGCACAAATAGCACAATGCAGAAACATTATAATCCCAGGCGGAACCATATCCTCTACAGCCAAACTAGCTATAGAACGACCTCCGTGAAGCTACCTAGCCCGAACTTTCAGTCCGAAATTTTAATTTTTTACTTATGGTAATACAACTTCTGTCATGACACAAAATTATGTAATTATGAATTAAATAGCTATCAAATTAATCGTGGCTTCTAAATTCTGATAAACTACTGCTGATAAATATTATTGCTGCAACATCAAAGTAAAAAAAAATGATAGGCCAAGTTTTCAAAAAAAATTTTAAAAATGTTTTCAGTGAAATTAGTGAAGTAAATTCGGCTTCAGAAAAAGTTTATCGAACATTACTTAATCTCGCCTCATAAACGATACACGAGCACTTGACGTATACCAATGGAATTGCAAAAGTTTTGTCTAGAAACAGGCATTATTTCAGAAAAAGTTTATCGGGAATTATCTGGACATCATCGTTTGAGTACTCGTGAACCGCCTGTTAGATGAGGATAATTGCAGATAGAATTTTTCTGAAAATCTCTTAGTTTGTAGTGAGAACTTCAACGAATCCGGCGGTATTTGTTCATGTGCTGGTGAACCGCCTGTCAGATGAGATTCAAATGACTATATCCATAAACAACAAATTAAAATTTTGGGCTGAAATGTCGTGCTAGATTCATTGTGGTCAATCGTAATTCTAATTAAGTCCTGCATTGTCGTTTCCGGTTATAGATTTTGGCTGCTTAGGTTTCCCAACAATTGTAGGGATAATTTAAAAATACGTAAGTTATATTTATAATTTCGGGCTGAATGCTCCAAATGTCATATAACAGATTGTCGCGACAGTGATATTTTTTCGGGATGGGACATAGAACTTTCTCTATAGTTATAGTTTAGTATTGCTAACGAGCTGTTTCAAATGAATATCGGGCTCATATAAATGAAGTCTGACTAGGCTACCAAACAATAGTAATATATCATAAAAATACATAAAAGTAATTTTAAAATTTCGGGCTGAATGTTATAAAAGTCATGACATTGTATCATGATACTGTTTACTGTCGCGATAAACAAGGGATGAACTGGGAAATTGGGATAGTAAACTCTCACGATAGTGATAGTTTAGTGTTGCAATCGCGTTTTTTTCGGGCTAAGTATCGGGCTAGCTTCATATAGACTATTGCACGATGCATTGTGCATGATTGTGCACTACATTTACATATCCCATTTCCTGCCTGCTCACACAATTGTGTGGGTATGGCAAAAGAATCATGTCAAAAATTTATTTTTCGATGTGTTTTGAACCAACTTACACATTGTACACACAATTGTGTTGGTTGTACTTCAAATCGAGCGAACTTTTTTTATCAAAAACGCCATCACATAGGAATTTTTTTACCCACACATTTGTGTGGTTTGGGCTTAAATTGGGCCAACTACAATAGTTTTTTGGTAGAAAAAGGGATATGTATACATTATTTTCATGCGGAACCTTATAATTACAGCGAAAATGTGAGAAAGCCAGCCAGAACCATATAACAACCATATAATTTTTTAGCCGGAATCTTATAAGTCGAGCACTAATGATTTTTTGATAGAAACCTTATAATTCCAGTCACAACCAATGGTATGATTATATACAGCCAACCTAACTATGAAAGAAGACGCACAATGGATTGAGCACCTTGTGCACACTGAATAGTGCGCATTGTGTACTTTTTCAGCCGGAACCTTATAGTTCCAGCCGGAGCCTAACAAAGCTAGCCGGATGTATTGGCATCATTGTGAACTATATAGTTTCAGCCGGAACCTTATAAATCTAGCCGGAGCCTAACAAAGCCAGCCGGAACCATATCCTATACAGCCGAACTATGGCGAAAATATCACAATGCAGCGTGGTACTTGGGTCATAGTTGGTTTGGATGTTGTATGGTTTGTGGTGGTTATATCAGGATTTGGTTGGACTTATAAGGTTTCGGCTGTAAAATCATTTAATACAAAATGATGCAAAATCCCTTGTGCTACTTGTACCATGGTAAGTCCGGCTGTAGAGGATATGATTCCGGCTGGCTTTATTAGGCTCCGGCTGAATTTATAATGTTCCGGCTGAAAAATTATATAGTGCACAATGATGCATCGTGCTACTTGTGTCATAGTTGGTTTGGCTGCTATATGGTTCCCGCGGGCTTTATCATGTTTTGGCTGGAACTATAAGGTTCCGGTCAAAACAGCATATACAGGAAACCTTCCAAGAACACGATTAATTCGTTTAATGTTCTATGAAACCGTGTTGTTCGAGTATCGTGTTCCTGGAGGATTACCTGTAGTTTACACTGCTGCACAATGTATCCTGATACTTATGTCATAGTCAGTTTGGCCGTATTATAATTCTAGCTGTATTTATCAGGTTCCAGCTGGAATTAAAAGGTTCCGCGATGCTGGCTGGAATTATAAGGTTTCTACCGAAAAAACGGGCATTGCTAGATTTATAAGGTTCCGAGTGAAAAATAGATAGTGTACAATGATGCACGATGCATCCTGCTATTGGTGTCATGGTTGCTTCGACTGTAGTATGGTTTTAGCTGGCTTTATCAGCTCCCAGCTGGAATTATACGGTTCCGGCTGAAAAATCATATAGTACACAAATGGTACAAAATGCATTGTGCTGCTTATACCATAGTTGGTTGGGTTACGGCTGATATGGTTTCGGCTGGCGTGTCGAACACCTAAAAACGTCATTATTTTTTAATTAATAAGAAAAATTTCATCAGAAAAATCAGACAAGATTAAACATTTTCCAAAATGGATTAATGGGATGAAATTTGTTATTTTGTAAAATTTTGTATATAGCTAATGTCTTTGCTTTGATCATTGCAATATCGCACAGCTCTTTTTATCGATGCCTGAGCAGAACAAGTTTTGGGTACGCGGCACCTGCACTCCACCGATAGTTTCGACGTACAACTGAAGAATTATGAAATTACTGTCAGAAATTTGGTTTTGTTCACATGATCCGTCCATCCCTGAAGTGATCATCAATCCATGATATAGCATAACCAGTATTGCTTTCAGTGGCTAATTGTTGGGTACCAGGAAAATTGACTGGTACCGCTTACTGCCAACAAGTCGTTGCATAAGCTCCTCGTTCATACGCTGCTAAATATATTGGCTTCGATTATGATTTTCTTGGTCGGATCATAATGTGCGAGAGCGAATTAAAGTGCAAGTACTTGTAAATTATGTAGCCTGTTCTTCAGTCTACTTGTATTCTACTGTAGTCTATAAACAGGTGATCCATAGTTAACTACGCATTTTATTTCAACTTGGATATAAACTAGTCATACCAGTTGCAATTATTTTAGCATGAAATGCAACCTTGTTAAAGTTAGCCGAAAGTTGCCAGCCGAAAGATAATGCAGATAGTGTCTCGACTATTTCAGCAAAAAGTTAAACTCTCTTTATACTCTCGCTCCTACTGATTTTGAAATTCCTATAAACTGAAATAATTTCCCCTTCACCCGAATGATATGACCCGATCCTAAATTCGAGTTCGTTCATGACTGATTTTTGCTGTATTCAAAACACTAACTGCATTATCTTTCGGCTGGAAACTTTCGGCTAACTTTAACAGTATTGAAATGGAAATAATTAATAAGTAAATTACAAATATCCGTAACTGAGCCATAAACAAAAAACGATAAAGTTAGAAATTACACCGCATTTAAAACTTTCAGACCGGCTCCAACTGTACTATAAAATTTGGCGTCGATCTATGATTCGGTAATCAGAAAATGTAACAAATTGCTATAATTTCGTTTTTATTTCGGTTGACTGTATAATATTCGCAAATACACGTCTGGATTACCGACTAATGGTTACCGACATTTTTCGGTAGGCTGTTAAAACTGATATTTATTACCGAGATTTTTGGTGATACAACATTTATAATCACAATTCGAATCTGCATTGCCGACATTCTCAGTTATACTTTTTGCTGTTACATCCGAATCTACATACATTATCGATATTTTTCGGCTAAAGATTTTCACCTTCCAGGACGAAATGTTACTGATATTTAGTGCTGCCAAATTACTTTAAAATGCTGGACATAGTTTACTGAAATGGTAGCCGTTTTTTTTATAAAATCCTGGGGCCTAACTATTAAATTCGACATTCATTTTTGACGGCTATCGTTTTTCTATAGCAAGCGTAGAAACAAAAGAGAAAAGAATTCGCAATTTTTTTCTTTTTCCTTCTTTTATCAACTATAGGAAAACGATAGCCTTCGAAAATGACTGTCGAATTCAATCGTTAGGCCTCTGTTTGTTTTTTGTCGTTACTAATCATTCCACAGAGGAAAATACAAATTTACTTTTCGAATTGTTATTACATTAAATCTTTACTAAACATTCGAAAATATTAAACTGAACTAAACCACCCATGCCACAGGATCCCACTTTTCCAAACACCATATTTAAATCCCATTCTATGCTACTGACAGTGATATGAGGTTTGATAAAATTTCTTTCTAATTTAAAGACTACTGTAAAATTCAAATTTACCACATTACTTGACCACATTAAAGATTGTTTCCTTTTTCTGTTGGTTTAAATTTGGTTTGTTGGTTGGTGAGGATGAAATGAATTATTGTAAACAGATGCGATATAATAAAAATAGCAATACCCAAAATGAATTATATTCTTGTGGTTTCTAAAAGACAGCTACGAAATAATATCGAATTCCGTGAACAAATGTATAATATGCAGACCTAAATTTTAATCTGTTTTTGAACTGGGGCGCTAAACAATCGTACAAGATGGAAACTTGATCAGGAATTTAATTAGTATTTTACCCTACTTTAAAACGATTTGCGCGAGAAGACAGTTTGGAGAATCGCATTCTGTGCTAAACATTTCTCGGAATACCAAAATCGAATAAAAATCAATTTATCAACAACAGGTGTATACAACCATGAATACAAATAAAAATTTGTTTTTGTTGCCAATTCAACCGAATAGTGAATGTTCTACCGAATGGTAGCATAATTCTTTTCTGTATCTACAGAATTTGTTGAAAAATAAAATAAACACGAAAACCCATTTTTCATCAATTCAATTATAATAAGAAATGTTTTCCACTATATAAAAACTAAAATAAATAATTTTCAGTTTTTCCAATGTTGTTGTTGTTGTTCTATATCAACAAATAAACATGGACAGTATTAGTGTAGGTGGTTTAATTATTATTAAGATTTGGCGGTGGTTTATTTTGATTTCGCAAGATAAAGTCGATTAATAATCGGATTGCACCCAACAGCGTTCTTAAAGAAAAGCAAATTATCCGGAAAATTATTCTTTAGAAATTCAATTTGTATCGAAGGCCTAACATTTCGACCTTTGGTAATATTTGGTTTTATAAAATAGAAAAATATCGTTAATCAAAATAAAGCTTAGGGAATATACACAAGTCAATACGTCTGGTGAGTTTTCAAATATCATAAAATTTTGATTTTCGTAATATGCCTTAGAAAATTGATAAATTTAGGATTACATCTTATTGCTGAGTGAAATTTAGTGTAGATTCTGAAATCTTGCTTGGATTAAATTTAGCAATCGCTACTTTGCCTTTACTCTTCTTGTAATAGTCTGCACACGAGTTGGTCTTTCTCGCGTCAAATATAATCCGATTAGTCTAATCCGGAATAACCCAGATATATAAAAAACTAATATGTATTATAATTCGCTAGATTAAAGTGTTTATGTTTTACTTAAAAGGATGAAAACATAATTTTTGTAGTTGGCCGCTAAAGGCTGACAAGACCAATATTTCATTGAGTAATTCTAATTCGCTTCAGTTTGAAATCAACTGCTTTCTCAATTTTTTGAAATCTCATCTTCCCGCGTAAAATAAAATCCGCCTAGTTTAATCCGGAATAACCCTACATTTCATATAGAAATCGCAGGTATGCGTCAAATACAATAAATCTCGACATTACCAAGGGTTAAATTACGTTTAGCAGATTATACAAATAATTCGCTAGAATAAAATGTTAATGCTGTATTTAAAAGGATCAAGTATACATTATCACAACATTATTTTTGTAGTTGGCCTGTGCTGTCTGACGAGTCGATTAATTTATCAGTAAAAAAAAATCTTATTCTCTTCAAAAATGTAAAATAAAATTAAAATGTACCCTTGCAGCTAAGATTGTGCTTCAAATAGCTTAGACCAAACACCAACATAAAGTTTATTTCAAAACAGCAAAACGAAAGTAAGAATCGCATTCCGTTCATTGTTGCGTTATAGAATCTATAGTGGGTAGGTAATCAATTGGTATTCTACACGTGCAGACATAACAGCATTTATGATGAATAATTTCAATGTTACCAGACAAACATACTATATTGACGGAACTCTAAACGAGTTTCCGCAATTACAACATTTGATACAGAAACCGAGAACACCACTGAAAATATTAACACGATGAGCAACGAGCATATTAAAACGTCCGCGATAAGTGAAAACAAATATGAGCAACTAAAAGAGCACGTACTCTCTAATTTTACAAACGATCGTGCCATTCAACTAATATTCTGGAATTGTAAAGATGTCGGACATGGATATCACGATTCTGAAAAGGAGATCCTCATTGTATTTTGTTTTGGGTGTGGAATAACGAATGCACGAAAATCTCATTGCCAAAACTGCCTTAAGCGAATACAGGAACAACCGGCGAACTGTGATTAATATGAGGGCACCGCACTTGAGGACAACATAACAGAACAAGCAACGCCTCAGAGGGAGATAAAAATGAAATCACCAAAGTAGACATCGAATCCACATAATACGAATTAAATAATACGAATTAAAGTATAGTTATTGCCACAAAACAGATGCACGTTGTTATTTTTGCTTGAACTTAATATAAAATATAGTAAACTAAAATCTTTCATTAAAACAGCTGGCTATACCGGTTATTTTCGTTTCAAAAAACCACAAGATCAAATTCTGCAGTATACCAAATTTAGGGAATTATTCAATACTTTTCCAACACTTAATGTGAGCGAGCTAAGCGAGGCGGCAACAGAATCGATAAAATACCATGAACTGAGTGAGACGGAAAAAAGGAACTCGAGAAAATTATAGATAACTTTCCTTCATTTCCCAAGGATGGACTTGGAAAGACAATGCTGTACGAGCACGAAATTGTGATTGATAAAGGTGTCAAATAACTAAATCAAAGGTATTACTCCATATCTCCAGCTGTACAGCACTGTCTCTGTGAGGGAAGCGACAGGATGTTAATATTGGAACTAATAGAGGTTAGTAACAGAGTGTGGAGCTCATCGTTGAACGGGAATAGAACGGAAAGACCAAATGTTGTTTAGACTATGGGCATCTACACGGGGTATAGAGAAGGAGATCTACCCATTTTCAATAATTGACGGACTGTTTGGTAGACTTTCAGAGATGAAGTACATAACTGGACTAGACCTAAAAGATGTCTTTTTTCAGATACCGCTAGCGAAATCATTACGTCACAAGATTAATTTTACGGTACCGGGCCGATCACACGATCAACTCAAAGTGATTCTATTTGGGCTAAAATGATAAGGGCATAAATTCTCCATCCAACACCAGAAAGGCAAAGACAAGGTTGAGCAACATATGCTGTCTCACGTATCACTGTGACAACAAACGTATTTTTACGCGACTTGAGCAAAAACCTAAAGATGAACTATCTGATCTTTCGTTATGAAAATTGTGGGTACCACTAATATTGTCGTTTGGTATATTTTCGTTTGGTACATAGATTCGAGACTACAGATTCTATGGTGGACGCATCAAATCCTAGCAGGCCAAAAACTATTCGCCCACTATAGATATTCCGAAACAATCAATGATGCGACGATCACATGAATTAGCCATTTCAAGGAGCAGCTTGTTGCGAATTATGCACAAGGACTTGAATTTGCATGGCATGCAACTTGCCGTACTACACCTGAGAATATCGATGGCATGCAAAGCGTCTTCAAAAATCCCTTGATTTCGCGTCGCGGACATGTGAATTGGCCTGCAAGAACATGCGATTTAACGCCGTTTTTTGAAAAATTTTGACAATCGGATCGACGTCTGTAAATCCAACTGTGGTGAACATTGGAGTGATACCATTTTTCATACATAAATGGAATCGATAAACCTGCAAAATAAAGTATCCAAATTGTTCAAAAATAAATATTTGTAGTTTGCGTTTTTTTTTGCCTGCGTCTAATTGGACAACCCTGGTGTTATCGGATTTTATTGTGTTTCACATTTATATTGGTTGTTATAATATCGAGACGTAAAGGTTTGTCTTAGGGAGTGCATTACCGTTTACCGATTTACCGATTTACCGTATTTACCGTATAAAATATATTTACGATTTATCGGTAAATTTTTACAAATTTACCGATTTTTTCGATAAAAATATATTTATAATTAATAGGGCGCAATTTAGTTTCAGGATATAACAGGGCGTATTTCATTGAAAAAAATGGAGAGCATGTTTTATTCGAACGAAGGATTTATATAAGGTATGGAATTCACTCAGTAATTATTATGAAGGTATACCTACTGAATGTAGGTATACCTACTGAAGATTTATGTAATGATTTCTATTTAATGAAACGAAATGAACATATACAGGGTTGGCGCGTGGACCGATAGCATTTTTTGGCAAATTGGGGGGAGGGAGGTGAGGGGGTAATTTGGAAGCTTTCATCCCATGGAATTGATGCTCTAAGTGGCCCGGTAAATGAAATATAATATTTTAAGTTTGTTTTAAATAACCCAAAATCTCACCTTTAAATGGTCACTTTTGTGTTTGCAGTCGTAGAGGCACGAAATAACTTTTATTGTATTCTACAATGTATAATGATTTTATTCTAAATAAATCATTATTTAATATAATTGGTTTAAGAAAAATGACTTATGGGCTTCCAAATCTAAAAAAATGTGTAGATTCACTCAGAAAAAAGATTACTACCAAATACTTAGTTAAATTAATTTGGTTGTTTTAACACAAAATTCTGAGCTAGATAAACCAAATCTCTTGTTTAAATTAGAAAGTTGGTATTTTCTTACTTGGTTACTACAAAAAGTGAGTGAAATTTGAGTTACCAGGATGTTGGTACGTAGTTTTGTTTAATTTAACCAAAAAAAAATTTGTTAGGTGAACAATATTCTTGTTATAACTAACCAAATATTTTGGTTTATCTTAATTAGTTATTTTGACCTATAAGTTTTGTCATATAAACTAAGACTTAAATTTTAGCGAATCAATAAAATTCGCTAAGTCATTGTGATTATACTTTGAATGTAAGTTCAAAGTATTTCCATTATTTTTGTAGTTTGATCACTGCATTCTGATGAGACGCTCGAATTTTTTAATGTAAAGAATTCAATGTTTCATTAGTTCGAAATCAAACTTCCAACGTGTTGGTTTGGTAACCCCACCTTGTAATGTGTTTAACCTTAAACGTTTGCAACATTTACCGCCATTTTTGTTACAATTACTAAGAAAATTTGGTAGAATTAAACTAGTAAAATAATAATAACTAATTATTAGTAAAATAATTTTTTCCCTTGGTTAATTTAACAAAATAGTTAGTCACTGTTACCAATTATTTTCCATTTATATCCATTAAATTAACCATATGTTTTTGGTTATATTAACTAAATTTAAATTAAAAGTTTTATTAAATAAGCAGGATTTGGTTATTTTAAATTAAAATTTTATTCAACTAAGATCTTGTTCGTTTTTTAACTAAGAAATTTGGTTGATCGAAAATCACCAAGATTTTGGCAAAATAGACTCAGATTTTTGTTTCTTTTGACCCAAGTTTTTCTCTGAGTGTTTATGAAAAACGTCAAAATCTAAATTAATTTAAAAAATAACTCATGGTTATTTTGAAATTAGTTTTGCTTTAAAAAATCTCTTGTTTATGCCCTGACATGTCATAGAAACCCCTCATTTTGTGGTCAAAGTACGAGATATTATTTAGTCAGAGTTATTTGTGCCAGGGTTAAGAAAATGTTTTTTAAGTTATTGATAGATTTTAAAAAATAAGTAAACCGGGTGCTAATTGCCTTGTGCTGTTCAGTCAATATGTTACTATCTGCTACCGGAAGTGCCCGTGTGCTTCACTTTGTTCTTGTTAAATTATTAATTGTACCAGGTCACGAAAAGAGTGAGCTTAATGTTATTCGTTTCACGGCTGAAGTTTTATAGATTTATGGATTTTGTGGACAAATGAGTCTAACTTCAATCGTAAGGGAATTGTGAATTTACAAAATCTGCTTCATTGGGGCAGTAAAAGCTGAAATCTACACAAGAAAAGGCAGGATTCTTTTCAAAGGAAATTCATCGTTAATGTTTGGGCTGGTGTTATTGGTTGAAACCTTATCGGTTCATATTTTTTATCTCGAAATGTTCAGAATGAGCTACCTCAGCTGTTTTTTACCAGTTTTGTAAGATGTTCTGATTGGTAGGGGTTGTCCTATTTATTAGCCCACGCAGTCCCGAGACCTCACATCTTTGAATCTCTGGGGACGTGCTAAGGCGTTTGTGTACGTAATAGAGGTACTCCCAAGAGAAATTTTAATTGAAAGCGCAACAACCGTGGACATTAAAAAAAGATGCCGTGCATGCATATATACGGAAATGAGGAGGTCATTTTGAACAAAATCTTATAAATGAAGTTGATTTCAAATTAATTAATATCTTAAAAGGTATTATCTTAACTCTGATATCTCGTATTTTACCATGAAATGAGTGATTTCTATGATATGTCAGTATACATTGGAAAAGGCATAAACAAGAGATTTAAAAAAAGGCTAATTTCAAAATAGCCATACGTTTATTTAAATGAATTTAGATGGTGACGTTTTTCATACTTCTATAAATTTTTTAGGATTTGGAAGCCCATAAGTCATTTTTCTTAAACCAATTATATTAAATAATGATTTATTTAGTATAAAATCATTATACATTGTAGAATACAATAAAAGTTATTTCATGCCTCTACGACTACAAACACAAAAGTGACCATTTAAAGGCGAGATTTTGGGTTATTTAAAACAAACTTAAAATAGCATATTTCATTCACCGGGCTGCTTGGAACATCAATTCCATGGGATAAAAACTTCCAAATACCCTCCCCCCCTTCAATCTGCCATTATGAATTTTATTTTATGTTATTAATTAATTTATTATTTTATTTTATAAAGTTCATTAATTTGTTTCAAGCACTGGTTTATTAATTTTTCGCTGGTTTAATAACTAAGACTGTGTGCCTGAGAGCGATTTTTTCGACTAAATTGCCGACTAAACTAAATTAATGTGTAGTTATGCTATTACCCACCAGTTTCTATCATTTAGACTCCTGCTGAGGTTGCTTGACTATTTAGTTGTCATTTTCATTTCTTGTTTTTATTATCTTTTTATCGAATATATTCGAGTAAAAATGTCTAAAAAGAAATAATCTTATTCTTAAATTTCAATTGTAATTTATAATCACATTCATGAATAATGCGATTCCCATATCCATGTTTGTTTAATTTTTTCTATTCCCTTGATTTTAAATAATAAAAAATCGGTGTTAATAAATAACAAATTTAGTTTAGTTTGCAATTTAGTTTACAATCAGAGGCACAGCATATTTAAAAGATACAAGTGCCACCTTTGAATGAATGATATGAATCAGTCATTAATTTAGTTAAGTCGGCAATTTAGTCAAAAAAATCGCTCTCAGGCACACAGTCTAAGGCACAGTACCAAAATATTATTTAAATTCAATTTACCGGTAAATTATCGATAAATTACCGACCTCACGCAAAATTTACCGTTTACCGGTAAATTGAAAAATCGGTAAATTTGCACTCCCTAGTTTGTCTGTCTAATTATTTTTGGCGGTAAACAGCCCCTCGTATTACTGGAGTCTACCCAAATTAAATAAAAACGTGTTGACCGCCAAGAAAGCAGTTACACTCATTGAGTTTTCGCTAAGCCAGTAACACAAAACCCGCATAAAAAACATCGAAATCAAAAGAGGAAAAATAAACAGTTGGCAACTACAACTATTTCATTCTCTATTTCAATCACCATAGCTAACTTATTTCCCCTCTATCCACAGTTCAAACACTGCACTCGGCATTCATAACCTGAGCACCATACTAACAACCCAAATTACTCCCATAGTGTCGAATATTCAAAGTATTGCACCTCAACCCTTACGACCAGTATGGAAAAGATGGCCATCTTTGTTACGAACTTCTCCCCGAAACTTGTTTAGATGATGTACTTAACCACATACACAATACGTAAGTTCCGAACAAAAACTTATATTGTCTTATCTAAACCGCGTTCCTTATCTCACGATGTTGACGTTCTGACTGAAACATATTTAAATAGGAGCTTCCACAACCAAGAAATGTTTCCGTTGGACTTTGAGGTCTGCCGTAATATTGTTGCATTACTTCTGAGGAAGATCGTGGTGGAGGTGTGCCTATTGCGACTCGCTTTTTTCCAGACTTGTGACTAAACAATTCCAAACATCGGCGTTCTTGAAATTATTTGCGTAACTCTTACGGTTGGACCAAAAAAAATTTACATCCTAAACTCTTTACGTCTCCGAGAGATGTCTCCGATGTCTCCTGTCTTTACAGTTTATGATGACCTGTCGTCGTCTTTACAGTTTACGATGACCTTTAAGGCAGTGATTCATGTAGAAATTTTATCAGACAGACATAAATAATGATCAGTCTGATTGGTTAATATTTTTTTGTCTTATACGATAAAAACGAAATTCACGCTTAAGCCATAACATTGTAGTTGATTTATCAGCGGTTCGCGAGTGTCTGTTTGTTAGTGGCTATAATTCATGTGGCTTGCAACAGATCAGTGAAGTACTAACCAAAGATTGGAGACAGCTGGATTTAACTTTTAGCTCTGATGCATCATTCGCATGATATTGTGTGTGCCTTTTATTTATGAGGTCCGATAATTCGGTCGATTTTTTCGTTTTTTTTCGATATTAACGTGTGTCCAAAAGTTTTCGATTTTTTTTGTCAATCTGTACTTCCTACTCGTAAAATTATTATAAATTCGGCTTTAGCTGCCCCATGATACGTAAATGAGATTCACACGTTGCTTAACTTAAAGAATTCCACATGGAGAATCTACACGTAAAACCGAAAGACCCTGATCGGCATGTGCGATTTATTCTACTCTTCAGCGATTTCAAAGTAAAATCTGACCAAATTATTTTTTATAGTTTGAACAAATAGTTTGAAATATTTCGTGATCCTCGCCAATTTTTAGAATTCACCTCCGGAGTAATTGCTAATCTATTTGCAACTTTTTTCATCTACTTTATTTGATACCAATTTTACACACAATAGTAACTGTTTCTATCAACAAATGAGCAAAGTGTTACTTACTGACGATGTCAGTAAATAACACTTTGTCCAGAAATCATCGCCGGGGGTACAAATAAGTTTTGAGGTTTTTTTTATATAACGTCGAAGCATTATTTAGAGAAATTGGTACAATAAATTGTATGCAAAGTGTTGTCCATCGTTAAATATTACTTTTTCTCATGTTTCAGGCAGTTCCTGCTGTTTTGAGGCGATCCAGGAAGTAACCTAATTTAAGGCTTCCTCTAAGTGCCTAAACTCACTTTCCCTATTTCGCCGAAAGTACGCCACAAGGGCCACTTGTCACTACAATCCCAAATCCTGTGGTCAATAAGCAGCTGTGGATGTCCAAAAAACCACTGTCTTAAAAATAATTGCCACATCAGATGCTCGCTCTCAACACGCGTACTGTGAAATTGTAGATACCACTCTCAACTCACTTATTTACCCAATTGAAAAATCACTTGACGATAGCCTTTCTGAATTAAGGTGGCGGTTTTAAGAAAGTAAAACCGGAGGCAATCAATATAGCAGTTTACTCTTGCAACAGTTTCATTGGTAAGAGATAGGGTTTGGAGACCCATATCATACAGTTCTACGGTTACGCCTATTTTATTACATTGGATAACTGTCTGGTGGCCGGCTCTATAAGTTTTGGCGAAACTAGTCTTTGAAACAAAAAAAGCAAGGAAGAGCTAATTTGTACAACAGTCGGGCACTCCGCAGTGCACACGCACTCAAGAACTGAAGATTTTCTTTCATTTAACATCACTAAATATCCTGCGCTGTTTGTTCGTCATCTTGTGAGAAGAGGTTCAAAACTGATATTTCCACTTCTTCACGGATGATTATTATTTTGCACAGCCACGAACTTAATCAATCTTTTTACCTTCTCGACCATTGCAGCGTGTTCTAAGCTGGTTTAATTACGATAAAAGAGCCTGCAGACTGGTTGAGGTTGTTATATAAGAAAGAAATATTTGCATTTTTTCAACATTCATTTTTGATTAACGCGCAAAAATCGTTTTTCCTTGTTCCTTATAGCGTAAGTTTTCTCTCATCTAGAAACGAGACACAACATTTTAGGAGCTCATCTATTAAATGGCCTGACGGATCTCTGTGGGATGGATGGCAAAGCAATTCTACAACTTATTTTACAAATTCAACTTTTTTCCTTTATTTTAAGTTTCGGATTTAACCTCAGAACGAGAAAGCCAAACACATTTGCGATCCTCTCTAGTGGTGAAAGTTATAAACATGAAGCGTAGAACTTATTACCAAAAAAAAAAACGGAAGTGAAGTTTTTAACAAAAAGTGTAGCAATAAAAGTGTAAATGCCAAACCTTTACTAAAAGTGGATGTATCGTGTTGTTCAAAACAGTTAACCATGAAAAATAAAAGGATTTGTAGTCAAAATGCCAGTTAAACTATGGTCGATTCCAGAAAACTAAGAGATGTTACCAACTTCGTCCAATCGTTCTGTTTAAAATAGTTAACTACTATTAGAATATTCATTAAATTTACTGCTTTATAAATTATCGTGAAGCAACCCCAAATCTTTTTATTTTTACGTGGTTAACTGCTCTGAACAGGACGACTTGTCCACTTTTAGAAAATATATGCCCACACTTGGCAACATCTCTAAAATTACCGGAATCGGCGATAGTGTAAGAAGTATTTTGAACAATATTTGAATTTTTATGAATCTTTACGCCCTAAAACTTGTGTGAAGCTACCCCAAAACTGTTTCAATTTGGTTCCATCCACTTTACAATAGAATTTAAAAAAAAAAAAAAAAAAAAAAAAAAAAAAAGAAAAAAAACATGTATGTGTTCAAAGTGAATAGTTGGGGAATGTAGAACGTCCGCAAATAAAAACTTATATTGTACGGAGTATAATTGTGCCCAAGCTTATTCACCTTGAAATATTATAGATTTAATAAAATAAAAATGCAATATATAAACGTAAACATATATGTACAAATTTATTTTAATACGTAGGTGTTGCTGCTTCCAAAGTTGAAAAGGTAAGAGAGTGATTTTACAAAATTGGTTTTTTAAGTTGACATAAGTTTCGGAGTTTCGGAATTACCTAACTCACCCTATAAACAATTGTCTTAAATTATATAATATTTACTTATTATAATACTCCGAAATACAATTCGGAATTAAATTGATTTGACGTATGTACTATCTACATGCAGTGTACAATCTACTTTACCTACATTCGGAGTTGAATAGGTTCAATGGGTATATTTTGGTATGAGTGTACGTAAGTGTCAAACAAATGATGGAAGTGTCATCGTCTCGACAGTCCCATATGTAAACAAGGTAAGTAATTTTTATTTATTCAAGTTAGATTCTGTTTAAATTCTAAAGTTATAATAATTATGTTTTTTATAGATAATTATCCTGCCTGTGATTTATAACAGATAAGTATTTGCATATAAATAATTGATAAATTCTAATATTATAATTTCTATTCTAGGAACATACAAACTGGAAACAAATACTGGATAACAGCAAGTTTTTGTGTAACTACATATACATTTAACAACAATAATAATAGTAAGAATTTGTGTATAAATTAATGTAAATAATAAATTAATAAAGTTTTTGTATATAAATAATGTTTTAAATTTAGTGTTTTACTTTGGAATTATGTGTTGTTTTGTAAATTTCAGGTTTTATGTTTTATGCCGTAAAAAATGTTGCGCAAGTTGCGTAGCAACAAGAATCATTATGATAAAATTTGATCCCGGTCAAATGCTTTTTAGTAAAGGGTCGCTATTTACACTTATCATTGCTACACTTTTAGAAGTTACACTTTTCGTTAATTTGTGTAGCTATACACTTTTCGTTAAAATTCAGTTCGGTCCAACAATTTAAGAAAAATCTTCAAAACTGCTTTAAAACGGAGCTGAATGCGGATCAACACATGGCGGCGGCCATATGATCGAAATTATCTTGGCTTAGGAATGCCCAGAAATAGTTCATTGAGCATTTTTGAAACTGCAGGAAAATCGGAAGTAATTAAAAACACGCGCTAAGGCTCCGTACCAATAGTCGGGTAAATCGATTACTAAGGTAAAAAACGATTTTAGTACAGATTTTTCGATCAGTTTGTCATAGAATTTTTGAAAAATAATTAAATTTACCGAAAATTTAAGTTTGGCACACAGCCTTAGCTACAATTTTAATCATACAAATAATTGTTCACCGTGGCTTAATTATATTTAAATTGTCTATTTCCAGATGCACGCTCGAACTAATATTTCAATCACATTTGCATCAAACAACCCAGGTTTCATCCGAATCCATAGAACAAATTCAAATTGCCCAATATCATACGCAGAACTAATTTTCAAATCACATTCAGTTCAGTAATGACGAAGTTCCGTTCATTCATTCAGGGGACACGTGTTGGACTCATATTCGAATCACACTTTCGTATTCAAATCGACTTAATCAGTAAACAGAAATTGCTTAATTCACTCAAATTGGTCATTTTCCAGAATTCGTGGTTTGTATGGAACGGTGTCTTTACTGTTTTTCAGTGCCATATAAACGATTCTTAATCACGAGTAATTTGCATGATATTTTCGGTGGACAGTAGTTTTCGATGAATTATCGTTTTCGATGAACTGTTTTATCGGTAAAATGTTATTCATTAAATAGTCGTGGAACCGTTATAGAGTGAGTTTACCTTTTCTTCTATGCGACTGATTTTGCGACATACATCTAAACGAAACCGTTAATAATAATTTTCCCTATACAAAACACATACGTCCTTTATAATATATATATTCGGAGATGATGTGGACCAAAACAGGTATAAAAATACATATATATGACATAAAATATTGAGATTTTGGTAAAGTGTCCACGAACACATTAAAAACATAACCTTATTCCTATAATGAATAAACCACACACAATCGGCTAAGTTATCTTTTATCGATATTCGAGAGTCTATACCACCTAGATACACCCAAATCCGAACCGCAATATTTTTTCGTCCATGTACCATAATTTTGTCTTGTAATATAAATCTTACATCAAAGACAATAAAAATAAATCATAACCACAAACATTTTGTGTTTATTTCGACCATAATTTAAGGACTCTGCGTTTCAAGGATTTCCGGATATTTATAAATCAATATGAAATTAATAAATTATAATGGTCAAGTGCACCCGAATACTATATGTACACCAAGGGGGGGAAATATTATGATACATTATTATTTTACAATTTTTGAATATTCGATATCCTTTTTCTCCCTATTTATCTAAAAAAAAAAAAAAAAAAATTAATTCATAATTTATATTATAACACAAAGGAATCAAAATCTCCCATTCTCTTTTAGAAACTTATTGTTAAGGATGCTGCCAGTTGTATCCTTTTTTATATCGTCGTTAAATTTTTGTGAAGACAAAATGATAAGTTTTCGGTTATGTTCATCATTCGTCAAGGAAATTGATTTTCGGTTTATTTAAAATCTAATATCCTTACATTTATTATGTATGACGAAAAGGATATACAAGTGAGATAGAAAATATGTATGAATTGTAGATGAATTTTGTACATTGGGCAAATAATGAAATTAATTATCTATTAAAATAAGTAATGACTGCAAGGTAACAATGTCGTATTTGGTACCAAACAACCAATAGGCAAATGTGTGACATCTTTTGGTTCTTTTTGTAACTAGCGGTTAATTCGCCGCTTCTAGCTCTAACGTCATCTGTCAAGTGACAGAAATTATTTATTATATTCCCGATGAATGAAATGAGTCGATATACGCTTGATCAACGTTAAAAAATATAAAAAATTCTCGGTTTGAACAAAATGAGCAATGTTATCAAATGATTTTTTCCGACGACGCTCATTTTCAAATCAGCGGTTAAGTGAACAAGCAAATTCACCGTATTTTGGGCAGAAGTGGACGTTATAAGCTCATGCATACAGGGGTGTATTCGGAGAGTGATCACGATCCCAAAAGCTCAAAATTTCCAGCCTATCGAAAAACAGTTAAAAAGTAGGAAATGAAATCGAAGTGTGAAAAAAGGAACAAATTTGTGGAGCAACAAAAAACAGCACTTGATTTAACAAACATCATTAATTCGCTTCTGCTTCAGGTGGAGAGAATAAACGAGAAACTAGAAAATAATAATAATATAATAATCAGTTTGCCGAGCTGGATAAACAACGGAACGCGCAGATCGAGAAACTGCTTCAATTTATACTGGCCCAAGAGGATGAAATAAGAGGAACCGAAAGCTGTGATTAAGTCTTTTGTTACGAAAATTCAAAAAGTTGATTAGACCGATTAGACGATCGAGTTGAACAGTTCGAGTCAAAAATTCGGCAATGTCCCACGAACAAAAAAAAAAAGATTCACAGATTACACTGAATGTTGTTTCCGAGAATTCGAGTGAAGGTTTGAACGGGGAAAGCATTTTAAGGTTCAAATGTGTTCCAGACGATACCCTAGAAAAGATGTTACGACCGAGTCACGACGGTGTTGAGGTTAAGAAACATCACAGAAGCGGCAAATTTATCTACCGAAGCAACATCGGAGCGGAAACTCAATTCGGACGTGGTTACGGTGATCGCGGCACTCTTGGAGCGAGCAATGAAAAAATTGGCATATATAGCGTTCGGAGTCCAGAAGAACTGCGTCAATCAAGTGTGACGCCGAGTGACGTCAAAGTAAAAGAAGATGCTTCAGATGCAGGAAGTTAGGTCACTACTTACGAATGTGTATGCAACGATCGAATGATCGTTTTGCCCGGCAGGCTGATTCCCGAGACAGGCAACATGAAAACTGTAGAGAAGAACAGTCACACAATAAAAAAAACACAGAAGGTTCAAGAAACAACCAAGTCCAAACACGTGTTTCTAGCTCGCTTAGTGCAGATCATAAAGAGAGCTTACGACCAGATAAAAGGAGGTGCGAATTGAGAGTCATGCAAACGTGGGAGAGTGGGAAATTTGGCGATTTTCGACGGGGTCACTTTGTGTAGCTGAATTTCAGGAAACAGAAAATCAGATTTACAGATATACAACGAGATTGGAAAGGTTCATAAAATTGTCAAAAACGTCAGCGACTATGTGTGTCGGATGAGTGTTACGAATTACACTCTACAAATGTTTAAGTTTCGAGTTATTAAGGCATATTAGATTACAAAAATAAAGTTCGCGAGTTCGAATCTTGTCCAGGGTCCATATAATTTTATTGAGGCTAGTATCATTCATTAACATCATCGATGTTGTCAGATCAAGTTTTGCTCCAAGTATTACTGATTAGAGATTTAGATTTTAGGATGACATTCTATGTGGAGGGGAATCTAAAGTTAACGAAAGCAATTGTAAGGTACGGCATTAATCATCAAGACAGGGTAAATGATAACGTGGAAAATTCGCAAACCCAACGACATGAAAGTGATTTACAATTGCAATACATATATATTGCCAGATGCAATAAAAAGATTGATCTCGAACAGCGATAGACAAGTATATAAACGCGATTTTAAAAGCAGACAGTTATAATTTAGGTCATGAACACTGCAAGTTAAAAAGTGAAAAGTAATCAGTGCGAAAAGAAGTGAGCAGTTAAAGCGAACTAGTGAGCAGTGAATGAGTGATATTTGTGAATTGCTGCAGATATTAAAGAAATTGGAAAATTTGTAACTGAAATCGTCGAGTGTTTTATTTGCAAAATCGAGTACGAATTCATAACGAACAGCTGAAGTTCGCTACAATACCAAATCTATGATAACTTACATTAGTATCGGATACGGTTTCGACTTCAGTTTTGGCACTCCTCAATACTACACATTTTATTTGAGGAAAAAAGGAAAAATTAAAAAAATTTAAATTAATAAAAAAACACTGTTTGTATGGATAATTGTGTTGTGGACACTTCACCAAAACAATTTGTATATGTACTCCGTTATGTTGGGTATATTTACTTGTCCGCTCCTTATCCAACTCAATTTTGAATATTACCAAATAAAACACCTTTATAATATTTTATTTACTTGATTTTTAATCTTTATTTGGTAATGGCTCGCTTGTAAGTAATGAATTTTTCTGATTTTTTCTTCTGATCAAAACCGGTCCTAAACCGCTGAGAATTTATATTGTTGGCTTAGATGCCCTCTGTGATACGTAATTCATATTAACTTTATTCTAAAATTATTTATGAGCAAGTAAAAAATGACATCTATTGGCCACTAGCTAACTTAATAATAAAGGATACATTACATATAATAAAATTAATCTATTACAAATTAAATGACTTTTCTGTTTTAACAATTTATGAGCTGTCAAATTTATCAATTGTAAACAAATTGAGAAATCACCCGACCCGTGTATAAAGATAGCAATCCGCACAATTAACCACTACAAACACAAATATTCAATTCATATTCAATTCATATTCAATTCATATTCAATTCGTATTCAATTCATATTCAATTCGTATCCAATTCATATTCAATTCATATTCAATTCATATTCAATTCATATTTAATTCATATTCAATTTATACTCAATTCATATTCAATTCATATTCAATTCATATTCAATTCATATTCAATTCATATTCAACTCATACTCAATTCATACTCAATTCATATTCAATTCATATTCAATTCATACTCAATTGATATTCAATTCATATTCAATTCATACTCAGTTCATATTCAATTCATATTCAATTCATATTCAATTCATATTCAATTCATATTCAATTCATATTCAATTCATATTCAATTCATATTCAATTCATATTCAGTTCGTATTCAATTCATACTCAATTCATATTCAATCCATATTCAATTGATATTCAATTCATTTTCAAATCATAATCAATTCGTATTCAATTCATATTCAATTAAAATTCAATTCATATTCAATTCATACTCAATTCATACTCAATTCATATTCAATTCATACTCAATTCATATTCAATTCATATTCAATTCATATTCAATTCATATTCAATTCATATTCAATTCATATTCAATTCATATTCAATTCATATTCAATTCATATTCAATTCATATTCAATTCATATTCAATTCATATTCAATTCATATTCAATTCATATTCAATTCATATTCAATTCATATTCAATTCATATTCAATTCATATTCAATTCATATTCAATTCATATTCAATTCATATTCAATTCATATTCAATTCATATTCAATTCATATTCAATTCATATTCAATTCATATTCAATTCATATTCAATTCATATTCAATTCATATTCAATTCATATTCAATTCATATTCAATTCATATTCAATTCATATTCAATTCATATTCAATTCATATTCAATTCATATTCAATTCATATTCAATTCATATTCAATTCATATTCAATTCATATTCAATTCCAATTTAATTCATATTCAATTCATATTCAATTCCAATTCAATTCATAAGCAATTCATATTCAATTCATATTCAATTCATATTCAATTCATATTCAATTCATATTCAATATTCAATTCACATTCAATGTGTCATCACCAATTATACCACCGAACGTTTTTACTCCCAGTAAAGCGAAAAAGTTAATCATGTTGTTCTAGTTTTACTAGTACGAGTACATATCTATCTAATAAAACTAGGCTGTTAGAGAAAATAGTGAAAATTTTCCCAATCTTTATTTTAGTTGCATGGCTTACACTTGTACTATCAGTAAAACTCATTTGTAATTATTTGACACATCCGTTATATAAAAAATTGTTCATTTCGGTTTTTTATCAAATTGAAAAAGATCCAAAGGAAAGAAAAAACCAAAACCACGCAAATAATAAAAATATTTGCACCGTTTTCGACAATGAGATTCGGCAGATTATTGCATCCATATGAATTCCATTCATAATCTAGTCGAATTACTCACCAAGGTTTTAAAAATTAGGGAAATGATAAATTTACACTTTGTAAAATCGACGATGTAAAAAAATTTTATTTCGCAATAGGAAGTAATAGTTGGAAATTTTATGTTCCTGTTCTTATAACATCTGGAAATTACCACAAATATAATCAAATGCAAAATTTAATTGGGAGCAACCTAATTTTTAACCCGATAAGAAGAATAATGCGATACTCTTGTATAAAATAGATAAGCTTCAAGCTTAATATTGTAGTTCACGTTCGGTCTGTTAACATACAAGTGCCAAAAATGAAATTTAATATTTTGTGCGCGTGCCTCGCTTTATTGTTACCAAAGTGTGCTTTAGGTAATTCGTCGAGCTTTCAGTATTATGGCTCAAATAAACTTGGAGAATTAATTTTAAATGATATCGCGAATGATGATGATCCATTACGCCAGATAGCAAAATACAAACAATTTATCGAAAATGTAGCACCTGATCTTCTGTACAGTAACATTGGTGTAATGTTGGCGTATCGCATCAGTCAGTTTGAAAAAAAATATTCGGCTTTACCAGAGTTGGAGCATATCAGAAGCAGCTTACCACCTGTAATCAAGGAAATTCCGTGGAGAATGACAGTAACCTTTTATAATGAAGGTACTAACCAATGTCTTTGTGCAAGTGACGATCAGCATAACAATGAAACAAATTGCTATAAGGTTTACAGTTCCTCGAAGCTTAGCCGAGCTTGTCTGTGGAACATAAATATTGAGAAAAATCAACGAGAATTTTCATTTCAAAATATCGTAAATCAGAATGGTTTATTAACCATGTCAAATCTTTTCGTGGCAGATTCAAAAAGAAAAACGGTTTGCACGACAGAAAATTCATCGGATAACTGGGAGTTGGAACCAATTCGCAGCTCAGAAAATGGCATTTTGAAATACCGAATAAAAAATACAAATTCTGGAGAGTATATTCATACGTCACAAAATTCAACTGACATTTTCACCAGAGAATTTGATCACTGCGTAGCCGACGAATGCCAATAGAGTCTAACCGGAAGTAAGTACACAAATTTATTATTTTTACGTAAATTTCCTTAATAACAAATTACAATTGATCGGATTTTAGCGTCTATACCACTACCGTTCGAGCGTAAAGTGGTTTTAGCATCAATTCACGATGAATACATGGGAAGAAATCGAATTGCGGTATTGCTTCTACAACAAGCTCACAACTCTCCCACCCGTATAACGGAATATCGTGAACTTTTTGAATTAATGAAGCGACACGATGAATTTTATTCATTTGCCGGAACAGATTTGTCGAACAGCTTCTAATAAAATATCCAAATGATTTCGATTTACTCTACATGAATTTATACTTTCGTACACTTTGGAAGCCATTCCCGTGGAATCGTAAAGTTCTAATTGAAAGTAGGAGTAATGGAAAGTATTTATGTGCAACCGACGCTGAGTTTAAATATACGAACTACTCAGTTGCTAAAATCAATGAATTAAATGGAACAGATTTGAATTGCTATTGGATATTTGAAACTAATCCGAATGGGTTAAATTTTCGAATTAAAACTTTTTTACAAAATCGTTATTTGGTTGCTGTTTCCGACGATTATAGTTATGATGAGAATCGAAGACGAGTTTTAATTTCAAATGATACAACACCATATTCATTTGATTTATGGCAATTCAAATATGATAGAGTAACATGCCCGTATAGAAAAGGTGAATTAAGAATCAAAAATGAGTTCTGGGATGAGACATTGTACAATTTTCATGGTTTCAACCCTGTAACATGGAAGTGGTATGGGTGTGAGGGTTATAACTGTGTCTGGAAGGTACGCGATGCCGAGCATGATTAATTTTTTATTTTTTTTTTTATTTTACTGGCTGTAATATTAACTATCTCAAATATAAATTAGTCAAAATATCAAAACAATATAATTTTTATTTAATTTATTTTTCTAATGTCATAATGTATTAGCACAGACAATCTCTGGTATTATTCTAACGATCCACCACACCAGTCATTAGATAATTAATTCGAGCAATTAATTCATTGATGATATAATAGTGAAATATTATGTTTTCGGTTCTAGGGTCATGTTCTGAGATCTTGATCTGACATAGATCGATACAAATATTGTTGTTTAGGGATTAAACGATCAACCGTAGAACGATAATTATCTGGTTTCTTTGTATTGGCCTGATTTTCATGTAATCGCTGTGCAAACGAGTACCTATCTTCCTTTTCTTCGATTCGCTGACGTATCTGATTTTGATGTCGTTTTACATCGCCATTATCCGTTGACACAACGTACATCTTACTTCCCAATTGGCGAATTACAGTTCCACTGATCTACTTTGGCCCTCGCGCTGCAAAACCACACGCGAATACCGCCTAATTTAAATTGAATTTTGCCGTGATTTGTGTCTTAGTTCTTGATTGAAGTGGGCTCATCAATGATAACGTGGTTTTAGGTTGACGCCCGTGCATTTTCTCTGCCGGAGATTTACCGCATGATGGATCCGGCGAGAAACGATAAGTGCTGAGAAATGTCAACAATGCTTGATCGATTGAGCCACCCTCGTTTACTTTTTTCTCATTGCGCCATTAAAAGTTCATACGAGCCTCTCCACTTCTCCGTTTGATGCAGGATGAAACGGCGCTGTCGTAAGATACTGAATTCCATTCTGATAATAAAATTCGAAGAATGTACCCGATGTAAACGCGGTACCGTTACCACTCACGATAGTGTCCGGCAGACCTTCAATTGCAAAAATCGATTGTAGCGACCAAATAGTCGACTGAGCAGTGATGTCGTGCATTTTAAATACATCCGGATACCGAGAGAATGCATCCACACACAGCATCCATATGCTACCAAGAAATGGTCCCGCGAAATTCACATGTATCCTCTCCCAAGGCTTCTCTGCTTTTGGCCAACTTTTGAATTCTCTAGTGGCCGCCGACGACATCTCTTGACAACTGGGGCAACATTTGATCATTGCCTCGATATCTTCATCTATCCGTGGCCACCAACAATAACGGCGAGCCATTTGCTTGGTACGTACCACACCCCAATGAACTTCATGTAACATTTTCAGCACTGACTTGCGTAAACTGGCTAGTATAATACTCTAGTATAGTCAGTCTGAAAAAGCAAAACATTATTAAAAACGGAAATAGAATTCTGTTTTACACAATATGCTCGAAACTGCTCGTCTTTGATGGCATCTGGCCATCCTTCTTTTACGAAAGCTCTAACTTGTGACAAAACTTTATCTTGGGCGGTACAGGTTGCTATTCTCTCATTATCGATCGGAAAACGATCAAGTTCTTCGGTGTATAGCTGATTGATCTCCATCATGTCCTCGTCTCTATCGAATTGAACATCCGGGCCCATGGGTAATCTGGAACATGCGTCAGCATTGCAAGCCTAGCAGTTGGATGGAACCGCATTGTGTACGTATAACCCATGCGAAAAATGGCCCATCGTTGTGACAGATTTGCTGTCATCGATGGTAACTGATTGTTTGAACGAAAATTGACATTAAACGTCCATATGGCGTTCATATAGATATTGGTGAAATTTCCGGCATCCAAAAATTACTGATAGTGTCTCCTTCTCTACCTGACTATACCGCATCTGCATCGTGGTACACATGCGATAGCACGGCCCCAATACCGTACTGTGACTCATCCGTCGCTAACACGAGAGGGTATAGTCTCTTCGATAATGCACTAGTTTGGCTGCTTCGACGATGTGTTGCTTTATTTGGTGAAAGGATACTTCCTGTTTCTTTAACCACCGATATTGGACGTCTTTTTTCCGGAGTTTATTTAAAAGTGCTGCTACCTGCGCGAAATTTGGAATAAATTTATTATAGTAGTTGACCTATTACCAAGGAATGCTTGCAATTCCTTTAAATCTTTTATACGGGGCATCTGCTCGATTGCCTGAAGACCCTTTGTGGTGGGAAGAATGCCCGCGGCATCTATCGTATGACCAACATATTCAACCTCGGCCTGAAAAAATTTACATTTTTTCAAATTGACCCTCAAATTTGCCGCATTCATCCGTCGAAGAATTTCCTCTAAATTCTGTAAGTGTTCGTCTTCCGATGGTCCCGAATTAATATGTCATCCAGATAGCAGGATATATGCGCCATACCGCATGTGAGTTGCTCGATGAATTTTTGAAAAATAGTTGGTGCGCTGGCAACCCCGAACGGCAATCGCTGATACTGATAGAGTCCAAAAGGCGTCGTAATGACCATCAACAGCTTGGACTCGTCATCCAACTTGAGTTGTAAATACGCATCGCTTATATCAATTTTGGAAAATTCTTTCCTACCTTGAAGACGGTGAAATAATTCTTCCACTCGAGGTATCGGGTACTATCGATTTCTTTCTTCACGACTGACATCTGCTCGAAGGGAATTGGACGTGTTTTGAAAAATTTCGGCGCGAAGTCCGGTTTCAGAAGCAGGTGAGGTTTAAACACCGAACAATGACCCAAGGTTGGCTCGAAAACTTTTGCAAATTTTCGGCACAGAACATCTATTTTGTCTTGCCACTCGATCGCACCAACAAAACCCACTTCTAACTGCAAATTACATTTGAGATTTTGAACCCGAATTGGTTTAACCAATCCATTCCGAAAATGTTCGCCCCATTTGTATCGGTAACCAGGATTCTAAGTTTTAGGCTATGATCTTGGTATTTAGCCACGACTTCTAAAGTACCATGAACTGGAATGTCAATATTACCGTACGCCTTCACGACTGTATTGACTGGACTAAGCTCTGATTTAAGTAGCTGGTTGTAACCGTCCTTTCCAATCATCGATACCGACGCACCCGTATTCACCAGAAATTGTAAAATTCTTCCATTAATTTCAATTGGAATAAACATTTTCTTTCCAAATTACCGAAGTTGAAGCGCTGCATCTTGATGCAAAATGGACATCTGTTCTCTAACCATTTTGACTAACAACGGCTCTACCGACGACGTACTCGCATTGTTCTCTTCAGGATCTACCGAATACACATATCCAGTTGATGGTCTCCCCCGTCTTCTGTTTTTTGATCTGGAACTGTTTCTTCCTCTACCTGTCATACAAGCGGATGCTATGTGTCCGTATTTATGGCACTTGCGACATTCCACTTTTAGAAATCTACACTCGTTCCGCTGATGGTTGACTCCGCATCCAGAACAGGAACGATCTCGGCTGTTCGAACGATTCGGTTCGGTTTGTGATTGGCTCCGCGATTTATGTTTTGAATGAGCATTAAAAGTGTTTATTTCTGGGATCGACTCATTCTCCCGTTTCAATATGCTCACTGCCGTTTGTTTCTGCTCATATGCATTCGCTAATAGTAGAACATCTTCCAACGTAGGATTACCTTTCTGCAAGCCCACTGTTCGCACCGGCTCATGTATCGTGTGTAGAATAATCATATCCCGTATTGCATAATCGGTATATGAAACACTGCAACTCGCGCATTTGAATGCGCACAACTGCGCCGCATCCCTCAAATCGGCAATCCATGTAGCGGATGTATCAGTTGGCTGCATTTTCATTTTCATAAATTTGAATCGTCCGGCTAGTACATGCACTTTAGTACTGTAACACTCGGTTAACTTCGCAATAATATCACTTAGCTTTTCATCGTCCATAAAGATTCATCAACACGTGGTATGTTTCGGACCCTATCCACGATAAATAATACGATTTTCGTTTACCATCTTCCTTCATCTCATTTGCGATGAAATGTTGTTCCATCTGCGCAACATACTCCTGGAATGTTTACTTCGTCTTATCGAATTTGTGAAACGATGGTTCACACTTTACGCTTTCAGCAGGATGTCGCTTCATTTGCTCCATGAACGTTTGCAAAAAAACTTGCTGATTTTTCATCATTTGCTGCATCACCTCTTTCATCTCCTCCATTTTGCTCGCGTAAAAAAAATACTATACTTTTTCCTTTTATCTTCGTCGCCAAATGTTGAGTTTAATAATAAAACTGTATTTGCAATATATTTTTGGTTAAGTGTATTTATTCGAAGTTATTTTCACAAATGGTAAGTGTCATACAAAAATCAATTTTTTATATACGTGCACGGTTTATACCATTCATTGACCTCGTTTAGATGTAATCATAATGAATTAAGTTCTGTTCATACACAACATTATTTATAATAGTAAATTTGTAAAACGAATAACCAATGAGTTTATTCCTAATACAAAATTAGAGTTAAAAATAATTTATCTGTTGTAATTTGAACTGTCCAGCGAACAATTTAAAGAGAAAGAAAAAACGAAGACATGACAAAGAACAAGAAATGCATGATAAAGAAAGAGATTATGGCGGCACGAAAACACAATTAGAATATGGATTGAACCAATGCACCTGGAGTACCAGGCAGTGCTGCTTAATACGTCATCAAATTTATGTCTACAGTTTCTTTTCAGAACTGCAGATGGCAGTAATGTTCGCTAACAGTGCATGGCGCCTAACGCAATGATTACTGCATATTTTAATAATAATAAATTACTTCTTGCCAATAGACCTATTCTAGGCCATCTACAGCCGAAGATTGGAACCGTCGACATAAAATGACGTCATATAGCACTTTTTTTAAAGTAATGAGGCCATTATAATATAGGTGCACTGATTGAACGATCAGTTGTCAATGTATCAATTATCTAAGTTTTCAATTTCAAGTATCTCGGTTTTCGTCATGATGTGTATTTAGGAATTATATTTATACCTTTATCTGAACAAATGTGGTTTGAATTCTTCTTATGTGAGATAATGATGGACAATAATTATCATTAGAACGCTCTTGCAATTATTTGACTAATATACGTTAAAAACAAATTGTTTTTATTAAATTGAAATCCCAAAATATATATAAAAAAACCCAACTTTAGATTGTAGAAAGTTTGTTAATATTATCAGTATAGGCATTCAGTGATCTACTAATAAAAAAATTAATATCGCCCTCATAGTAGAAGAGTTTTGAATTAAAGAATATTAGTTCCCAAATATATGACCCTTTCGGAGCATTCGGCTACAGTGAAAAAACCACCCTTGGTGAATCTTAAATAAACGAAAGGTTTTACATTTGCCCTTTGTATAATCGACGATGAAAAAATATCAACACAACAGGATGGAAATACTTGGAAATTTTATTTTTTATTTTGTTCAACAAAATCTAAAACATAACTGCAAGTAACAATATTTTCGCCTGATAAGAAGTATAATGAAATATTTCTGTATAAAATGAGCATGCTTTAAACTTTATATTGTAGTTCACATACGGTCTGTTAAGAAACAAGTGTAAAATATGAAATTTAGTGTTTTGTGTACGTGCCTCATATTAGTGTTATCAACCCCTGTTTCGAGTAATTTATCGGCCTTTCAGTATTATGGACTCAGTTATATTGGCGAATTAGTTTTGAATGACATTGCGAATGATAATGATCCATTAAGTCAAATAGTAAAATACAAAAAATTTATCGATAACGTAGCATCTGATGTAATCTACAGTACTACTGGTGTAATGTTGGGCTACCGAATTAGTCAGTTAAATAAAACGTACTCGGCTTTACCGGAAATGGAATACATCAGAAGTAGTTTGCCGCCAGTAATCAAAGAAATTCCGTGGGGAATGCCAGCAACCTTTTATAATGAAGGCGCTAAACAATATCTTTGTGCGAGCGACGATCAGCACAACAATGAAACAAATTGTTATAAGGTGTACAGTTCCTCAGAACTTAGTCGAACTTGTTTGTGGAACTTAAATATTGAACCAAATGGGCGCGATTTTAAATTTCAAAATAATGTAAATAAGCGAACATTATTTACTGTTCCTAATCTTTTCGAGGAGGATCCACAAAGGCAAACTATTTGCACGACCGAAAATTCATCATATATTGACAACTGGAAGTTGGAACCAATGCGCAATTCAGAAAATGACATTTTAAAGTACCAAATAAGAAATACAAACTCTGGCGAATACCTTCATGCGTCACACGCTTTATCTGAAGCGTTTACCACAGAACTTGGTAATTGCGTAGCCGACGAATGTCAATGGATTCTAACCGGAAGTAAGTACACAAATTTATAACATGATAATTATCTTATTAAAAATTTAAAATTGTTCTGAATTTAGCTTCAACTCGACTGCCGCTTGAGCGAAAATCTGAGTTAGCACCACTTTACGCTGAATACATGGGAAGAAATCGAATTGCAGAAGTTCTTTTGCAACAAGCGAGTAACTCTCCCACTCGTAAACAGGAGTATCGTGAACTATTTGAATTAATGAAGCAACATGATAGACTTTATTCACATCCAGGAACGATGCTGGATTATAATATCGAACAGCTTTTAATTAAATATCCAAATGACTTCGATTTACTCTACATGAATACATATTTTCGTATACTTTGGGCGCCATTCCCGTGGAATCGTAAAGTTCTAATTAAAGCTAAAAGTACTGAAGAACATATATGTGCAACCGATAGTTATTATAAATATACGAACTACACAGTTGCTAAAATAACTAATATGAATGGGACGGATTTAGAATGTTACTGGATATTAGAGACCAATTCAAACGGATTAAATTTTCGAATTAAAACTTTTAAGCAAAATCGTTATTTGGTTGCCGTTCCCGATGATTACAGCTACGATAATAATCGAAATCGTGTTTTGATTTCAAATGATTCCACACCTTTTGCTATTGATTTATGGAATTTGAAGCATTACGACCCATCTTATTGGCCGGATTTGAAAGATAATATACTATTCAAAAACCCGTTTTGGGATGAGTCATTGTACAATTATTATGATTTTAACATTGCAACTAAGAAGGAATATGGTTGTTTGTGTTCCTGGCGGATAATCGATGCCGAACAAATTTAATGCAAATTTTTCGAAGCTTAACAATTTATATATTCACATTCAATTATAAGTGTTCATCATCTAGAAGTAAATTACATATATACTGCAAAATCCAATAATTAAAATGTACTCATTTCAAGGACCATGGATAAATCCACCAAACAAATCAGTCATTCAACCTGAAATAAAAGAATTTTTGTCAATCAAATTAGATTAAGTTAATCAATTATAAATATAAATTTCTTACACTCACATTAGAATTAAGATCCATGAATTTCTCATCTCAATTTTTTATTCAGTCATATACGAGTATATGTCATTGTGAATATGTTTTATAGTTAGTTATCCATCTATTTTACTTACCATAATTAATTAATACATCCTATAGATGTCGCGTTAGTAGTTGTAGGATATATTGTTTATTGGTAATAAATACCGGAAATTGTAGAACTAGATTTAAGATTTTTTATGATGAATTAGCAATTTTGTAGAAAAATAAGGGCACTCAAACGTAGTTCTTCATTGAGAAGTGAAATAAAATATATTATAATTTTGTAAAAGTTACAAACAGTTTGGCTAATGCAATTTCACTTTGCTATATTAACTTGGGAATTATTTGCAATATTCATAATTCCCCAACAATAAGAAATAGAAATCAATAAAAAGATCACAAGCTTTGTTTTATTTAAATAGTCAGTTGATCACTTACGCTGTCAGTGCGGTGAAACATGATTATCGCATTGATAAAATTGACTCTGACATTATAACAACGTTGGGCACAAATCAAAGTGTAATGAAATATACAGTCGCTCCAACTCAAACTCGGACATCATACGAATAAATTTTCAATTTGAAAAAAGTCAGTTAAAAGGGTGGTTTGGAAAAAATTACAATATATTTTAATAATTATACATATTTATTACACATTTCAAAAAAACTACAACGAAAAAATTATATCAGATAAAATATTTATAACAACAAAAACAAAATCAGTAACGAAAAATACGCGAAACTCGGACATTTGATAACTGTTGAATATTTTCTGTTTATGGAAGAACTAATATTTTGTATGCAGTCCCTTATTTTTAATAATCATTGCCATTCTGGTAGGCATCGTTTGCACAATTTTTTTGCAAAAAGCTGGCTCAATTTTGTTCCATTCCTCTAACATTATCTTTTTTAGCTCAGCTTTGCTATAAATGTGATGTTTCCGAACTTTTTCATCTAGGTAATCCCACAAATTCTCTATAGAGTTGAGATCCGGACTTTGTGTTTGGTGGTGTATCAATGACATGCGGATAATTGTATAAAAGCCAAGACCGAACTTTATAAGCTTTATGCTTGGGATCATTATCTTGATAAAATCCCCAGCTGTTGGTTAAACCCAGTTTTTCAATATTTCGAGGAACATTTAATTTTAATATGTCCAAATACATATTCTGGTCCATCCTTCCTTCGATGAAATGAAGACTTCCTGGGCCAGCCACTGAGAAAGATTCCCATACCATCACTGATTCATCACCACCTTGTTTAATCGTTGGTCGTAAATTTTTCAAATGGAGCTCTTCATTTACTTTTTTCCAAACATATGGCTTACCATCATAGCCGAAAATGTTCGATCTACTTTCATCAGTAAATAAAACATCTTTCCAGAACGAAAAATCCTTGTGTTGGTTCTCTTTGGCAAACCGCACCCTTTTCACTTGATTTTGCTTACTTATGTATGGTTTCTTTCTGGCAATTCTTCCATTGAAATCGGCTCTATGGATAATATTTCTAATAATTGATGGACTGGCTTTCTTCGCTAACTCTCTTTATGCCATAGCGGCTAACTTGGGTGCACTCAGGAACAGATTATTTTTAATTTGTCGCACTAGATACCGCTCATCTTGTTCACTAAAAATTTTGTTGTGTCCTTCTTTGGGTTTATTTTCCAATTTTTGGTCATCTCAAACCGCTTAATGACGTCATGAACTGTAGAATGGTTTCTATTGACAATTTTAGATACTTCTTGAATTGATTTCCCATTTTGATCAAACTGATGTTGCTCTTGTGAAATTTGTGTTAAACTAAATAAAACATTTAATGGGAAGCTCAATGTCTACTGTTTGGGGATTTCCCTAATCTATTCTATTAATAATAAAGTTACCTTGAAATAATTTTCTTTGTCCGAGTTTCGCTTGTGTGTATTTTTCGTTACTGATTATGTTTTAGTATTAGATAAAAAATTTTCTTTGTAGTTGTTTTGAAATGTGTAATAAATATGTACAATTATTAAAAAACATTGTAATTTTTTCCAAACCACCCTTTTAACTGACTTTTTTTCATATTGAAAATTTATTCGTATGATGTCCGAGTTTGAGTTGGAGCGACTGTAATTTGCGAGTAAGAACATACAAATTTATTTTATTCCAATAATTTTTCATTCAAAGATCACAACACCTCTATCTATTACCACTATTCAATTTAAGGCAGTTTTGTACTATTGTGGAAAATCAGAACTGAACTACAAAATCTCGGATTTCTTTGCTAAATTTATCAAAGGAAAGACTATTGAATTTGAATAAGAACTACCTTGTAAAAAGGGCCTGAAAACCGCTTCGACCTTAAAAACCAAACAAATAAAATTACAATCAATATGTCAGCATTTCATCAATCCACTACTTTTAATATTTTTAAATATTTATTTGTTGTCCTTTTTTTATTTTTTATTTTTTTTAATCCATGCTATCTGTTCTGGTCGAAGCTCTCCCTGCACTTTCGCGGTTTATTTTTCCGTCTTACTTTACGAATCATCTGCCAAATCGAAGACGTACGACTGTAAGGCCAATTTAAGTTACCATCTGCGCATTGCATAGCTCCATGCCAGCCAATAGTGGACATGGAAGATGGGTTGGCACATGAATTGTGCACGCCGATAGGGGGTTCTAGTTTATTATGCTTTGCAATTAGTTTGGACTACACAGTAAAAAAAATGCATTGAATTTTCATGTGGGCAAAAGTTACCGAACCTTTTCACGTAAAATTACATGAAACTTGAAAAATAAGTTTTTATTGAAAATTAAATGGTTTATACCGTAAATTTGCTAGTAAAGTTATATAATAACTTATGTTTTCGGTGCGCATTAGATAGTATTTCTCTCAAATTTAAAGAAGAAACTAAAATTGGTTGAATTAGTTTGTAATTATACGATACATTTCATGTAATTTTAAATTCCAGTTGAAAAATACAGAAATATTCAAAAGAGAGAGAAAATACACGTAATAATCATAGTATTGTGCATTATTACAATCAAAATTTAAATTTGTGAGACAAAGTTGGTAAAATTTATGTTGAAAATTCAATTTTTTTTATACTGTGTAGTTTTTGAATAAAACATCAATCTAGTGGCCGCATATATTGGCTAAAGCAAAATAGGCCCTTTTTCATGCATTTTCCATTACTTTTTCGAGCATCTCGGTTGGTATTGCGATGATTTTAACACGAATGTTTGCCTTGAGCTCGTCCATGTTCTAAGGCTTACTGGCGTATATTCTCCTTTTCAAATAACCCAGCAAAAAGAAGTCCGGAGGGGTCAAATCTGGAGATCTGGGTGGCCAGTTAAAGTCGCGTGTTTTTGAAATCAGATTAAGTTGCAGTGTGGCATGTCGTACCGTCTTGTTGAAACCAGTAACCATCAAAACCTTTTCCACACACACGGAAAAAAATAATCTGGTTACCACAAAGAAAATGATTTCTTTATAGTCCAACATCCTCTTTTTCTTAATTTAAAAATTTAGTGTCTTATTTCATTTTTTCTTAGTGCTACATTTTGTTTACTTAAAGAAAGAAACATTTCTTGACGCAAGAAGAATTTTAATTATTGATTTGAATTAATTTTTCTTGAATTAAATGTTTCTATGAATTCTTTAGTGCAGTAGAATAAAATTTAAATAAAGAAGATTATCATGAAATGAGTAGAAATTTTCTGAAATTAAGAAAATTAGCGCTTTCTTAAACTGTGATAATAAATTTTCTTAAATAAACACATTTCAAAAATAAAATAATTTCTTATTAGACACAAATATAATTTCTTTATCCAAGAGGATCTTAATAAATTTACTTTTAGAATATTATCTTGAAAGAAGAAATATTCAAGGAATATTCGTAGTGAGTATTTCTTTAATCAAAATGGTATAAACAACCAAATAAATTTTTTTAGAAAGTTAGTTTTAAAAGTTTTTAGCGCTCGCTCTTGCGAGCAAGCTTATAAAGGGTTATCCAATTCAAGCTTGATAAAGTAAACTAAAAAAAACACACAAAATATTCGGAATGTATTGTAATTTTTATTTCATTTTACAGATTGATCCTTGCCATTTTTAGTTAAACAAGATATCATTCAAATGTCCTCCACGGGACTTCTTACAGGCCTTGATTCTTTTGAGGTAATTTTCAATGACTTTTCGGCACATTTCGGGCGGTATCTCGGCCATTACCTTACGAATATTAGTTTTCAATTCGTCAAGAGTTTGAGGATTGTTTGCGTAAACACGATCTTTCGCGTAGCCCCACAAAAAGAAATCCAAAGGCGTTAAATCACAGGATCTTGGAGGCCAATTGACATCAGCCAATCGCGAAATCAAACGTCCAGGAAATTTCTCTTGCAAAAGATCTCGATTTGCTTGTGTTACGTGACTGGTTGCTCCATCCTGCTGGAACCACATATCGTCAAGATCATAATCTTCGATTTTCGTAAAAAAATAATCGGTTAACATGCGGCCATAGCGCTCAGAATTGACGGTAACGGTTCGTCCATGGTTGTTCTCAAAAAAATACGGCCCAATCACACCACCAGACCACAACGCGCACCAAACAGTGACTTTTTCCGGGTGTAATGGCTTTTCTACAATCAATTGTGGATTTTCTGAGCCCCAAATTCTACAGTTTTGCTTATTAACGTATCCACCAAGCGAAAAATGAGCTTCATCACTGAAGAAAATTTTGTTCGAAAAATCAGCTTTAATCAAATTTAATAATTTTAACGCGTTGGTCGATTGTTAAATGCTCCATATTCTTAAATGGCAGAATGTCAACTAAATAAATGACAGCGTACTTGACGTTTATCTTTGACAGATATCGGTATACAGATTTCTACTTTATCAACCTCGAATTGGATAACCCTTTACAAAGACAGGCCTTCTGTCTGTTGGCACTATCACAGCAAAAACTATCCACATCAGAGAGCTCAAAATGTGTACGCAGATAGATACTACTCTAAAAAGGTCACATTTAAAATTTGGGAACTCTAGGTCAAGTAGTTTTCGAGATATTCAACTTTTTCTAAAAATATAGGTCACACAGATGCGGCTGTCTACTTTTTTTTTAAATTTTCCATTATTATTCTAGGCATACTTTTATCTATAATAAAAAGATTGTTATTTCAAAACTAGTTTCTGTATTTTTTTTTTTTTGATTTGCTTAAGAGTTTATTCATTTTTAGTCTATTGGGCTAATTTGTTGTATTAGCACCTTAGTTGTTTCATACTTTTTACGCTATTTGCCGTAGGCACTTGGCGAAACACACTTATACTTAATAAATACATTTTTTTATTAATCACTTGTTTTTTGTTTCGCAGTTATTTTGAATAATTTTCAAAAAGTTTAAAAAATCACTCGATCGATTTCGACTTCTTCTCTCTTCGACCTCTTCTTTTATTTATACTTAGCTTTTTTCTGCTATATAACAAAATTTTTACTAATACAAATCAGTAGATACTCCTGATGATGACCTAACAAGTCGAAATCGATCGAGTGATTTTTTAAACTTTTTGAAAATTATTCAAAATAACTGCGAAACAAAAAACAAGTGATTAATAAAAAAATGTGTTTATTAAGTTTAGTTGTTTCAGAGGTTTTACACTTCTGTCCGTCCGTCTGTTGCATTTTTCCTATTTTATCGAGCGCTTGTCGGACAATTTCAATTGTCCGCTTCTACTAGTTTATATTTATAATTTTTGCATGAATTTTCACGTCAAACTGAAAACTTCTTAGATTTTTAGCTAAAGTTACGTTGTTAACGATATGGATCCTATAATGCATGCATTTAGTAGCCAGTCCCATAGCTCTGACACGATCGTTATTACTGATCTGGTGAAAGCTGTTTTGGTCGATAGATATTGCTGTTTCTACAATCCAACCGATTTTATCATTAAATTCGCCTACGATGATTTTTTTTGGCGTCATCTGATTTATCTTCAGTAGGTACATGAACCCTGAGGATCATAATACGTATTAAATTGTTTGATGCACAATCTTAGTGTTCATAATTGCACTTTGATTGAACGGAAAACGATGACATGTTTTCCAACGTTATGCTGCAGAAAGCCAAAACCAAACTCTTTCAAGCCTGAGATATAGCACAATATGGCAAGATTAAGATTTTTTTATCATAGTGTGTGTGTTGTGATGTCAAGAAATCAGTTGTGGATTGGTAGTCACGAAGCGAATTTTCTATTTAAAATATTTGGTTGTTATCTAATAATAATTTTAGTTTAGATGTTGGTTGGTGGTTAGAGGATCAATTTTACCACAATTACATTTCAGAATTGGTAGTAAAATCGTATTTTTCCATCATACTACCTTACTTACAACTTACCTACCTTACTTACCTTACTTTAAAACCACAGTGAAAAATTGATGGAGGAGTAATCGGGGTCAACCAAGGCCATGCACAATTTGAAAATGTTCCTTTGTAAGCCAATTGAGTGCAGCTCGGACTTATGAACGTAAGAAGTTGCAGTTCGTGAACTATCTAGCATTATGGTGTGAGGACTGTTTAGTATTTTGGTGAGACTGGTTGATAATGTATAGTTTGTCATAATCATTATACTAATTGGAAATTATACTTTATGGAATTAATATTGAAAATTAGCATTTCATTAAAAAATGCTCATTTACAAGTACACATTATACTCTGCTTTTAGAAATTAAGTTCTCGTTAAAACAAAAATTTCTTAAACTAAGAAATATGGTGTTGAGGAATAAATCAAAAATTCTTTATCAATAGTACGAATAGATTTGTTCAAGAAAAACAATTTCTTCTTGGAAACAAGTTACTCTACTCATTTAAGTATATTTCTTCTCATTAAAAGATACGTTTCTCGCATCAAAATTAATTTTTAAATTCAAGAAAATATTTCTTCATATGAATTCTAATTTTTTTCATAACAAGAAAATCAGAACTCTAATTCGAAAAATGTGTTTCTTGCTTCAAGAAAAATAAAGTGATCGAACAAATTGGAAAATTAAATGTATTTTCTGTCATTCTATTAACAATTTTTTTATGGTGAGGTACGTTATGATTTTTTTTGTATATTTAATGTGCTTTGTGTTAAAAATAAATAGTGTTTAGTGCCCTATATCCAGAAATTGGTTTAATTTAAAATTTGTTAAAATAAATTAAAATAAGTATAACAAAATGAAAACGAAAAAGGTTAACAAATAAAAACTATGTATATAAAAATAAAAATTACTGTAAATGTAATATTGATGAATTTCGGGGAATCCCCTATTATGCATTTTTAAATAATAATAAATAAAAAACAATGCACAAAAGGATATTCCACGAAGTTTATAACCAAATAGTGTTGTTTGAACTCAGCGTAGCTGAGTAGTGTGTAATCTAATACATAACGGCTTTATAAGCAGTGCAAAATATAATAAATTTTGTTAAAGTGTAATTACTGTTTGTAATTTATTATTTTAGTTGTATAATAATATTTTGTGGTTTGGCTATTTGTGTGTGTACTCATCACGAAAAATGCAGCAATATCTAAATTCGGAGAATTGCATTTATTTAAATTAAATTCGCAAAACATTGATTTTGGTGATTCATTAGTGATAAAAATTAACCAATAATTAGTTTTCTTTTTATTATCGTATATAATAAGTGTTGTTGATCATTAATAATAAAAATTTTGGATTCAAAAGTATTAAATTCTTGTTTTATGAAAAATATTTATAAGCACTAATTTGCAATTGTGTATAGTAATTTCGATACAAAATAGAGTTATAAATTCACATTTTTCTTTTGTTTTACTTTGGATTTTGCGATTAAGTGAGAAAGTGTTCGTGATGAGTACATATGTTCTTGTGTTAACGCTTTGTATTTTAATTTTAATTTTCTTATTAGAACAATGGCTGAACAAACTATATTAGATGGGTCATTGCTTGTCTATTCTTACGGTATTAAATTATCTATACATATAAAAATTATTTATCCGCGTCTCGTACACTGAAAAACAAATTTTCTTAAAAGATATCTCTATTACCAAATTAAGGGTTGCTTTACAAAAAAGTTTCACCGGGCGCAATTTGTTAACAAAACTAAAAATTTAATTTGTGTTACTAAGTGAAACTTGCTTTTAATGAAATTTGTTTTTGAGTGCAGTTAACGTAACTTAACATACCTATACATTTAAAAGTCAATTTTAGATAAATTTTTCGGTAAATTCAATTATTTTTCAAAAACTCTAAAAATTGGTACTACAAGACAGCCACTTTTTACCGTAGTAAACGATTTACCTTAAGTTTGGCACACAGCCTGAGTTCGAAAAATCATAGCGGCCATTAAAAAAAAATCTAAAATGTTTTTAATGTATTTTTTCAAGATGGCGCTGTTTTAGAGTTTATTGGGACGGAAGAAATGTCACACACCGCTGCAATTGTGACGAGCGAGTTAAAATCAAAAATGATTGAGTGGGATTTGGCGCTAGCAGGAGAAAAATTAGATAGTATTTAGTTTTGATATATATTATGCTAACTCAGTAATCATTTAATTTTTTTTTTAAGACTGTGGTTTTCTCAAAATTTCAGACCTTCAAGCGATAAGTTTTTTAGACCTTGATCAGATGTTTCCAGATTTAAGTCAATTAAGGACAAAATCTCAATTAAGGTTTAAAATTGAACAATGGCGTATAGAAAATGTAAAATTTAACCTTAGTTAGCTGCGTTTTTCTGAAAAACAATTGAGATGAGTTCGTTATAGCTTTTTTCAAGTTGATTCAATTTAAAATGACCATTTACTTTTTTTTAAGTCGAATAAGTTAGATCAAATAGTCTTCAATATGTAATATCGTTGTTTTGAGTTCTGAACAACGCTTTTATTATACGAAACTGTTAAGAGCTATACAAAATTATAAGAATACTATAGAACGATGATAGATTTTTTTTGTTATGCTTAGAAGACTTTGGTCTAACTTATTCGTCAACCAACTTAGCGTTGGCTGAACTTGAAAAAAACCATCGCCAACTCGACCCGATTATTTTTCACAAAAACGCAGCTGTTATATACACAACTTAACCCTTAGTTGCATAATTATTTTCAGGGGCATTCAACGACTAATCTATATCCATCACCCAATTGTTCGACCGTGTCAGGAACTTCCAACTTATCGGATTAGATCAAAAACCAATCATTCTCGGTATCTTCCATAGAAACAGGAAAACTTTCATCATCAGATTTGGTTGGAAATATTACCCAAATTAAGTGAAAATCTTACTAATTATTATATAAACATTTTTATTTTCCAGAATCTGCAAGAATTTCTCAAAACCAAAAAGGTTCCAAAATTTTACAAATATTTAGCAACAGTGCCCCGCCACATTTGGATGAAGACGCAAGAGACCTATTGGTTACTTCGATCGTCGACTGTATAGTAGACCGCCCTGTAACGGCGGAAATATTAGAAAAAAATTCTAAAGATATTGCGACATTTTTACCTGAAAAAAATAAGGTAATATTTATTACACCGATATAATGTAATGTAAATGAATAAAAACAAAAGTTAGTCATTTTTCAGGAGTTGTATTATAGATATGGACCGAAGCCGTCTGGAATATTGTACCACAAACACAAAAATCTAAGTTTTAAATATCGAAAGGTGGGATACTTGGAAAAAAACGATAGACGTCCTCAACAAATAAAAGTTTGTACTGCAACTGCAACAAATACAGGTAAAACTAACTTATGTATTCTACATAGATATTATAAATCAATAATATTTTTTCTTTGTTTGTTCATTTCAGAAGTAAGTCAGGAATTCGAAGGATCTAAGAAATGGTTGTACAATTTCTCTAGCCCATGGGACGATGTCGAGAGGCACTGGATAGCCACACACGACGGCCGACAAAGTAATCTCCAAGCAGAAAAGAACATTAACATTATAAACTTTTTTGATGAATGGCCAATTTTAAAGCATGCAGATGGCTTTCGATTGGTAAAAACAACAATTCGAAGTTTTGTTTCCAAATAGTAACATTTATTTCTTATTTGTTTCAGATTGATCTGGATTTTAATTGTTTGTACCCTTGTTGTGTATGCCCTTTTCTCTGTTAGAGATTGAAAATATTAGTATTTCCATGATAAAATATAAAGGAACTGTTTTAAAAAAATCGTATTACCTTTATTTTAAAGAAAAAAATCAACTATCAAGAATAATAGACATTGTAAAAACAAATAGAAAGATTTTCTTGATAGTTCAAAATGTACAAATAATCAAGTACGATAGTCATTTTCGGGTTTATTTTGTCGGTGATGAACTAAACAAATATGAAAGTATTTGGTGCACTGAGAATTACGTTACACATTTAAAACCTTTTTTTCTACATTCCCTTCCAAACGGAATTAAAATATTTAAACCAAATATATCGTATGAATGAAAATTTTAAATAATAGCTTTAATTTTATATATAATAATTATAAATGATTTCATATGTACATATATATTATTTCGTTTTGTAAGTATCAATTTTTGTATTAATCTGTAATTTATAGTTATAAGATTTATTTTATAAAAAATTTGCATTTTATAAAGAAATAAAATCGAATAATAATTTGAATTGAATTTTTAATTTATCCAATAAGAATGCACAAAAATATTTCTGGTAACAAGAAATATGAGTAAAGTGGACAAGAAGAATATTATTCAATCAAGAATAAATCAGGAAATGATTTCTTATAACAAGAAATAAGCTAAAGTGAGCAAGAAGAATGTTTTCTTTGATCAAGAATAAGTTTATTCTCTAGAAGAAATGAGTACGATTATATATAATCAAAAATTCTTTTTATAAGATAAATTAATACATATTTTCAAGAAAATATATACTTACATCCAGATAATCTATAATTCTCTTTCTTTAAACAAGAAACTAATGATAATATTTGTAGAGATTTATAGATCAAAACAAGAATATTTAGTTTTAAAATAAAATAGTTAAGCAACCATTTTAAGAATCATTTCTTTAAACTGTATAATAATTCTTAACTGAAGAACTACTTATTAGTAAAAACAAAGACAACATTCTGAATAGAAACCATATTTTCTTCATTTTTTACATTAAATTTCTTCTAACAAACGTTTAAAGTTTGTTTCAACGTATAAATTAAACCTTGAATCAAGAATATTAAAGTTTATGTTGAGAAATAAATTTCTTAGCTGAAAATAAAGAGTTCATTTTTCTTATATCATTGACTATTTTCTTCGAGTTAGAGAGTTTTTTTTCCGTGCGTTAGCGGGCACCCGTGTGGAGATGCCGAACTTCCATCGTGGCGCGTCCCCAGGTGGCGGATAGGGGAATGCTCTTTAACCGGCTTGCCGAAGGGTAGGTGGGAAATAAAATACCATCCGCGGACCAAATTTGGCTAGGGGAAGGAACCCTGAATAATAAACCAATCATTAAGGCAATGAGTGTACAACAAAACGGAATGTATACCCCAGGTGGTACGTCAACTTTGTAGTTGGCCAATCCACCCTCACATGAGGCAGATGGATTCTGGGGTGAGCTAACCATTGCGAAACCCACTTATACCAAGCACAAGTATCTCTAGATCACTAACTAGGCAAATGCTTCCCGCTACTCAGCAGGAGAATGAAAATGCTGAACGTAGGGAGAACGGAAACTAAGAAAACCACCATGATGTCGCTAGAGATGACTGCACCAAGGAAAATCAACCAATACATAAAGAGATACCACCTCAACCCATTAACATACTTAATGTTAGTGAATACGAAATAATTAAAAAAATAGTGAAGTTAGTTCCAAATGATAAATATAAAGTGACTGCACTAAATAATAACCTTTGGAAAGTGAATGCACTTGACCCAGAAACCTACAGAATGTTATCAAATGCAATCACCGCTCAAAACATCGAATGGCTCACCTATGAAAACAAAGCTGAGCAACTAATTAAAGTCATGGCTAGAAGGCTACATTATACATGCCCCAACGAAGAAATAATTGAGGAACTTTGCCAGAAAGGATTCAAAATTCTAAACGCTGTAAACATATTAAACAGAAAGATCACTATAAACGCAAACGGTGAACAAGAAACAACCAAAGTTGGCCTCCCACTTTTCATGCTAACATTTGAAAACGCTGAGAACATTGATAGGGTATATGGAATCAAGGCAATCCTTTATATGAAATTTAAGATTGAGACATTAAAAAAGAACACTAGTCGAATGTCATGCTACAACTGTCAGGCGTATAACCACACACGCAAATTCTGTAATAGAGAGCCCAGATGCGTAAAGTGCGCTGGGAAATATCAAACAAAAGAATGCAACAAAAGTAAGAACGAACCAGTGAAATGCATACACTGTGGTAATCATCACCCAGCAAATTACAGAGGCTGCGAGGTAGCGAAAGTGCTGCAAAGAATGAGAGACAACAAGAGAAATTAAACAAGTGAGTTCTCAACCTAGGATGCAATCCTATTCAAAACAAATCCCCCTAAATAGCGACAATGTAAGAGAAGGCATATCATATGCGCAAATGGCTAAGCACAACGAAAATATCAAGAAAGCTCCGAGTCAGGAAACCCATGTCCTGCAAGAAATACTTCAGAAGCTAAACGCTATCAATTTGCATCTGGCTGGGCAGGACCGAAGACTAGAATCTATGGGCGAGCTACTGAAACAACAAGAACAGAGACAAGGAACACTTGAAAATGCATCGATGTTCCAAGATAAAGGAATAGCGGATGCGTCAAGTAAAACTAGTAACTCCACTAAAAGCATTAATTCTAATCAAAACAAACTTATCAAGAAAAATAATGACACACTATTTAAGAATTGCTACCTGGAATGCAAATGGCCTAGCGCAACGCATTTTACAATTAGAAATATTTTTAAACACAAAAAAAAATTGATATATGCCTAGTCTCAGAAAGTCATTTTACCAGAACCTCCAAGAAAGAGCTAGAGGCGGGACAGCAATCTTTATTAAGGATAATATAAAACACCACGTAGAATTAAAAATAGAGGAGGAAGCTGTGCAAGTAGCTACTGTATCTATCGAAACCAAAAATAACAAGAGTTATAGTATATCAGCATTCTACTGTCCACCCAGATATAACCCAAAAAACGAAGACTACATCAAACTTCTTAAACCGCTGGGCAATAATTTTATTATTGGAGGCAACTTTAACACAAAACACATATTCTGGGGATCAAACAGAACTAGTCCCAAAGGAAGGGAGCTATTTAAAGCAGGCAGAACATTAAAATGTGAGTTTCACTCCAGTAGAAAGCCAACCTACTGGCCTACGGACCTAAATAAAATTACTGACCTTCTGGATTTCTATATATCAAGAGGTATCTCCGAAAACTACTTAGCAGTTGAAAATGAAGAAGGTAATCGTCAGACCGTCTCCAGTTTTAATGACAATAAGTGACACGGTAATAAGGAAGGCAAGCCCTCCAAGAATAACAAATAACAAAACCAACTGTGAATATTTTCGACAGCTAGTCGAAGAAAGTATCAACCTACAGGTGCAGATCTGGAACGCTTGTATGATAGAAGAAGAACTAGAAAACCTCATTGAAAGTGTGCAAAAAGCGGCCTGGGAAAGTACTCCTGCTCAGCAAGAAATACTACAAAAAACTATATACTATCCAGTTGAAGTGTGAGAGTTGGTTAACGAAAAAAGAAGAGCTCATAAGACTTGGCAGAGAACCAGAACTTAAACTACTAATATAAAGGAGATTAAGAATGAGTCAGTTGCAAGATTCCTAAAGTAATCTGACAAGTAAACCTGACACAGACTACTCCCTGTGGAAAGCCACCAAAAGTTTAAAAGAATATTGCTAAAATGCAGGGCTCGCAGCGAAAAATTAAAAGCTGATCTGTTTGCCGAACACTTAGAAAATACCTTCAAAGAACAGAAAATAAAATATTTTCTCTATGAATTCTTATCTGTGTCTGTTGGAAGTTTTTAAGAAAAGGCGACTACATAAAGTTTAAATGTGAGTAGGTAAAAATAAAACAGCTGTAGTTGTCCCTAAGGCATCCAAAATCGATTATGGTTAACCGGTTAATTAATCGATTAATCACAACTAGCTGACCTGTGACTGAATAATCAGTCACGTGAATACATTTTGTTGAATTTTTGGTTAAGATGTGATTAAGAAGATTTTTTAAGATGTAAATTTGATGCACTTTTATCAAAAATAAAGTAAATTCATATACGTGGTTAATTTTTAAATCTTAAACGGCAAGCACGCGCTCAAATGTACACAGTATGACTTACGTGTCAAGTCAAATATTCATATCTCAAGCAGCAAGCGCGCGTTCGGGATCACATGATCTCTTACGCACCCAAACTAAATATTAACATCTCAAAAGGGAAAAGCACATAATTGCTGGGGCAAACTTTAATCTAAATATTTAATAAGAAATGTATACAAAAGAATAATAAAATAGTAGTAGAAGGTAGATAATAAAATATATTACAATTTACATGCACAGAACCTCTTCAAAAAATACATTCTTTGTTGTGATGCGCCCATCCCGATCAGCTGATTGATCGCTTGTCTCAACGATAAACACCTAGAGTCCGTCAAATGAGCGGCATCGTGAAAAGGCCACATACATCTGATCATGCGTAAATACAGGGGCCAGCAAGTACACTCCTACCTTCTTCAAGCTTTAACCCTGACTCTTGTTGATGGTTATATGGCGAACGCGAGCTGAACCGGAAATTGAAGGCGAGACATTTTAAATGAGAAGATGCCTTCCAAGGGTGAGAGCTTAATGCGTGGGATGAGAACGCGCTCGCCTTTTGAGAAGCCAGTCAGCACTTCACATTCCAGAATGTAGCGGTTTATTTTTGCAACGCGCATGCGTGTTTCATCGGTTTGACCCTTGCTAGTGTTTAGATTCCACATCAAACGAACGGCCGCGTTTACCTTTAGCGGGATGGCATGGCGATGCAATCTGGACCCTTCAATCTTGTTGAGAAACTCGACGGGTAGGCGGATTTCTCATGCATGTCGTCACTCTCAAATTAATCAGCACTATGTTTGACTTCTTGTTCGTCAGGCAGGAGGTCAAGCACCTGCTGATTGGTTAGCGCGCAATCATCATTCTTGGGTGCAAGGATGGTGCGCTCCTCGATGGTTTCCTCGGCTGATGTTGTGTTGATGTCACCATACACGAAATCGATCTCACTTTGAAGATGTCTGCCGGAAATGTGATCGAGTCGGTTCGAGCATTGCCGTTTTCAACAGAAAGTAAATATTGCGCAAACTCGTCCCCACCTTCATCGACGCGCATGTTCTTGGTGAGTGTAAACTTATTTACCAATTTCCAAAGCGGGTTCAACTTGATGGTCGATTCGCAAGTTCGCGCGTGTCCCGCCTTCAGGTAGTCACCACACATGATGTTGATTTTCTCAGCTAATGGAACACCCACTACCCATCTATGATTGTGAGCTCTGCTCCTGGCATGATTAACTTTGAATTTAAATCGCGCGTCAACCGTTAAGCAACTTTGAAATTTATTCGCGCGCCGACAGTGTTGCAACTTCGAATCTGAATCGCGTACCAACTGTTTTACAACTTTGAATTTGAATCGCGCGCCACTAATATGAACAAAATATTTGCTTTTTGGTCCTCCCGACCAAAGGTACCCGTTGCGGGTGCTTCCCGGTGGAATTTTTCCGATTTTTCTAGCCCGCACGCACAGCTCAATATTTACCCTGAAACAATCTAATGGATCGGATCATGTTTAGGGGTCATTTTAGGGTTGCGTATGGAACAATTATTAAGAATATTAATATAATAGAAGATAGATAGAAGCTGACTAATCAGTCACGTGAATACATTTTATTGAATTTTTGGCTAAGAAATAATTAAGAAGATTTTTTAAGATGTTTGAAATTTGATGCACTTTTATCAAAAATAAAGTAAATTCATATACGCGGTTAATTTTTAATTTTTTTCATTAGATATAGAGTGTCATGACAAAATTGTATTTTTACACTCACAACTATTAACACCAAAATGTATGTAAAATCATTTTATGTTCTCTGTTTTGTTTAATTGAGATTCAATTACAAATTTTCTACTCATTTTGTCATCATAGTGTGTCATCACAAAAACATCGGCAATTTTAATAAATTTTGTCATTCTCACGGTATAATGCGCATGATCATAAAATCAATATAAACATATTTTGTCATGGCATTCTGGCGTCATGACTAAATTTTGCTGAAAACACCTGAGGTATCCGTTTCAAGTACTTCCGGGTGGAATTTTTCAGATTTTTCTAGCAAAGGCACACCGCTATATTTATGTCGACCTACCCTGAAAAATTTAAACGGATCGGATCATGTTTACGGGTCATTTTGGCGTTGAGTTTGAAAAAATTAAGCGTATTAATATAATAGATAGATAGTATATATTTCTTCAAAATTTTAAATTATAAAAAAATCTAAAAATCTATTTAAAAATTAAAAGTATCGGGAATGCACAATTTACAATTTTACCGATCGGTAAATATAACCGAGCGGTTATATTTACCGATCACAGTTTATTCACTTTACACATCCATGAAAACACATTTCTATTGCTACAAACTTCATTGTTACGTAATCTTCTTCTGTACTGTCAACGTCAATGCAATGATGAAAAATATAAACATTCAAAAATATACTTTATCGCTAAACTACCATGTATTTTTCGTTGAATTAAATAAAATTATATTAAACGTAGTAAATAAATTATATTACTTAATCATTTAAAAGTAAATTACATAGATTTTGATCGGGACAAAAAGATTGTTTTTTTATCAATTAATTTGCATTAAGGTATGTACAAAATTATTTGAATATTCTTAATGAGTGTAACATGTAAACCGATTAATTAAAAAAATATCTAGACCCTAAAATGGCATCTCAGTCTGATGTGTGGAAATATTTCATAAAAACTAACGTAAAAGACCAAGCGAAGTGTAATATTTGTGGGAAAAATATTGCTTGCAAGGGATCTACGACGACATCAATGAAGTATCACCTCAAACGACACGGTATTCAGAATCAAAATGAAAAAACTTCTGATAACAATAGTACATCATATACAAATGCAACCAAAAAGTCTACTACTGGAACACCAAATTTATTCAATTTTATAACGAGAATATCATTGGAGTGCATACTGTCAAAATGTGCATCGCTCGACAATTAGAGGTTACGTTACCTTCAAAGGTTTCGATATGCCTAAAAGCGAAAGTACCATCTGGAAATTAATCTTAACATTTTTCAACGAAAAGAAACACGAACTTAAAGAACGTTTGACTAATCAAGTGAAAGGAGGTCAAAGATTTAGTATCACAGTCGACGAATCGTGTGATGTCCAACTAAGAAAATATTTAAATGTGACATTACATGGCAATGACGGAACGTATGTTTTAGGATTAGTGGAAATTAAAGGATCAATTACATCCGAAAAATTAGAGAAAATCGTAGAACTCAAACTTTATGAATTCGGTTTAAATTTTGAAAAAGACGTAGTGGCTTCGATCCACGATGGTGCATCCTTAATGGTAAAGTATGGTAATCAAATAAAATGCGAGAGCCAACTATGCCATAATCACGGAATTCATTTATCCATCAAAGATTTAATCTATAAAAAACAGCAATCCGAAGTAAATGGAATAACACAATATGAACTTCATGATACAGACGAAATTGAAGAGGAAGACCAAGATATAGATGAAATTGAATATCCATCCCATAATATAAGATCAAGTCCGCAAAATAGAGATGAAAATTTGAATTTCCAAGAAGACGACTGGGCATATATGAACGACATACAATCGTTTGATTACAAAAATATGGGCAACATGTTAAGGGAAACGAGATCTATAATAAAAAAGTTTAAATCATCATCAGTCAAAAATTCAATATTACAGAATCAAGTTATGCTGTAGGAGAAGAACCAATTAAAATTATTATTAGACTGTGAAACACGTTGGTATTCGCTAGTCCCCATGTTATACAGCGGTTTATCTTACTGAGAGATTGCATAAAAAGCGCGGCGGATGAATTGAATATGAAATTAGATGAAACCAATATAAATGTCGCATCTTTGCAGCAAATTTTAAATGCACTTAAACCAGCAGAATTAACAGTAGTAAAATTAAGTAGCAATAATGCCTCATTATTAACATGTGAGGGTGTTTATAAATTTATTTTCACCAAACTAGGTGAACTAAATACAGAATTAAGCTTAGAATTACTGCAAAATCTGAAATTAAGAATGTCTCAGAGACGCAACAAAGTATTAGTAACCCTTTTAATTTATTTACAAACTGGTAAAATACCAAAAACTACAGAAGATTTTGAGTTTGCATCTAAATTTCAAGTTTTAATGTACGCCGAACGATTAATAAATCGATTAAACCTTTTATCAGATAGCAACCATCAATCACTTCTTAGTGATGGAATTTCATGTAGCGAAGTGGATGAAATTCAGATTAGCGATGATGACATGGATTTAAATAAGCAACTCGAGTCTGTTATTTCATCAATTGCTCCACCAAGCATTCGCCCGAATGTAGGTATAAAAAATTACTTCAAATTATTTGAATCAACAGGAAACAGATCAAAGGTTTTAGAAGATTTGTATAAGGCATTGTTGACAATTCGTCCTACATTCACATCTAACGAACGCACATTTTCGGTTACAGGGAACTTTGTAACAAAAATTAGGTTAAGCATTTAGTCTTCTTCTCTAAACGCACTTGTCTTTTTAAAATATTACTTTTTAGGTAATAAATAAAATCGTTACAAATAAAACGTTAAAAATACATTCTGTTTATAATTTGCGTATGAACTCCTAATTTTTATTTTGTGAATTTTTGATATTATATGAATAATAAAATTCTGAAGTCTTAAATAGATAGTTTAATTTGTACTATATATAAATGTTTTCAATGTTTCAGCGAAATATGTTTGACAAACCTCAACTGTAGTAATTCTACATTATTCGATTAATTAATCGGTTAATTTCGAAAAAATAACGATTAATCGGTTAAATCAAAAGCCGATTATTTGTCCCAAGTATCATTTTCAAAAATTATATTGAATCGTCAACATCATTCAAAATGTATAGATGTTAATATAGAGTTAATTGCCTGGACAAGATGTAGCATTCTACTTGCATATAATGGCTGTTATTTAGCCGGATGATTTGAACTTGAGCCTCGTGAATAACAGACATTATTATATGCTCGTTGAATAATATAGTACATCTACTCCTTCGACAAAAAACAGCAATTTATTTGCTTCACAATCGACAGTTAAATGTATCAGTTTATCACAGTACAAATATAAATGAATAATGATGTATTTTAGGGGCTATAATAGATGGGTTACTCTACATCTAATTATAAAAATGTAACAATCAACCAATTTTCAGTTACCACAACATTACTGCCATGAAGCGAATTCTACTATTATCGCAACAGGATGAAATATTTGGAAATTTTACTTTTTTATTATATTATATGGAAATTTGATGAAATTGTTCGGTAAAACATGTTTTTGGCAAGATAAGAAGTAATGCTATATTTGGGTATAAAATGGGCATGCATTCAGAGTAAGTATTCTGTTCGTAGACGGGTCTCTTAACAGATAAGTGTAAAATATGAAATTTATTGATTTGGTTATTGTATTGTGCGCGTGCCTCATCTTAGTGTTATCAAATCGTGTTTCGAGTAATTCATCCACCTTTCAGTATTATGGACTCAGTTATATTGGCGAATTAGTTTTGAATGACATTGCGAATGATAATGATCCATTGCGTCAAATAACAAAATACAAAGAATTTATCGATAATGTAGCACCTGATGTAATTTACAGTACTACTGGTGTAATGTTGGGCTACCAGATTAGTCAGTTTAATAAAACGTATTCGGCTTTACCGGAAATGGAATACATCAGAAGTAGTTTGCCGCCAGTAATCAAAGAAATTCCGTGGGGAATGCCAATAACCTTTTATAATGAAGGCGCTAAACAATATCTTTGTGCGAGTGACGATCAGCATAACAACGAAACAAATTGCTATAAGGTGCACAGTTCCTCAGAACTTAGTCAAACTTGTTTGTGGAACTTAACTATTGAAGCAAATGGGCGCGATTTTACATTTCAAAATATTGTAAATAAGCGAAACTTATTTACTGTTCCTAATCTTTTCGAGGAGGATCTACAAAGGCAAACTATTTGCACGACCGAAAATTCATCATATATTGATAACTGGAACTTGGAACCAATGCGTGACTCAAAAAATGGAATTTTGAAATACCAAATAAGAAATACAAACTCTGGCGAATACCTTCATGCGTCACAAGCTTTATCTGAAGCGTTTACCACAGAAATTGGTAATTGCGTAGCCGACCAATGCCAATGGAGTCTAACCGGAAGTAAGTACACACATTTATAACATGATAATTATCTTATTAATAATTTAAAATTGTTCTGAATTTAGCCTCAACTCCATTGCCGCTTGAGCGAAAATCTGAGTTAGCACCACTTTACGCTGAATATTTGGGAAGAAATCGAATTGCAGTAATTCTCCTGCAACAAGCGAACAACTCTCCTTATCGTATAAAGGAGTATCGTGAAATATTTGAATTAATGAAGTGGCACAATAGGTTTCATTCATATGCAGGAACGACGCTCGATTATAATATCGAACAGCTTTTAATTAAATATCCAAACGATTTCGATTTACTGTACATGAATGCATATTTCCGTACACTTTGGGCGCCATTCCCGTGGAATCGTAAAGCTCTAATTGAAAGTAGAAATAATGGAAAATATTTATGTGCAACCAACACTGAATATAAATATACGAACTATACTGTGCCAAAGGTAACTGAAATAAACGGGACGGATTTGGAATGTCACTGGATATTTGAAACCAATTCAAACGGATTAAATTTTCGAATTAAAACTTTTTCACAAAATCGTTCTTTGGTTGCCGTTTCCAACGACTACAATTACGATAAGGAACGAAGACGAGTTTTGATTTCAAATGATACAACATTTGCAATTGATTTATGGTACATAAAATTTTTTACTCCAGTTAACGGGTTGAAGAAAAATGAAGAACTTCAAATCGAAAATGCGTTTTGGGATGAAACAATGTACAATTTTAACGGTTCTAGCCCAATAACCAGAAAGAGCCGTAGTTGTGAAATGACTAGATGTGTATGGCGAGTGCACGATGCCGAGCAAGTTTAATTCAAATATTTTTATGTGCGTAGAAATTTACATTACAAATATAAATAATTAGAAATAGAAATTAAAAACTATAAAAACTATTTTAATTATTACCGGGTCGTGTTATTATAACCGACTAAGCAGATGCTTAATAGCCCAGTTAGAAAATGTTTTTGAAAATATGGTGCGAATTTTACACACAAAATTTGCAGAAATCGTATTGTAAGTTTAAGAGAACATGCACTGATTTTCATTTTCATAATGTAGAACAAAGTTAGAGGTGATGGCAGGTAGCTTAAAATGGCCTCCGCAGAAAGTTTTATTGTATTATCTAATGATATTAATTCTTCACGCAAATAATGCTTCGTAGACAGAGATATGCTAGACTTATGAATAATTAACATTGGGAGAGTAAACTAATAGAAGCATTTCTTTCGTAACAAATGCACTTTGTTTGCAAACATTTTAAACAACTTCCGGTATTTATAATCCTTTAATATTTTCGGGAAGCACAAATAAAGCTTTAGTTGCGCCGGAATGTTAGACGAGATAGAATGTGCCTACTTATGTCTTTCAGTAATAATCACAATAAATTGAAAGCCATTAAAAGTTTGCTTACTTCTCCCCAATTTTGATGATGACCATAGCCCAATTTATTAAAAATGATTGTCTAACTTAGAGGAACCAGGAATTGATGTGTTCGTTCGAGGATTAAACGGCTAATTACCATAAATATTAATTATGCAACGATCGAGTACAAACTCTCCCAGAGGTTTAAATTGCATGCCTTGAATTTCAAAGTTTAAACTTCAGCAAAAATATGGTAATCCACAAAAGGAACAGTAGCTTCGATCAATCAACTAGATAATACACTGTGGTGCAGAACATTCGGGAAAAGGTTAGATGTATAATTCATGAAATCTATAAGAGAGAATAGAAAACTACGAACGAATAACGAATAATAACGAAATTGTATTGTTTTATATAACGGTATAACGAATTTTTATTTCGTTTGCTGGTGCATAATAATAGACGCATATTTAGATCCTTCTAATTATTTGAAGGTTAAGATTTGTGAATTTATTTTTTGTAGTTATTCCTTGCAATGCCGCGCGCTCCTTATTTAACTGATATAGAAAAAAGGCACAACTTCTGCTTTTTGGAAGATGGTGTCAGTATTCGAGAAATTGATCAAAGATTGAAGCGGTCTGACAAAGTAGTCAGCACATTTTTAAAAAATCCGATTAGTTAAGGCCAAACTAACAAACTAAGAAAGACGGATCAAAAGGAAAGCGTAATGTGATTAGCACCAACGGTTGTGAATATTTTCCTAAATACAAAAGTTATTCCTAAAACCAACAACAACAAAACAAAATGTCTATGTATGTGTAAAAAATTGTATTATCAAATAAATTAAATCAGTGCATATCAACGAGTTAAAAATTAATTCAAAAATAATAAATGGACATAGGTAAATAGGCCTCAGTATGACTAGTTTTCCGATATTTCCATACTCGACGACTTTCTAGTAGAAAAGACTAAGAATATTTGGTCACATATAAATACGATATATTAAAAACGATCGTTTTTCCGAGTTTTCCGATATTTCTAAACACCCCGCATATTAGCGGAAAATTGTTTTGAGTAGGTCTCAGTCTGACTAACTGGAAAATCAAACACAATTTTCTAAAAGTAGGCTTTCTGGTAGTTAGGATTAAGGATATTTGGTCACATATTAATACGATACATTAAAACCGATCGTTTTTCCGAGTTTTCCGATATTTCTAAACACCGCGCATATTAGCGGAAAATTGTTTTGAGTAGGTCTCAGTCTGACTAACTGGAAAATCAAACACAATTTTCTAAAAGTAGGCTTTCTGGTAGTTAGGATTAAGGATATTTGGTCACATATTAATACGATACATTAAAACCGATCGTTTTTCCGAGTATTCCGATATTTCTAAACACCGCGCATATTAGCGGAAAATTATTTTGAGTAGGTCTTATGCACGGTTTACATGTTCCAATTTTATTTCCCAATAAATTTTTTACTGAAAAATAGAGCTGCACGCATATAAAAAAAAAGTTACTAGTTAAAAAGAGTCAGCAATATAAACAAATAAGGCAATGCTATAATTTTTTTGTATGTCCCATAAATTTTGATAGTTCGAATAGCTTGCGTTTAAATTTGATAACGAACAACATCGAATTGCAAGTGAAAATAAAATATTTAATTACCGCTCATGTTTGCTCGTTTGTTTGAATGATGTTTATGGCTGCTTGATGTTTATTTGAAACTTTTTTGAATTTTTTTTTATTTTACTGCTATAAAAATACTCGTAGAAACTATATTTTATGGCAACATTCCCAGTTTTATGCCAACATTTGCTCAGATTAAAAAGAAAAAAATCCAATTTTATTTTACTGGAATTTGTTTCGTGCTCCTCTCGCAAACGAAAATCGGAATATACTTAACCTTTCATTTTTTACTGGAAAAAAAATTGGAACATGTAAATCGTGCATCAGTCTGACTAACTGGAAAATCAAACACAATTGTCTAAAAGTAGGCTTTCTGGTAGTTAGGATTGTGTGGTTAAATTAATAACAGTGTTTGCTGAATTATGGTTATAACGGTTTTCTGTTTTGTTATTATTTGTGTGTAGGTAGTAGCAGAGGTACTACAGCATTAACCTTGACCAATAATAATTTGCGCTGGAATGAACCAGACTTCTTGCAACTCGAAATGACGTACGACAGTTTCGATGCAGCCAACGCTGAAAAAAGCACCGGAAGAGAATTACCATCACAATATTTAAAAGATAACACGGTTATTTACTGATGGGTTAAATCTGATGGGTTTTCAGAAGATTTCATGTGCCCCCACGTGGTTTCGGGCAAATGCTTCTTATTATAGACATTTGGTTGGCTAGAATTATTTTGAATTTCCGAGGATCACCATGAGTCCAAGCCAATGTGATGGTCGAATCCGACCAACAGTAGGATCTAATGTCCGCTATGTGTTACACGTTTTTTTGACATTAATAAATCATGGTGGTGGTGATGTAGCCTCGCTCATCAGAACGTCGGCAATAAATTGCTGCGGCATATGCTGACTCCGAAGCATCAGTGCACTCATGTAATTCAACAGATGATTTCCTTGTGAAGCCAATCATCAGCCAATTAAAAACTTCTTGCATTTTTAATTTAGCGGTAATGGGTATTGGTAGCAACCATCCGATGGCGTTGAAGAGTTTGGATGAGTCCATAAATAATGTTTGCTTGGTTTGTTGTCTATTTGAAAAGTATAGATTTGACACATCAAACTCCTCGACAGGATGATACACTACCCAAGGTTTTGACGCAATCATTCAACTTAATTGATAAGTTGACTGTTCGATGAAACTTGTTCGAATACATTGCAGGATGCCTATGGAGTTGGATGCCCATTTGCAAAGATTTAGATTTTCTTTTCGGTAGTTGTTCTTAATTTATTCACGGCTGCTACAGCTTTCTCTAAGGTGTCGGCTAATGTTAGCATGTCATATACGAAGAACTCCGATGGTAAAATTCTTGAAGCTGTTGGGTGTTGCTGTGTTTTTTTGAGCTAGTTGTAACAGAGCTCTTTCTGCTAGAAATCTGACCGCCGTAGTACCATAGGTTACAGTACTGAACCTGTAAATCGCGATAAGTTGGCTAGGGTCATCTATCCGCAGAACCCTTAGAAAATAACGATCATCTTTATATATCCATACTTGTCTGCACATTTTTTCAATGTCGGCGGTTACGACAAACTTGTGCTTTCGTCATCGAAGAAGGATATCTGCGGGATCTTATTGAATCTTAAGGCCACACATCATTAAATGGTTCAATGATACCCGACTGTCGTTTTTTGCTGAGGCATCGACTACTACACGGAGTTTAGTTGTGCTGCTACGTTTTAGCGCTCGGTGATGTGGGATATCATAACTTTGATTAATTGCCAGTTGTTCTTGTTCCGGATACACTAATTCCATATGATTGAGGTTGATTGCTTCTGGATGAACTGGTGATACATTTGTTTAAACGGTGGATCCGTCACAAATTTTCTTTCCAGTTGTATTAGTCTAGCTACAGCCGCTTTCTTAGATTCGCTTAAGTTAGAATTTTTAAAGGGCATCTTTATTGTATATTTACCATCAGGGCTCGGTTCCAAATTTGTCTGGAGGTGTACTTCAATTCGTATTTCCGCTTCAGTATGATTTCTTTCCTCTGAAATGGAGTCGTTCTCGATAAATAACTTGAGTTGTTCTTCTATCGCCTTGGTTGTTATTATAGTTGTTATTTTTTGATTCTCGGTAGTCCTGGGGCTCCCGATGATCATCCATCCGGGCTCAGTGTTTTGAGCTATTGGGTGTTGTTGCCCGCTCATTATTAGACCATTGGTGGCGATGAACGGATAATAATCAGCGGCTATAACATTATATCAGTTGATTGTGATTGATTGTAAAGTGGGTCGGCGTGTTGTACATTTTCCAGTTTGTGAAGTGTTTCCAGTTATTTGTGTTGATGCCCATTTCGGAAGCCCTTTGAGTGAGCTTCTCAAAAATCAACGCATCAACGTTTGGACGGAATTCATCATCGAACCTTGGTGCTAATTTGTATACTTATAAAGTGGCTGAAAATGGTTTCCTCGATACCCGAAATGTTGACATTGATTTTTCTTTTTTTGATATTAAGCTTGCTAGCCGCCTTGGAAGTGACAAATGTGGCTTGGGATCCCACGTCTATCAGAGCCCTTACAAGAGACCATTACAAGAAAGCGCCTTAATTATTGTAGTAGGCAACAATAACTGTGTTGCTTTTAAAATATTACAACAACAATTGCATTGTATTAAGCCGATTGTTTTAGAATGTTAAGAAAAAAATTTTTAGGATTAGGGGAAATAAATCTTTTTATGGTTATGGTGTTTACCGCAAGGCGTTATTTCTTCTATTTTTCTCGAAAAATTTATCATGTAGATTTATTTAGCATTTGTTATTTGATAGCAAAATACCGAATTTAATTTATTCTATTTCATAAAATAATAAAAACTAAAATAAATATTAAGAAAATGACCCAACACAGAAAAATTAAAACGCATTAAAAAATTAAAGCCAAAAGTTGTTGCTTTCACATTTCTTAGCTAAGCTAAGCGGATTAGCGAAAGCAACACTACTAATACTGGTGCCTGTTTGTTTACCAACAGAGGTGGTTTAGCAAAAGAAGACACCGCGTTGTTGCAATGCAGGAACGTGTTATTTCCCCTACAGATGATGCTTACGTTTGCCTTGCATATGCATGAGCCACCGTGTTGCTTGAAGCATCTCGCATAGCGATTCGAGGTGTTCACCAGCTAGCTCTCTCCAATGTCATCATTTCCACTTGAAACGTTGGTGCAGATAAAAGTGATTTGAAATATTTGTTCGCAACTAGCCAAGGATAGTTGTACCTGGCCTGTAGCAAATATCGTGTTTTCTCATATTTTTCTCCTACGTTTAAGAGATGGCTGTTGAGTTGAGCCGCTCCTCTCTGGCCGCGAGAGTTTAAGTCCTTTTGACCGTATCCGAGATTTTCTTGATGAATGAGCTCCGTGAATAAATCGTTGAACGAGCTCTATAGGTATATACAGCCTTCGATGAATGTATGTTTGTATGTCCACCTTCGGTAGATTTTTACTGCACGCCTCTTGCGGGCCATATTTGACTTTTAATTCCAGTCGCAATATTGTGGCATCCACCTTGTCCACTAAGGTACTGTAGTAATCCTTGAGCAAGTGGTCAATGCAATTGGTTGAGCAATCGTCGTATGCAATTGGTCGATATCGTCCATACTTTTTTGCAGTATGTTGATGTTTACCTATAAGTATTCGGGTGGACGAACTTCTTTATCCAGTTTGTGCTCGATTTGATGTATATGTTGATATAATTGGCGCATGAGTACGTCTTGCTTTTGAGCTGGTTATGAAGCTGATCGATCGATTCAATTCGAGTTGGCCGAGTTCTGCTTTGATAACTACTGTTGTTGTCTACACAGAACTTCGTAATTTTCTGCTACTTGCTTCCTGCCTTTAAAATAGGATGGTTATCACTCAGCGGCGACATCGCGATGTTTTTCACGGCGGCTGAGATGAATTTTGCATATAGCTCCTTCAATTTTGCAATACGTTCTTGTAGATAACTCTGAGTTTTGCGATGGTCGCCGTCTTTTCCATAGTTCCGCCTCATGGTGGATATCTTTATCGGAGATGACATCTTGTTGTTTTACGAATTCCACTGTTTCGAGAGTCATGATGAGTTATAGATGAAAAACTGTTGCGCTTAGTTGTGATTTAATTATTTAATCTTTGATGTTTATGCACACAAACTGCTTTTGGTGTCGTTACGGTAAAGCTGCTACTGTGTGTTGTTGTAAAAACTGCTATGCTGATCTCGTTGACGCTGAGATCTAGCTCGAAGGACAATGAATATTCTAATCGAACTGTCTAGACTATATGAATAATTACAACCACAGTTTGGAATTAGATTTTTTGTTTTTAGAGTAGTGCGCTTATCTCTGGTTGGAGCTCTGACCACTTTTTAATTAAATAAACTTTATAATTTCAATTATAGAACAGAACAAGCAGGTTGGCTTTTTAAGTTGTTCTAATTTATTTTACCAATTTTCTTCGTATATAAAAGACACAAAAACAAAAATTGGACTTAAATTACAGCAACATTTAGTTGCTGAGCTAGCTTTACAAATTGCATTTAACAAACTATAGTGATTTTACATAGTAATAATTTTGCAGATCTTACAAATTTAACTTATTTGCACAGCGGAAGTCAGGAAATACAAAACCAAGTTTTTACTGTACAGGTTCATCAACCTACTACAGTAAAAATCCTGAAAGACGGAACTCTATTACTACGGAATCCCATTAAAAACGGAAAATTTCACTATTCTAAATATCGTGACTACAAAATCCTTAGTCATTTGTTCCTGTACGGCGGAAAACCCATAGACACGGACGGAATTTTTCCTCTCCATGTAAAATTTCATTCTAAAACTCCTAAAAGACGGAACTTTTACCAACTTCAAGTTAAAAAACAAATTATTTTATGTACACATGTACATACATATTGACACAGAATTACACATTATCTACATAACCTATAAATAAAGCGGCAGGAAGAAATCAAACAATTGTAAGTTAATTTTATTTATTACATTTATTACTTTTTTATTATTTCATTAATAAAATAAATATGAGAATAATAAATGTAATTGCACAACTGTTTCAGAAATATGAAAGAAAAAGTAAATCTGACATTAAAGCAAAAATACGACGTAATCCAATTGAAAAATTGTGGGAAAAATGTGAAGGAAATGACAAATATAAATGCCGAAACACTCAGATTTATTCTATCATTCAAAATAAAGAGCTGATCGTTAATAAATATTTGGAATCCAACGAAAACCATCGTATATTTACAAAAATTCGTGAGACTAAACAACAAAATAAATAAAGCGGTGTTTGAATGGTTCTCAATCGCAAGAACCAAAAATATTCCGATGTCCGGACCAATTTTGCAGTCTCAGGCTTAAAAAATTGCTAGAAGTTTAAATCGCAATGAATTTCAAGCATCTAATGGATGGCTACGGTCCTATCGAAGGCGTTATAACATAGTATTTAACTTGTTTTTTATGCAAGTACATAGAATGTACTTCTAGAATGTACTGTCTTTTGTCCAATACTTGGACAAAATAAACTAATTGATTTCAATCAAAATTTATGTTATTTACTGGGAAAATATACATTATATGTATGTACATATGTATGTAATACATTACACTCAAATTTCGATAGTTTTCGTTGGCAACTCCTCAAAAACGGAAAAATCCGTAAAAACGGAAATTTTGCTTGCCCCTTGAGATTCCGTCTTTGACGATTTTCGCTGTATATACATTACTTTAGTAAGTTATACATATCCCTGTTGAGCTTGCCTGAACAACACAATTTCATGTCTTTCTATTTTAACCGTCCTACTTAATAACAAGAACATAAAATACGGATTAAAAATTAATATTTCTGTTTAATATGGATTTTGTATATTTTACACTAATACATTCTCAACTATTTAGCATCAGGAAATTTTTCACAACTCTGGCTAGAAACGTGAATTTTTTCATAAAAAAAATTCTAAAAATATTTAAACAATTTTAGGAAATACTTCACGCCAACTAGCACCAAATTATCAAAACTAGCAGTAATTCGATGAAAACCGGAGCCAAAATAGCACGAGAATGCCACTTAAATGTATCTCGTGTATCTCGTCTTCATACCATAAAGAAGCCCGCCTTGAACTTGGACGAAAAAATATAAGTACGGACTATAAAAGGAGGTAACCATTCTCGTAGTTTGAAAACTATATTTCTTTTAATATTTTAAATTTCCTTTAAAAAAATGTGTCCGGATGGTCCGGACGGTTTTGATACCAACTGGAGGGACCTGTGCTAAGAACCACGCAATTTTTCTAAGCGAAATTTCGGTTGCGACTTCTTCATGGTTTGGGGGGCTTTTCGTATCGATAGAATGCTAGAGTTATCTTTCCCATCCACCCGCCTGAACTCCAGAGAATATACAGCACTATTGAGAACCATTATCCTTCCACATTTAGAGACGCACACGACAGACAACACCGCCCCAATGGCAAAGTGGTCAGCATGCGTGCTCCAGCGACCGGAGGTCCCAGGTTCGAAACCTGTCTTTGAGGTGGCCAAACCCCTTTATAAGATATAGTGCTCGAGAGAAAGAGTGAGGACAGAAACTATAACTTTTCAGCAAGACAGTAAGCAAAAGCAATGAGACTCGATCATTGCTAGAACCGCATAATGTTGAGGTATTGCAATGGCCAGCCTGCTCACCAAACCTAAACCCAATTGAAAACATCTGGGAATCATAGTTCGAAAAATCTTTGCTGAAAACAAACAATATGAATAGGTTTCGGGCTTGAAAGTGGCCGTGATTGAAGCTTGCAAGTCATTAGTGAAGATGTTCGAGTAAGCTTAGTTGAGAGTATGCCGAACAGGATATTTGATCTTATTCAGAACAAAGGAGGCCCTACTCATCATTAATTAATTATATAATTTTAATTAACATTAATTTGAATTTTAACTAAAGTGAACTAATTTTTTATTTTATGTTCCCACTTTGTCCCCAATTTTATGCCCAACTTTGTCCCCAATTCGGTCCTCAATTTTATCCCCAAAACGGAATTAGACGGAATTAGGCACCAACATACCGGCCCCGTTGAACCAATCGGTTCAAAACATCACGAACTAACAGTCGAATCATCATTCGCAACGGGTAGGATACATACTTTGTGTATTGGTCGTTTCATCTCGCCCGATTTTGTTTTAAGTGTTACGACTCGCACTTTTCCGTCAGACCCTGGATGAGTTTTTATGACCATTCCCAAAAGCCATTGGTTTGGTGATGAATTTTCATCTTTCACGACGACTATATCGTTGACCTTCATCGAATTTTGTCTCTCTTGCCATATTTGTCTTACTTGAAGTGACGTCATGTACTAAACGTGCCATCGTTTCCAAAAATGTTTTGATATTTGCTGGACCATTTGCCAGCCTGGTAGGTGTGTTGGTTTTAGATGGGCGACGTCTTCCTCAGGAATTTTGTTAGCAGCATTTCCGATTAAAAAATGCGATGGAGTTAAAACATCGATATCGCTGGAGTAGATGGAATATAGTACTTCACTGATCATATCCGTAATCAGCTCTAGGTGAACCACCTTTGTTCCGAAAGATATGAATAAACATATATGTATATGCTTTATATGTTTTTGGTCCACGTCCTTTGTGTAAGTGGATAGGGATTGGTCCGGCATAGTCAACGCCGATCTTCATAAATGGACGAATAAGCATTATTTTGCATCGTGGTAAATTCCTCATTACCTGAGTTTGCGTTTGTGCCTTGAACCTTGCACAAATGATGCATTTGGTTATGATTTGTTTTGCCTGCCAACCAGACTTGTTGCCTCCTCGGATCCAAAAGGGTTGTCTCGCAATTGATAAGTTTAGCTTCACTTTTGCGTGCTTGTTGCCATGTATTTCTTCAAGGAGTGGTGATGCGATTCTTGATTTCGCATACACAATTGTTGGATGCTTTGTGGATAATGAAATCGAGCTGTTATCCAATCTCCTTCCTACGCGAATAACCCCATGTTTAATAGTGAATGGAGTTGGTGATTTTATATTGCTCGTTTTGACAACAGACTTGATTGTTTTTAAGGACTTTACTTCATTGAATAAAATTTAGTCTGTTCGTATTTATAAATTCTGTGATTGGTATTGACTATTTCTTCTCGTTTTAGATAACCACTCGTTCTTGTGCCTTAAGGCTTCCTGCAACTCGTTATGAATCGAGAGTTAATAGCAAGCGCCTTCTGTAGTTTTCGAAATGAAGAATATCTTTCAAAGTGATCGTCGATCCAAGCGTTATGAAGCGTGTTTGTGAAACTCACCAGCTGGTTGCTTTCTTCTTCAATTTGCTCGTACTTAGATTGTTGAACTGGCCAGGTATCAGTAGTTTGGACTAACCAATTGGGTCCATTCCGCCAAAGTGTGTGTGATTCAAGCTGTAATGGTGATAAACCTCGTGAGGCGCAGTCGGCTGAGTTGTCCAATGATGGGACATGCTTCCAACGTTTTGTTGGCCAAGAAGTTAAAATGTCCGCGGTTCGATTGCCAACGAAATTTTTCCACCGCCTGGGATATCTTGCAAGCCAATCTAGAACGATGCTTGAATCCTTCCAACAGTGAACTTCAGAGATTGTCAATTGTGTTTCACACAGATTGATTATTGAAAGGGCTCCATAGAATTCAAATCGATGGCAATGTTGCTTGTTTGATGAGGGCAACCTTTGTTTTGGCCGATATTAATTTGCATGACACTTCTCCCGTTATTGATTCGATTCTGAAGAATACTACTGCTGTGTAGGCGTACTGGCTGGCGTTACAGAAGCCATGTATTTGGACCGTGTACCTTTTACGGGCGAATATTGATCTTGGGATCCGAATTGAATTAACCTGTTCCATTTGCTCTACAATGCTTAGCCATTCTTTTGCCCTCTGCTTAGGCAATGGTTCATCCCACTCTGGATTGGCTGCCCACAACTTTTCGATGAAAATTTTCACAGGCACGACTACCGCAGTTAACCAACCAATCGGATCAAACAGACGGCTGGTTTGTGACAATACTATTCTTTTGGTCAATATTCGGCTGCATTGAATATCCGAAGAAAATGCAAACTCGTCCATAGATGGATTCCAATTCATGCCTAATATTTTTACTGACTTGCTGCTTTCTTCGGTGTGGTCATTGATTTCTTTGGGATCGTGAGTTTGGTCATTCTTGTCAATTTTCTGCAGTATGGCTGCTGTATTCGAGGACCATTTGCGTAGGTTGAATCCATGTTTCTTTAGGAGATCGGTAATCTCGGGTTGTAGCTGAACTGCGTCTTGCCCGGTGTCCAGTCCTGACATCAAGTTGTCCACATAAATGTCTCGTTTGATAATTTTTGATGCAAGTGGTAATATATTTTGGTTCTCTTGAGAAATTTGCTTCAAGGTTCTAGTTGCTAAGAACGAAGCTGATGCTAGCTCGTTGATTACCGTCAGGAGTCGGTAGTGCCGTATTGGTTTGGTCGGAGAAGTTCGCCAAACAATTTTTTGATATTGGGTATCATCCTTCGAAACCCGTACTTGGCGATATAACCTTTCCACATCCGCTGAGAAAACTGTATGATGTTCAAGGAATCGTAATAAGATCGCGTACAGCGTTGCCTGAATCGTTGGACCGACAGTTAAACAGTCGTTCAGAGAGATCCCGGACGAACCTTTTGCAGAACCTTCGAGAACTACACGTAATTTGGTCGTGCTGCTGGATTTGCGGAGAACACCATGATGTGGTAAGTAAAATCCGGAGTTACGTATCCTTTTTCTTGGGATTTCCTCCGTGTGTTGGAGTTTATAGTATTCCAGCATGAATTTGTGGTTAAAATCCTTGAATTCGGGATCACGGATAAATCGACGCTTCATACTTCTCATTCTTTGAACTGCGCTGTTCATGGAATTACCAAGTGAATTTGGTGACCGTGTGAATGGTAGCCTCACGATAGATGTGCTATCATTTTGAAATGAACCTCGAACATGATCTTCGTAGAGTTGCTCCTCGATGGATGATAGTTGTGAGGTGTTGGAGATATGAAAATTGGGATCCGCTAGTTTGGTTCCCCCATTAGCATTAACGTAAATATCGTTAACACTCTGAATTGGTAGCTTCGTGGTGATCTTCGGCAGTACAAACGCCTCAATGGAAAAATCGGTGCAGCCGTCATCCGGCAGTACAACTTCGGAATGGCCGGCTGTATGAATCATGTTTATTGAAACATCTAATTCTGCAAACGTGTCTAATGATGCAGAATTTGCGTGAATCAATGTATTGAGACCCGTAATTGCGTTGTAATAGACCTCATCGTATTCGTAATCTGAGTTAAGCTCATCTGGATTAAGCTTGAAAATTATTGACTCGATGTCTGTAAACTCTGACATCAACTCTTCGGCGCGCATCAAATGTGTTTCCAACTCCTCAATTGGCCTTTGATTATCGTATCGCTCCATAAAATTCACGATCTGCGCCATTCTTTCTTTGTTGGAGGCACGTTGTTTCTTTAGACCGGCTAATTCTATCCCGATGATTCAGTCGAACTGGTTTTGCACACTTCAGGATTAATCGCACAGCACTGAATTTGACAGCGTGAAAATATTACGGTGAGTAAATATTATGGACCGCGCTCGTAGGAGAGGTTATAATTTAATAATTGAATTTTTAATTATCAACGTTTAGTTGATGATCCTCCTAATTCCATTTTATAATTATCACTATTGCGTATTATAATCCCCTGATTATTACTATTGATGGTGTACGTATTATAATTTTTTGGATTATCACTATTAATGTGCTCGTAATGCGATTTTAATTGTACAGTGTTACTTTCGCGAGTAATATAAAAATGGCTGCTTACACGCGTAATATAAAAATGGTGATTGATGACGCCTCTGGATTTCCCGGAAAATGTTCGATGAGGTGATTGCTGATCAACCGCGTGGTTGTTGACTAAATTAGTTTGCAATCGATGAGCATCCGGCGCGAAGGACCATAATGGTGGAGCACAGTCGGATTTGAATATAAAATCCACGAAAATGGTGGCCTCTAATGACGATGCTTTTATTTCCACGTTGGCGTAAAGTGGACTGTATCTTCTTTCCTCGAAATCCTGAGGCGTATATTTATATTACGTAATTAACTATTACGAACACTTACGATAAACGTTATAAACTATTTTTATTTATTATTTTTAATATATTTATTTTATTTCATAACTTAGTTATAATTTTAAGTGTTAAGTGTACAAAGATTTTTCTTACAATAAATTAATTTTTTGGAACATGAATAAATTTGACAAGTTACTTCCAAGTCGATTTGAAATGTAAGTTCAGTGCGTTGCCCTGATGGTAACGCAGTTTGTTTCCATATTATACCTCTACTACAATTTTTTGTTCTTGTTGGTAGACATAGACGTCAAAAATGGAAATTGTAAATAACACAATTTCTGCATAATTATGGATGTGAGCTAAGTATTTATGATTTATCTTATTAAACTAATTACTAATTTAATACTATATATTTTCAGGTTTGCCCGAATTAATAATAGATTATATGTTAATGGAATTGTAAGTAAGTTTATACATATTATAAGTTTATATTTACTAATAGAATTTTTGTTCCAGCTGTAGAAGTATGTCACAATTTTTATGTGTTCCAGGTTTTTATGTATTTTAGGTTGAGAAACCGGACAAGTGGTGCAGTGGTTAAAGCTTCGGCACTTGGACCGGGAGGTACTGGGTTCGAATCCCATCAGAGGCTAGATGCAAATCGAATTTTCATCATCGATTACGATCGGTGATGTTAATAAACACAACTAAGACCCTCTGATGGAGTGCAGAATTCAGCGCCGACCCACCGTCCATGTCAATGTACAGGTTGACATGGAGCTTGCAATGTGCAGGTGGTAATACTGTAGTTGTGTGAGTAGGTGAATAGGTGAATGGGTTAATGATGTAGCGTGAATGCGTGGTATCACAATGGGCCAAAAAATGGCCTAAGTGTCAACCACTGAAACCTACCTACCTAACCTAGGTTGAGAAGGGATATTATGTGTTAGACACCAACAAATATGAATTGAATATGAATTGAATATGAATTGAATATGAATTGAATATGAATTGAATATGAATTGAATATGAATTGAATATGAATTGAATATGAATTGAATATGAATTGAATATGAATTGAATATGAATTGAATATGAATTGAATATGAATTGAATATGAATTGAATATGAATTGAATATGAATTGAATATGAATTGAATATGAATTGAATATGAATTGAATATGAATTGAATATGAATTGAATATGAATTGAATATGAATTGAATATGAATTGAATATGAATTGAATATGAATTGAATATGAATTGAATATGAATTGAATATGAATTGAATATGAATTGAATATGAATTGAATATGAATTGAATATGAATTGAATATGAATTGAATATGAATTGAATATGAATTGAATATGAATTGAATATGAATTGAATATGAATTGAATATGAAATGAATATGATTTGCATATGAATTTGAACACGAATTGAATATGAATTGAATATGAATTGAATATGAATTGAATATGAATTGGATATGAATTGAATATGAATTGAATATGAATTGGATATGAATTCGGTGCGGTATGCAACGTTCCAGTTGTTACTATTCAATCATAGCCTCATAAAGCATCAGCGTTCAGCGACCTTATTAGTGCAATAAGGTTTATAAATGAGCTCGTAGTTCTATTGTTCTAGCCAAGCTTTCCTCTTTTTCTGCTTAGCATTGTCATTTCTGTTACCCAGTGTAAATTATGAAGATTGGTGATTCGTCAGCATTTTTTTTGTTCCATATAAATAATTTTGAAGATTATCCAGTGACCAGATGATGACATTGTGCCGATTGCAAATGATGATGCATCGGTGCTTAATATGAATGGCTTATTAAAGTCCGGAAATATAACTTTTTCTGAGGATGATAGTAGCGCTTTGATATGCGAAAATACTTCAAATTAAACGAATCAAACATGTATAATAAAAAAACATCTATAATAAGATTCTAATCTAAGAAACAATTTTAAATCCTTCAAGTTATCGGGCTTCTTGGTGTTTTGAATAGCGGAGATTTTTTTGGGGTCTGGCCAGGTACCTTTGTTCATTATAAGCTATACGAGAAATTCTGCTTGTGTTTTTTAAGCCCATAACTTGGCCGTGTCTAGTTGCGAAAAAACTTTCTTGATATTCATTAAATAATATTTTTTATCATTTAAAATTAGGAAGATTTTCGATTTTGTTGCTTGTGTCAGGAATCGGATGTTACAGCGTTTAATCTCTTGAAGTATAAATCACCATTGTCTCCATAAAATTCACAGACCCAAATAGCGCGTGAAAATTAAAAAAAAAAGGCTTGAAATTTTTGCTTAATTTAACAGATAATAGCAGATGATGGTCACGAACTTCAACATTGTTCACCTTAGATTGATTTCTTGTAGTGGAATTTTGATGTTTCGTAATACAGCTAAAGTGTCGTTTCTGTGATCAATAATTGCTTCTAATTCTTTTAATTCGTCGTCACTAATTATACCATCGAATGTTTTTACGCGGGCGTAAAGTGAAAAAGTCAATCATGTTGTTCTAGTTTTACAAGTAGGAGTACATATCTATCTAATCAAACTAGGCAGTTAGAGAAAATAGTGGAAATTTTCCCAATCTTTATTAGTTGCATGGTTTACACTCGTATTATCAGTTGAGCTCAATTGTAATTATTTGACTCATATACGTTATACAAAAATTGCCCCTTTCTTGTTTTTATCATGTTGAAAAAACCCAAGCAAAATAAAAAAAAATCAAAACCACGCAAATAATAAAAATATTTGCACCGTGTTCAAGGTAACAAAGAATTTCGGCAGATTATCGCAAAAAAAAAATTTTAATATTTTTACCCAAATATCTCAAAAAGGTGCTAAAAATTTGGGAACTTATAAATTTCCACTTTGTAAAATCGACGATGTAAACATATTTTATTTCGCAATAGGAAGAAATAGTGGGAATTTTTATTTTTCTGTTCTTATAACATCTGGAAATTAAATTAAATTTAATTAGGGGCAACATATTTTTTTGACCCGATAAGAAGTATACGAGTAAAGCGAAATTCTTGTATAAAATTGGCATGCTTCAAGCTTAATATTGTAGTTCACATTCGGTCTGTTAACAAACAAGTGTCAAATATGAAATTTACTGTTTTGTGTGCGTGCCTCGCTTTATTGTTAACAAAGTGTGTTTTAGGTAATTCGTCGAGCTTTCAGTATTATGGCTCAAATAAACTCGGAGAATTAATTTTAAATGATATCGCGAATGATGATGAACCACTGCGCCAGATAGCAAAATACAAACAATTTATCGATAATGTAGCACCTGATCTTTTGTACAGTAACATTGGTATAATGTTGTCGTATCGCATCAGTCAGTTTGATAAAAGATATTCGGCTTTACCAGAATTGGAGCATATCAGAAGTAGTTTACCACCTGTAATCAAGGAAATTCCGTGGAATAAGGCAGTGACCTTTTATAATGAAGGTACTAACCAATATCTTTGTGCGAGCGACGATCAGCATAACAATGAAACAAATTGCTATAAGGTTTACAGTTCCTCGAAGCTTAGCCGAGCTTGCCTGTGGAACATAAATTTTGAGAAAAATAAACAAGAATTTTCATTTCAAAATATCGCAAATCAGAATGGTTTATTAACCATGCCAAATCTTTTCGTGGCAGATCCAAAAAGGAAAACGGTTTGCACGACAGAATATTCATCAGATAACTGGGAGTTGGAACCAATTCGCAGCTCAGAAAATGGCATTTTGAAATACCGAATAAAAAATACAAATTCTGGAGAGTATATTCATACGTCACAAAATTCAACTGACATTTTCACCAGAGAATTTGATCACTGCGTAGCCGACGAATGCCAATGGAGTCTAACCGGAAGTAAGTACACAAATTTATTATTTTTACGTAAATTTCCTAAATAACAAATTAAAAATGATCGGATTTTAGCCTCCATGCCACTATTGTTCGAGCGTAAAGTGGTTTTAGCATCAATTTACGATGAATACATGGCAAGAAATCGAATTGCGGTATTGCTTCTACAATAAGCCCACAACTCTCCCACCCGTTTAACGGAATATCGTGAACTTTTTGAATTAATGAAGCGACATGATGAATTTTATTCATTTGCTGGAACAGATTTGTCGAACAGCTTCTAATAAAATATCCAAATGATTTCGATTTACTCTACATGAATTCATATTTTCGTACACTTTGGAAGACATTCCCGTGGAATCGTAAAGTTCTAATTGAAAGTAGGAGTAATGGAAAATATTTATGTGCAACCGACGCTGAGTTTAAATATACGAACTACACAGTTGCTAAAATCAATGAATTAAATGGAACAGATTTGAATTGCTATTGGATATTTGAAACTAATTTGAACGGATTAAATTTTCGAATTAAAACTTTTTCACAAAATCGTTATTTGGTTGCCGTTTCCAACGATTACAGTTACGATGAGTATCGAAGACGTGTTTTAATTTCAAATGGTACAACTGCACCATAAGCATTTGTTTTATGGCAATTCAAATATGATAGAGTAACATTGCCGTATAGAAAAGATGAACTAAGAATCAAAAATGAGTTCTGGTATGAGACATTGTACAATTTTTATGGTTTCAACCCTGTAACATGGAAGTGGTATGGGTGTGAGGGTTATAACTGTGTCTGGAAGATACGCGATGCCGAGCACGATTAATTTAGTTTTTTTATTATTTTAGTGGCTGTAATATAAATAATCTCAAATATAAATTAGTCTAAAGATCAAAATAATATAATTTTTTATTTCATTTATTTTTCGAATGTCGTAATGTATTAGCATTCTAACGATCCACTAGAGCAGCCACTAGATAATTAATTCGAGCAATTAATTCATTGATATAGTAGTGAAATATTATGTTATCTGTTCTACTTATCACTCTGACATTCGAATGCATTGAGGTATCGATTAAGAAATTCCACAAAAGCCAAGAAACACTTTTTAATTACAATTCAGCTTCTATTCCAAATTGAAATCAACAAATCACTTTTTTAATAAAGCTTAACGAGTTGGCTTAACGATCAGAGTCACAAGCAAGATTCTAATGCCGCACCAGTACTTTTAACTCAATTCAATGAAAATGGTACTAGATTTTATTAAAAATAATTACAAATTTGTTTTACATTTTAAAAAATTTAACAGGTCCCGTTAGGCTGCAATTTGTGTGTGGACAGGCATTGGACAAAGCTACATCAAACTATTCGAATTTCTGTTAATCTTTTTTGAATCGTACTGCGGGTGCTACTGGAGTTTTTTTTTAACAAATTACAATAATTACAACATATTGGCACAGTTCAACCTCCAAAAACTAATCCAAAAGGGAGCAGCCCTTATAACCCAAAATTTTTATTAAGACCAGGATTTTGGGAATTCTACTAATATTTATTGATATCTCCTGGGGGAAATACTAGAAGTTTAAACAAACAAGTAACAATATATTGGAACAGTTCAATCTCCAACTACCTTAAAAAGTTAAACTGTTAGAAAATCACATTTCACAATTAAGGTAATACGACTTGCTTTAAGTGAAATAGCCCACACATTTAATGGCATTTAGTCCATTAAGTACAAGGAATGGCTACGGTAGAATTTATTACAACAGACCACACCGCCTACAGGAAGGTAGGTATATCAGGTCACTCGCACGAATATTAAACCCGTACCTCTCGCTTTCACCTTTATCAATAATTTCCAAAGAACTGAAAACTTACCACAACTCGTTTTCACACATTTTTCGTGACTCAAAAGATTTCGTGACTAAGGAGATTTTACGATTCATCGAAATAAAATTATATCGATACTAAGTAGAATTTGAATCGGATTATTGTCATAAGGTTCATAATTTATTTGAAGCAAAACTCCGAATGCATAAACCTTTCGAGCTGGACGACAGTTCAAATTAAAAGTTACACATTATTTATAACAGTAAATTTGTAAAATGAATAACCAATGAGTTTATTCCTGTTATAAAATTAGAGTTAAAAATAATTTATCTGTTGTTTGTCATGTCTTCGTTTTTTCTGGGCAGTTCAACCCTTGCTTGATACGTCATCAAAGTTGATATATATGATAGTTTTCTTGCTTGATACGTCATCAAAATTATGTCTACAGTTTCTTTCAGAACTATAGATGGCAGTAATGTTTGCGAAAAGTTCTAGGGGCCTAACGAAATGTCTAATGCATATTTTAATAATAAAAAATATTTTTTGCCAATAGGTCGTAATATAATTTGTACATCGGTCGTAATATAATATAATTTGTCGTCGACATAATATGACGTCATATAGCATTCTTTTTCAAATAATGAGACCATTCGAATCTAGGTGTGCTGATAGAACGATCAGTTGTCTTTGTATTTAGGGATTATGTTTATTCCTTTATCTGACCAATGTGGTTTGAATTTTTCTTATTTAAGTTAATGATGGACAATGACTATCATCAGAACACTCTTGCAATTATTTGACGAATTTGCGTGAAAAACAAATTGTTCTTATCAAATTGAAAACCCAAAATATATATAAAAAAAAGCCAACTTTAGATTGTTCAATAGAAAGTTTGTAAGCATTATCAGTAGGCATTCAGTGACCTAATTATAAAAATATTAATACCCCCTCATAACAGAAGAGCTTTGAATTAGTATTTAGGAAAGATTTTTCCCCCAATACATGACCCTTTTCCATTCGACTACATCTAGTGATATATCCACCCTTGGTGAATCTTAACTATAGTCGAAAGCTTTACAGTTGCCCTTTGTATAAATGACGGTGAAAAAATATCAACATAATAGGAGGGAAATACTTGGAAATTTTATTTTTTTAAATCTTAAACTTAACAGCAACCAACAATATTTTCGCCTGATAAGAAGTCTCATGCAATATTTTTGTATAAAATGAGCATGCTTCAAACATTATATTACATCAAAGCACTACTGCGGTTATCGGAGAATTTATTTGTGAGTTACTAATTTATGGGCGTGCTAGAAAAATATGTGGAAACTATATACCCAAATGTTATATATTCAAATAAGTAGCAAGATACTGGACCATCTTTCTACGGCGGCCACTATTAATCGTTCTAACATGATAAAAAAGAATACCCTTATAATGAATTTGAAAGCCACTCCACAATAATTTTCAAAATTTTTAAAGGTCCGAATTACTAAACGCTTAAATTATCGAAGTTGAGGACGTTTGCCAGGGATAATAAATATGACACATTTTCAAGAGGGCGACAAGTCACGCTGTAGTATTAATGACCACAATTGCCCAAACTAAAATCCAAAGTTCGCCGATATGATTTGAATTATTTATATCATTTTTATCATTTATATCATGAATGAATTATAAGTTTCACAATTTGTATCAATTGCACCGATTACAATATTTGAATCATTTGTATCATTTAAACCACTGGAATCATTTATATTGCTCAAACTTCAATTTTAGGTGAGAAATTTTGTAAACGTTTTTATTATCGAAGCAGTGGATGCTTGTCAGGGCATGTCTATGAAGCTGGCACGTAAAGTTAGCACGATATTTGCGATGGCAACACGCTTGGGTTGAATCTTGAATATTACATTTTTAATACAAGATAGCACGAAGAATTGTGAAATATGATATGAATTTATAAAAGTGAGCACGAAAAAAATTTCAATAATTAAATGCTCAACAAAAATTAAGTTGGAAATATATTAACTTAAAATATGTATACAAAATAAAATTTAGCACGAAAAACGCAACGGCTGATAAAAAGTATTTAAAATAAAACATTTGATCAAACTTGATATAAAAGTCTCTTCCAAGCATTTATATGACATGAAATTAATTTTTTATTGTAGAAGAATCCTTCGACAAATGCTTGGAAGAGCTGCCAGCTCGAACTATTAGTACTGCCGTCTGACCTATACTTGCTGGTTGAAAGCTGATTGCTTTGAAATTTCCGATTGTACGAAATATCTAATTAATAATCTAATACGATAAAATTGAAAATAATAATTTCAAATTAATGTTTAATTAAGTTTCTACATTCTTTTTCTATATCCCTTTTTCAACCAAGACAACAAAAAATTGGCTCAGTTTTAGTCCAACCCACACAAATGTGTGACTAAAAAACCACAGTATGTAATGGCGTTGTTGATAAAAAATTTCGCTTGATTTGTAGTAAAACCAACGCATTTGTGTGCATAGATATAGTGTTTAAAAAGGAATTCACAAATGTGTAAGTTGGTTCAAAAAACATACAAAACTAAATTTTTGGCATGGTACTTTTGCCCTACCCGCACAATTGTGTTAGTCGATCACTAAAGGGATATATTAATTAGCTATATTTCTTTGTTATTTTTATTTCCCTTATGTATATTTAAGCTAACTCTATCGAATACTCAAACCACTTTTAGAACACAATACAATTTAATTTTTTAAAGTAATAATATTAATGTATGGTTTGCTCTAACCAAAATCTTAAGATCGGCGAAGTATTGATGGGTAAAGCATGTTGTATCATTTCAAACATTTATATTATTTGTATTTTGTATTTGTATCATTTATCTCAATTTTATCATTTGTAATATTTAATATATGTAATTTAAATTTTTGTATCAAATGGTGCAATTAATGTCATTTGAATCATTTGTATCTCATGTATCCTCTGTATAATTTGTATCATTGGTATTATTTTTACCATTTTTATGATGTGTATCATTTGAATCATTTGTATCGTTAGTTTGTATGATTTGCATCATTTGTTTTATTTATATTAATTGTACCATTTTTTTTTTATTTCAATTATCAACTTTATTCATTACAAGTAATTATTTATTTATATATGCATATTATGAGTAGGTAAATTGTTAAATAATATTGGAGAGATCACACTGAAGCAGGACCTTCGGAGATTTAATTTAAATTTCGCAAAATTTTTTTTTAACTGGAACTTAGACCAAAGGTCCACGTAGTTTGAGAAATCATTTCTACTAAAAATGAAAAATAATTTTAAAACCTTAAGGACATATAAATATTGAAACGGCGATAACTCTACCAATTGAAATATAGGGTCTTGAGTTGGTTTAGAACCCATAATACGAATTATATGCTTCCGAAACACATAAACTTGATTTAATATAGTCTGACATGCCCCACTCCAACAAGATAAACCATATTGGAGAATTGAGTAAACCAAAGCACAATACACAATCCTCAGAAGATAATTTGGACAATATAATCGTAGGACATCTATTTTCCTTGCAATCAATAAAAGTCTATTTTTCAAGCTTTCAACTTGAGACTTCCAGTTCAGCTTTTCATCTATTATAATACCAAAATATCTAAATTCACTTACTTGATTAACCTGAAAGCAACCAGTTGAGGCAAATAGAATATTACTATTACAACCGAATTCATGAAAGTTAATAGAACATTCTGATGAGTTTCGTTGTTTGTATAATGCATGAATTTGGTTTTATCACTTAACAGAAAGTTATGTGCTTTCAGCCAAATCGATAATGATACATAATCTTGCTCGATGCAATAAATATTGTATGTAATATCGGGTCCGTAGTATGTAAAAGATACATCGTCAGAAAATGCAGTTCCATTAATGTAGACTAAGAATAGCAATGGTCTTAACACCGAACCTTGCGAACACCGATGTGAACTATTTAACATTTACCAAAAGTGTAGTTACGCAAATTAACAAGTAGTTGAGTTAAGGCTGTGAATGGTCATCGAACATCTTCAAGGTGTACGTGCACTTTTCATAACTTTATTTTCTTGTAAATTCGATAAAAAAGTGCCCGAGGGTCACAATAATATACCGCATATGACTAAAAATTTTCAAAAGTATACCCAAAATGCCGGTGTAACCAGATTTGCGTAAACTTTCCTTGAATTATGTCCAGCAAACGTCTTCAAGCCTGTACGTACACTTTTCACAATTTAATTTTCTTGTTAATTTGATAAAAAATCCCCGAAGATCGTTAAATTTATATATTTATATATTTATTTATATATTTTTTGAATGTATAAGTACACTTTTTATTTTATTGTGTAACTACACTTTTGTTATTTGTTAATATGTGTAGCTACACTTTCGATAAATGTTAAATAGTTTACACCGGTCTGCAGAACCACTATCGTGATTTCTAGTGCATGGCTCAACTGTCCGTTTACTCTAACACATTGAGTTCGACCACTTAAATACGAGCTTAACCACTTCTGAATCGTCTCGCGGAATCCCCAGCAATACAATTTCTTTGTATGATTAACTCTATCAAAATTCTCATATCAATGAATAAAGCTTAGCCAGTTTGACCATTATCCATATGGTCAGTATGGATCCAGGAAAGATAAAAATGTCTTATCGGTGTTCTTGTTTTGCCTAAACCCGTATTGCGATCCGGAGAGTAAGTAAGTTATTAACATTTAAAAAACCTAAAAATTTTTTTTTCATAACCTTTTCAAATATTTTCGGAAATACAGACATGAGTGAAATCGGTCGATAATTGTTAATACAAGATTTATTGCATTTTTTAAAAATGGGGATAACTACAGCTTTTTTCAGATATAGCTGAAAGGTTCCTGTTTCCACGCTTAAATTAAAGATAAAAGGCAAAGACATCCACTAAAAAACAGGCAAGTGGCTTTATAACACTATTGGTTATACATATCATCTATTCCAGGAGAAGATTTTTCTTTCAAAGAATTTATCACATAATAAAGGGTAGATGAAAGTTCGTGGCCTTTTTCCCGGTTGATGGCTTTACATTCTTATATCTCAGTAACCATTGATCGTATCGAGCAATTCTTTACATTAAACTGACATTAAAATCGGTGAAGCGAATAAAAAGTTACAACATTTTAAACATGGAGATAAATAATGGAAAACTTCGATATCTTTTACAATTTTATTACGACAAAGGTAAAAATGTGGTTCAGAATTGCGAAAAAATGTGTGCCGTTTATGGAGACGGTGCTTTATCAAAATCAGCAGCAAAAAAATGGTTCGCGCGCTTTCGTTCTGCAAACGTGGATGTGAAAGATGCACTAAGTTCTGTTGAAAGAAATTGAAGAAGACCGGCAAATAAGCAGCCTTGTTCTTGAAAGAACTAAATATTGATCACAAAACAGTTTTAAACCATTTGAAAATGAATGGATACAAAAAAAGACTTGACGTTTGGGTACCACATGAATTAACAGTTAAAAATTTAATGGACCGGTTTTCTGTCTGCGAAACGCTGCTGAAACGGAACGAAATCGAGCCAAGCTTCATGTCAACAAACGTAATGCTGTGTTTTTGGTGGGATTAGAAAGGAATCGTGCATTATGAGGTGCTGCCACCGGGCCAAACGATTGATTCTAATCTTTACTGCAACTAACGTGTTTAATACAAGCAATTCAGTTAATACGTCCAGAATTGATCAGCAGAAAAGGCGTTGTGTTCCATCATGATAACGCTAGACCACACACATCATTTATGACCCAGCAGAAACTGAGAGCTTGGCTGAGAAGTTATGATGCGTCTACCATATAGCCATGACCTTGCACCATTGGACTATCGATAGGTAGCCTGCGAAAATGAGTTGTCTCGATTTTTCGCCTCTAAACCACAGAAGTTGTACAGTGATGGGATCATGGCTCTACCAGAAAAATGGCAAAAGGGCATCGATCAAAATGGCACATATATGGTTTAATAAAGTTCATTTGAAATAAGAAAATTCCTTGTTTCTATGTCACCCAAAAAAGGCAATGAACTATTTCCCCTACCTATTATAATTCGCAAGGGGTAATAGGCGAGAAATATTTTTTTTTACTGTGTATGTTATTACTGTCCTTAATTAGTCGTTCCTGGTCAGTGATTACTAGATTTTTTTTTTATTATTGTTGTAATAAATTTTTGTTTTAAATTAAATAATCTGAAATCATACAACACAGAATAGATTTCTTTGAATAAATAAATAGATCAACTGTTGTGGTGCTATTTGTACCGACACTCGTAAAAAATACATTAAATTCATTGGCAATTGTAGCTGGATCTGATACATTACATCCTGATTGAGTATTTATTTCTTTCATATCATCAGAGTCTGGATACCCGGTTACTATTTCATTAAAGGTTTTCAAGTTCTTGCGACCACTTTTATCATTAAGACGAAATTCATTTTTGTAATATTAATTTTTGGATAAATCTATATTTTGATGTACTATCAAGCTGTAGTTTCTGAATCTAGCATAAGTAGGATGTTTTTTTACTAATTGACAAAACTTATTTCGTATACGTATAGAAGATTTAGTAGATAGTTGGACATCCATATATTCAATTTATGTGATTTTGATCTAATTACTTGACTTGTGCAGCTAATAAGATAGTTAGAGAAAATTTCTATGAAATTGTCAAACGCTACTGATGTATCTTTACAATTAAGAACCGCACCCCATTCTTCAAGTGTGAGTAAATTTTTTAGTTTACTGTAATCAGTTTAGGAAAAGTAAATGGTCTTTGTTTTTTTTTTGAGGGAACTGAGAGCAAATCTGACTGATATTTCAACATTAAGAAGACAGTGGTCTGTAATTCGCATTTGTATCATTGCGTGTGTTATTTATATCATTAGAATCATTTGCATGTTTTGTCTCGACGGAACCATTTGTATGTGAGGAAATTAATAAACGCTTAAATTTTCGAAGCTGTAGATACTTCCCAGAGACTAGAAATATTAAACTTTTTCAAGAGGGTGGCAAATCAATTTGCAGCAGCAATTACGAGCACAGGTGCCGTAACAAAAATCTAAAGATCGCTCAGTTATTTAGAGCATGATACATCATTTGTTTCCCTTGAAATATTTCATTTGTATTATGTATTTGTATCATTTGTGTTACATTTGTACCAATTGATCCCTTTTATATTGTGTGTTTTGAATTATTTATATCAACTGTATCAGCCGTATCATTTGCACTATTTGTATCATTTTTATCACTGGTATCACTTGTGTCATTTCTATTATTTAAATCATTTTAACTATGTGTATCATTTGTATTACTTGTTTCATTTTTACCATTTTAATCATTTGTTTTATTTGCACCTGTTGTATTATTTGTATCGTTTGTATTATTTTCATGAATTAATCATATCAATAATTAGTATGATTTGGATCTTTGGAATCATTTGTATCATTGACATCATTTTTCAATAATTTTGTCAAACTTCATGAATATTCGATAAACAGGGTATCTACGACAGACGGTGCCATATTGAAGGGGCCAAAAAGCTTTAAAACCGAGTAAAAATTTCTACAAGGGACTATCGAACATTTCTAGAATTAAGACGCTATAATCCGTTGCAGTTTAAGAAGAAGAAAAACTCGAAGTATTATGATCTAATTTTCGCCATATTCGATTAAGAACTATTTACAGGGCACGCTGCCCTCGTAAGCTTAGTAAGTAGAATGCTTGCTCTGTTATTGTGGGGGTCCGTTCATTTTCTGGTGGAAACCAGTAAACAACGCGTCAAATAACATAGTTAACGAAAGCCTCACTTTTTACCGAATCAAGCCCGTTAAAAATATACGACCCTGGTGTAAACAGTTTCACGAGTCAGGAGCGGGAACAATTGTACTGATTTTATCCAATTGCTTGCTATTTAAAACCGGTAAATTGTTGTTGCTTTCCCATACGAATTTCACTACCGCCTCAATTTCTCGTGCAATAATATGATACGGCCTAGAGTTTCTACGAACGGGTTTGTAGTTCAGTAGCCCATAATCACGAATCCTCAGAGCGAATCCGAAGAGAAATACTAGTAATTTACAAATATTGAACTATGGACAAGTTTTAACGTAGCGGAGAAAGAATGCGGGTGTCGTTCGCACTCTGCTGGAAAACTAACTCTCTGGCCCATATATGTCAATAAAATAGCCGATCTGTTCGACTGCTTTATTACTAGGCAGATACCGATAACTTACAATAGTATAGAATAAGATTTCGACTTGAGATCTAACCACTCCTCCATATACTCATTTAAATTGATAACATAAAACTCAAATCATGGATCCTACCCCTCACAAAAATATATACGCATTGGAAAGAATTATAAAAGAGTTAAGTATTAGAATAAAGTTAAATATATTTTTAAAAAAAGACCATCTGGATACAAACGTTAAAATTAAATTTCAAGATAGACACTCCAAAATTAGTCGAGTTCACGGAATAACGTGTATCATTGAAAAATCACTTGCTCAACGAATCTTAGGACACAAGAAATGAAACCTAGAACCCGTTATTTACATATTTCTAACACGCTGTTCCACTAACTCAGAAAGAATAATACAACAATCATTACTAGGTGACACCATAGAGAATGCTACTAATAATCTTCAAAGTGTGATGAACAAAATTAACCGATAGACGAAGCAATGGCATGTAAGATTGATTGAAATAAAATCAGTATGTGTTGATTTACATAAACACAGGTTACTCCTCATTGGCACGTACGTAATAGTAACCTCTACAACCATTTAGGAGGCTCCATAAGCAGCGTAAAGCAGAAACAACACTATAGACATCATAGAGAGAATCAATGCGGATATCCTAAAATTGTGACAAAGTACCAAATTAGGCTATTCTATAGACTAAGTAAACGCTATCGTTGACACTCCATTGTACATAAGAAATTATAACCATAAGGGCTTAAGTGTGGAATGTGTCAATAAAAATCACGTATACAAGGAGCATTTTTGCACAAAAAGGCAGACATTCGCCGAATGTTGGGCACCGAAGACACCAACCTTTTAAGCTAAACAGTTCAAATTAAAAGTTACGCATTATTTATAACAGTTAATTTCAAAGATATGACAATCAACAAAAAATGCATGATAATGCATTATGGATTGAACCAATGCACCCAAGAGTTCCAAGCAGTACGTCATCAAATTTATGTCTACACTTTCTTTTCTGAACTATTCACTAAATTAAAAAATTCAGTCGTCTCAAAATATTGAAAATACTTTGAACTACAAAGTATAATCGCTGCCCCTTAGCGAATTATTATGTTTCGCTACGAAATTGTGAACCCCTTCGTAATCTCGATTGATATTGCATTTGACGCATATACACGCGATTTTTATATCAATATTTTTGTACTTTGGTTCAATATTTTTATAGTTTGGTCATTTTTTAAATTTAAACAATTCAATGTTTCATTAGTTCGAAACCAAACTTCCAACGTCTTAGTAACCTCACCTCGATATAAAAAGAATATCTGGCTATCACTCAGAATAACCCAAAATTTCAACAATAATATAATAAAATGATTCTTAACCCGTAATATAATTTTTAATCAATATTATTGGAAAATTTAGTGCTTTTCTCGTGCCCGCCTTTTTACCACCCCATCTAAAGGTTTTGACAAAACTGATGATTGAATTCGTTTGGTCAGGATTGGTCACTAGTTTTTATCGTTTGGTTACTTACGATTAAACGGTAAATAAATAATGAAAAATTCAAAAAAAAAGATCACGGCACTTCATTGTAAGAAAATCATACCGTTTTTATCAAATTTCGTTAGGTAGTCGTTAGGTTCAACACGTGTTGGCGTTTGACCATCAATGGGTAAGTTTTTATTGCGAAAAAAAAAGAATTAAAATTGTATTATTTCAATAAAATCAGGTTCGTCGCTTGTTTGGGAATTTCATTGGAATAAACCATTTAGATAAAAATATAAATCTTTTTTTCAAAGAACTGTCATCTAAAGCGGAAGAAATAAGATATATTATCGATTCAATTTTTTGGTTCTTCATAACTCGTTGAGGAATGGTCACTAGATGATCTCGTTTGGTCTTACCTACATTTCCTACAAACTCATCTTTTCCTTACGTTTCGAAATGTACGAGACTGGAAACGATAAATGTTTCTTAAATTTATCACAAATTATTAAGAAGCATTACAAAATAGGATTTGCACTCTTTCGAGACCCAAACAATCCAAATCTTGTGGAAATAATCAGCCTTTAACGAATTTTTGCAATAAATAGTTACGTAGAAATGACCAAACGAAACCAAATAGTGACCAACGACAGTCAGCTAAACGATTCCGATTGTTGGATTTATAAAATTATTAGAGCATCGGTCATTTTTTCAGGCCCGAACACTTCGAACAGTGTGGAAATACTGCGTAGTTAACGAATTTTCGTAATAAATCATTAAATAGGGTTGACCAATTGAAATCAACTACAGTGATCAATCCTCAACGAGTTATTAAGAATTAAAAAAATGAATTGCTTATATCTTATGTCTTCCACTTTAGTTACAATTCTAAATGTTATATTCCACTTGGATTTTTTATTAATTTTGTAAAATAAAATTTCCAAATAAGCGTAGAACCTGATTTTATTGAATTAATAAAATTTTGATTTTGTTTTTTCGTAATAAAAGCTGACGCATTGGTGACCAAACGCCAAAATGTTTGACCAATCCTGACCTAACGATTACCTAACGAAATAGATGGAATGCTGAAAAGGCGGATCCGCTTTTTCACCTTGATTAACATTTCACGAGAAAAGTACTGTACAAAAAAATCGAATCATATTTTTGATTATACTACCAGCCAAAGAATGGAACCCCCGACATAAAATGACGTCATCTAGCGAAATTTTTAATTCCATCAGTTGTTTATGTATCAATTATCTTTTGTTTCAGCTCATCTAACATGGTATCTTTATTATTTGCGTTTTCATTCAGTTTTCATCATGATGTGTCTTTAGGAACTACATTTATTCCTTTATCTGAAAAAACTCTTTTTGAATTTGGAAATCACTAGCATTTACCAAAATCATCAAATTATTTAACGATGATGACGTAATCAAGGAAGGAAGAGTACAAAGGAAAACCTACACAACCAGTTTGTATTCAGTTTGTCCCAAACCAACAAAAACAATATAAAATGTCCTTTAAATAATAAAGAAATAAGGTTATTAAAATAAATACATCACAAATAAATATGACAAATGCATAAATTACAAACAAACACTATTTTAAACTATACAAGTTTCTTAAATTTTCCATTTTGAGCTTCCAACCGTGTATGTGAATTTAAGTTTTAAATCGCTTAAATCCACTAAAAATGGTTACAGAGTATTCTCATTGGTTTCACTTGTTAGGGAGCAAGGGGAGCAAAATAAGTGAAATTGTTTTGCTGCTTTAGGGCAAGTACAAACTTCTTATCGGGATTATGACGCGTGAACTTTTTTTAGTTTGTCCTAATTATTTATTTTTTATTTTAACAACAAATTAAGTGCAAAGTTCCCATGCATGAAAAATCTTATTATGCCATATAATGCTGGAAGAATAATGATTTGACGAATATGCGTCAAAAACAATTTGTTTTTATCAAATTGAAAACCCAAAATATATATAAAAAACCCAACTTTAGATTGTTCAAGTGACCTAATAATAAAAATATTAATACCCCCCTCATAATAGAAGAGCTTTGAATTAGTATTTAGGAAAGATTTTTTCCCCAATATATGACCCTTTCGGAGCATTCGGCTTCATCTATAGTGAAAAAGCCATCCTTTTGGTGTATCTTAACTAGTCGAAAGCTTTTACAGTTGCCCTTTGTATAATCGACGATGATAAAAATATCAAAACAACAGGATGGAAATTCTTGGAAATTTTATTTTTTATTTTGTTCAACAAAATCTAAAACATAACAGCAAGCAACAATATTGAGACCCGATAAGAAGTATCATGCGATATTTTTGTATAAAATGGGCATGGTTCAAACTTTATATTGTAGTTCACATACGGTCTGTTAAGAAACAAGTGTAAAATATGAAATTTATTGTATTGTGCGCGTGCCTCATATTAGTGTTATAAACTCCTGTTTCGAGTAATTCATCGGCCTTTCAGTATTATGGACTCAATTATATTGGCGAACTAGTTTTGAATGACATTGCGAATGATGATGATCCATTAAGTCAGCTGGTAAAATACAAAAAATTTATCGATAACGTAGCACCTGATGTAATCTATAGTACTACTGGTGTAATGTTAGGCTACCGAATTAGTCAGTTTAATAAAACGTATTCGGCTTTACCGGACATGGAATACATCAGAAGTAGTTTGCCATCAGTAATCAAAGAAATTCCGTGGGGAATGCCAATAAACTTTTATAATGAAGGCGCTAAACAATATCTTTGTGCGAGCGATGATGAGCATAACTATGAAACAAATTGCTATAAGGTGTACCGTTCCTCAGAACTTAGTCGAACGTGTTTGTGGATCTTAAATATTGAAGAAAATGGGCGTGATTTTATATTTCAAAATAATGTAAATAAGCGAAACTTATTTACTGTTCTTAATCTTTTCGAAGAAGATCCCCAAATTCAAACTGTTTGCGCGACAGAAAATTCATTATATATTGATAACTGGAAGTTGGAACCAATGCGCATTTCAGAAAATGGCATTTCAAAGTACCAAATAAGAAATACAGACTCTGGCGAATACCTCCATGCGTCACAAGGTTTATCTGAAGCGTTTACCACAGAACTTGGTAATTGCGTAGCCGACGAATGTCAGTGGATTCTAACCGGAAGTAAGTACACAAATTTACAACATGATAATTATCTTATTAATAATTTAAAATTGATTTGAATTTAGCCTCAACTCGACTGCCACTTGAGCGAAAATCTGATTTAGCACCACTTTACGCTGAATATTTGGGAAGAAATCGCATTGCAATAAATCTTTTGCAACTAGCGAACAACTCTCCTTATCGTATAAAGGAGTATCGTGAAGTATTTGAATTAATGAAGCAGCATGATGGATTTTATTCATACGCAGGAACGATGCTCGATTATAATGTCGAACAGCTTTTAATTAAACATCCAAACGATTTCGATTTACTCTACATGAATTCACATTTTCGTACACTTTGGGCGCCATTCCCCTGGAATCGTAGAGTTTTAATTGAAAGTAGTTATAATGGAAAATATCTATGTGCAACCGACGCCGATTATAAATATACGAACTACACAGTGGCAAAAATCAATGGAATAAATGGAACAGATTTGGAATGTTATTGGATATTTGAAACTAATTCAAATGGATTAAATTTTCGAATTAAAAGTTTTACTCAAAATCGTTCTTTGGTTGCCGTTTCCAACGATTACAAATACGATGAATTTCGAAGACGAGTTTTAATTTCAAATGATACAACACCATTTTCCATTAATTTATGGTACATAAAATTTTTACCTCCAAGTAACGGGTCGAAGATAATAAATGAAGAACTTCAACTCAAAAGTGAGTTTTGGGATGAGACAATGTACAATGATAATGGTTTTAGCCCAACAACCAGAAAGAAATATAGCTGTGAAACATCGAGATGTATATGGCGAGTACATGATGCCGAACAAGTTTAATTTAAATTTTTTTATTTAAAACAATTTACATTACAAATATTAATAATCAGAAATACAAATTGAATCGCTATAAAAGCTCTTTTATTTATTAAATGGGTTGTTGCGTTCTTAAGATTTTAACATTATTGTTAAAATCCTAGTGGAACATTGAGAGAACATGCATTGATTTTCAGTTTCTTAATGTAGAACAAAGTTAGAGATTTTGGCAGGTAACAGTCATTTTAACTGTTAATCGTAATAATCGTAATGCAAATACTGATTCGCAGACAGAAAGAGGACCATGTCTTTCGTATCTTTAACAACAAATGCACTTTGTTTGGAATTATTTTCAACAACTTGCACCATTTATGATACTTTAATATTTTGGGGAAGCACAAATAAAGCTTACTAATGTTTTTCAGTAATATAATCATAATAACCAATCAGTAATATAATCATAATGACCAATAGTACAATTTATTAAAAATTCCATTCCTTTCCATATTATTCAATACATGAATCCTGAAGTCAATAGTCGATAGTCAAAAATTTCAAATTCCGAAGATTTGCGATTGAGTTGCCTATTGAACTCAATCACCATTGTTTTCCATATTACTCATATGTCCAAACAGCGTGGAATGTCGAAACCACGGATTATTTTTGCTCAGTTTTCAGTAACAGATAATTGTCGCGTACTTCAATAATGTTGACCTGTGGCCCTATTCTGGCTTTCCCTGGGAATAGGGAATTGGGAATAATATTTTCATAGAATTTTTGTTAAAATTATACTTTTCTGGCCTACTGAAAGAATAATTTTAGTGCAAAAAATTTCAAAACAAAGTGATTTGGGAAATTTTTGTTCCAAAAAATTTTTGTAGGGAAAAACATTTTCCCATTTAACTTTGATTCGAAAATATTAACACCAATCATGTTCCCTCAGTAAGCCAGAAAAATACAATTTAGACAAAAATGCTATGAAAATATTTTTCCCAATTCCCCATTCCCAGGGAAAGCCAGAATAGGGCCACTGTTGTAATAGTTTGATTACAAGAGTGGCCCTATTCTAGGGCCAGTTAGAGAAAATAGTGGAAATTGTATCAATCTTTATTAGTTGCATGGTTTACACTTGTATTATCAGTAGAAATCATTTGTAATTATTTAACTCATTATGTTATACAAAAATTGTCTCTTTTCGGTTTTATTTTATCAAGTTCAAAAATTACAAGCAAAATAAAAATCCAAAACCAAGCACATAATGAAAAATATGCGCGCCATTTTCCAGGAGATAACAACGGGTTTCGGCAGATTATTGGGAAAAAAAATCAGCTACATTATCTAGTCAAATTACTCACCAAGGGCGATTAAAGTCGACGATGTAAACATATTTTATTTTGCAATAGGAAAAAACAGTGGGAATTTTTATTTTTCTGAACATCTGAAAATTAAATGTAATCAAGCGCAAAATTTAATTAGGGGCAACATATTGTTTTTTGACCCGATAAGAAGTATACGAGTAAAGCGAAATTCTTGTATAAAATTGGTATGCTTCAAGCTTAATATTGCAGTTCTCATTCGGTCTGTTAACAAATAAGTGTCAAATATGAAATTCATCATTTTGTGTACCTACCTTGCTTTATTGATATCGCGAATGATGATGATCCACTGCGCCAGATAGCAAAATACAAACAATTTATCGAAAATGTAGCACTTGATCTTCTGTACAGTAACATTGGTGTAATGTTGGCATATCGCATCAGTCAGTTTGAAAAAAGATATTCGGCTTTACCAGAGTTGGAGCATATCAGAAGTAGTTTACCACCTGTAATCAAGGAAAATCCGTGGGGAATGGCAGTGACCTTTTATAATGAAGGTACTAACCAATAAGGTTTACAGTTCGTATAAGGTTGCTATAAGGTTTACAGTTCCTCAGAGCTTGGCCGAGCTTGTTTGTGGAACATAAATATTTAGAAAAATCAATGAGAATTTTTATTTCAAAATATCGCAAATCAGAATAGTTTATTAATCACGGCAAACCTTTTCTTGGCGAATCCAAAAAAAAAAACGGTTTGCACGATAGAAAATTGATCGGATAACTGGGAGATGGAACCAATTCGCAGCTCAGAAAATGGCATTTTGAAATACCAAATAAGAAATATAAATTCTGGAGAGTATATTCATACGTGACAAACTTTAACAGACGTTTTCACAAGAAAATTTGGTAACTGCGTAGCTGACGAATGCCAATGGAGTGCAACCGGAAGTAAGTACACAAATTTATCACTCGTTAATTTCCTTAATAACAAATTAAATTTGATCATATTTTAGCCTTCGTGTCACTACCGTTCGAGCGAATAGTTATTTTAGCACCAATTCACGCTGAATGCATGGGAAGAAATCGAATTGCAGTATTGCTTGTGCGACAAGCTCACAACTCTTCCACCCGTATAACGGAATGTCGTGAACTTTTTGAATTAATGAAGCGACACGGTGGATTTTATTCATTTGCTGGAGCGACGCTCGATTATAATGTCGAACAGCTTTTAATTAAATTTCCAAACGATTTCGATTTACTCTACATGAATGCATATTTCCGTACACTTTGGAAGCCATTCCCGTGGAATCGTAAAGCTCTAATTGAAAGTAGGAATAATGGAAAATATCTATGTGCAACCGACACCAATTATAAATATGCAAACTACACAGTTGCAAAAATCAATGAATTAAATGGAACAGATTTAGAATGTTATTGGACATTTAAAACTAATTCGAACGGATAAAATTTTCGAAATAAAACTTTTTTACAAAATCGTTATATGGTTGCCGTTTCCAACGATTTAGTTACGATGAGAATCGGAGACGTGTTTTAATTTCAAATGATACAGCACCATATTCATTTGATTTATATGGCAATTCAAATATAATAGAGTAACATTCCCGTATAAAAAAGATGAACTAGGAATCAAAAATGAGTTCTTTAATGAGACATTGTACAATTTGCATGATTTCAATCCTGCAACATGGAAGTGGTATGGGTGTGAGGGCTATAACTGTGTCTGGAAGGTGCGCGATCCCGAGCACGATTAATTTAGTTTTTTTATTATTTTAGTGGCTGTGATATAAATAATCTCAACTATAAATTAGTCAAACGCTCAAAACAATATAATTTTTTATTTCATTTATTTTTCGAATGTCGTAATGTATTAGTATTCTAACAATCCACTACAGCAGGTATTAGATAATTAATTCGAGCAATTAATTCATTGATATACGAGGGCGTATTGTTAATGAAGCTACCTAAGTAGGAAAACAAAATTATTTTTTGCCAAAAATCATTTATTTCTCAACATAGTCTCCATTTAATTCGACACACTTAGTAAGACGATATTCCAACTTTTTTATACCACCTGAATAATACGATTTCGGGAACCCCTCAAAATACGCGTTAGTTTTGATAATCACTTCTTCGTCTGAGATGAATCTTTGTCCTGCGAGCCATTTTTTCAAGTTTGGAGACAGGAAAAAGTCACTAGGAGCTAAATCTGGACTATATAAGGTGGATGATCAACCAATTCGAAGTGTATTTCACGTAATTTTAGCATCTTATCTAATGCTGTGTGAACCGGTGCATTGTCTTGAAGAAAGAGCGCTTTTTTCTTCTTTAAATGTGGTCGTTTTTCTTTGATTACATCAACCAATTGATCCAATAATGCACGATAATACTTTCCTGTGATTGTGGATCCTTTTATAAGATAATCGATGAGCAATATTCCGTGTGCATCCCAAAATATAGTGGCCATAACCTTGCCAGCCGATTTCACTGCCTTTGCCTTCTTCGGAGCACTTCCACCCGTTGTTTCGATTGATTTTTGGTTTCAGGTGTGTAGTGGTGGACCCACGTTTCATCAACAGTAATTAATCGACGCCAAAAATCAACAGGATTACGCTTTATCATGTCCAAACACCGCTGTGAAGTGGTCTGTCGAACTCGCTTTTGTTCGACACTGAGCAAACGCGGCACCCATCTTGCCGATAGCTTTTTCATATGCAAATGTTCATGCAAAATGTTGAACACACGTTCATATGATATGTTTACCATTTTAACAATCTCGCGCAACTTGATTCGGCGATCATTCATAACGATATCGAGGATTTTCTTCAGTAAACACCTCTTTTGGCCTTCCTGTTGATGGTATTGTTGCAGTGCTTCTTCGGCCGCGTTTAAATTCAGCAATTCAATATTTTACCATGTAATCTGACGGAGCAGACTCACCGTAATGTTTATCGAGCTTTTATTTTGTCTCTTTCGCCGTTTTCCCTTTCAAATAATAGTGTTTAATCACTGCACGAAATTCGTTTTTTTCCATTTTTCAAGAAACACAAAAGTTGCTTACTTCAAACGACTACAACAAATAAACTAATCGATGAATTTTGGTGAAATTTTAACAGCTGACGTTTGACAGATTGCAATTTCTAAAAACCAAAAAAAATGTGTTTGTGCTGCCATCTAGCTTCTAGGTAGCTTCATTTTCAATCCGCCCTCGTAGTAGTGAAATATTATGTTATCAGTTCTACCGATCACTCTGACATTCGAATGTATTGAGGTATCGATTAAGAAAATCCACAAAAGCCAAGAAACACTTTTTAATTACAATTCAGCTTCTATTCCAAATTGAAATCAACACATCACTTTTTTGATAAAGCTTAACGAGTTGGCTTAACGATCACAGTCGCACGCATGATTCTATTACTGCACTAGTACTTTTTGGTACTAGATTTTATTAAAAATAATTACAAAATTGTTCTACATTTTAAAAAAATTTACAGGTCCCGTTAGGCTGCAATTCGTGTGCGTTGAAACGTACTGCGGGTGCTACTGGAATTTTTGTTGACAAATTACAATAATTACAACATATTGGCACAGTTCAACATCCAAAAATACTCCAAAAGGGAGCAGCCGTTATAACCCAAAATTGTTCTTAAGACCACGATTTTTGGAATTCGACTAATATTTATTGCATATCTCCTGGGAGAAATACTAGAAGTTTAAATAAACTAGTAACAATATATTGGTTCAATAGTTCAATATACGAATACCCTAAAATTTAAACTGTTAGAAAATCATATTTCTCTGTAAAGGTAATACGACTTGCTTTAAGTGAAACAGCCCACACATTTAATGGCATTTAGTCCATTAAGTACCATGCATGGCTAAGGTCGAATTTATTACAACAGACCACACCAACAATAACAGATAATGATGCATCGAAATTTAGGGGTACCAATTTCGCGTACAGGAAGGTAGGTATACCAGGTCACCCGCACGATTATTAAACCCCCTACCTTTATCAATAATTTTCAAAGAACTGTAACTTACCACAATCCGTTTTCACACATTTTTCGTGACTCAAAGGGAATTTCTAAGGAGATTTTAGGATTCATCGAAAAAAAATTATATCGCTATTAAGTAGATTTTGAAGCCTCGGTCCTGAGGTCCATAACTTTTGAACTGGACGATAGTTCAAATTAAAAGTTACACATTATTTATGACAGTAAATTTGTACAAGGGATAACCAATGAGTTTATTCCTGTTACAAAATTAGTAACAAAAATAATTTATCTGTCGTAATTTGAACTGTCCAGCGAACAATTTAAAGAGAAAGAACAAACGAAGAAATGACAAACAACAAGAAATGCATGATAAAGAAAGAGATTATGGAGGCACGAAAACACAATTAGAATATGGATTGAACCAATGCACCTATAGTACCAGGCAGTGCTCCTTGATACGTCATCAAATTTATATCTACAGTTTCTTTGCAGAACTGTAGATGGCAGTAATGTTTGCGAAAAGTGCTTGGGGCCTAACGAAATGTTTAATGCATATTTTAATAATAAAAAATATTTCTTGCTTCTCTATTCGTAATATAATTTGTACATCGGTCGTAACGTAATATAATATAATTTGTCGTCGACGTAATATGACGTCATATAGCACTCTCTTTTAAACAATAAGGCCATTAGAATCTAGGTGCACTGATAGAAGGATCAGTTGTATATGTATTTAGGGATTAAATTTATTCCTTTATCTGACCAATGTGGTTTGAATTTTTCTTATTTGAGTTAATGGTGGACAATGATTATCATAAGAACGCTTTTGCAATTATTTGACGAATATGCGTTAAAACCAAATTGTTCTTATCAAATTGAAAACCCAAAATATATATAAAAAAACCAACTTTAGAATGATCATAAGAAAGTTTGTAAACATTATCAGTATAGGCATTCAATGAGCTAATAATAAAAATATTAATACCCCCTCATAATAGAAGAGTTTTGAATTAGTATTTAGGAAAGATTTTTTCCCCAATATATGACCGTTTCGCCATTTGGCTACATCTAGTGAAAAAGCCAACCTTGGTGAATTTTAACTATAGTCGAAAGCTTTTAAAGTTGCCCTTTGTATAAATGACGATCAAAAAATATCAACATACTAGGATGGAAATACTTGGAAATTTTATTTTTTATGTATTTTGTTCAACAAAATCTAAAACTTAACAGCAACCAATAATATTTCCGCCTGATAAAAAATCTCATGCGATATTTTTGTATAAAATGAGCAAGCTTCAAACTTTATATTGTAGTTCACATACGGTCTGTTAAGAAACAAGTGTAAAATATGAAATTTAGTATTTTGTGCGCGTGCCTCATCTTAGTGTTATCAACTCCTGTTTCGAGTAATTCATCGGCCTTTCAGTATTATGGACTCAGTTATATTGGCGAATTAGTTTTGAATGACATTGCGAATGTGTAACGGAACCTCACAGGTTAATACACTAAGAGATATTCCGTTAACAGAAATTCATCAACATTTGGTCCTCCGAGCAGCCATTGGCCCGCCAGCTGAGTCTGCATGGGAGTGGGTTAGAGGACTGTTGACGAACTTACGAAGCTGCTTTTACAAAATTAATCCAAAACAAAACAAATTATGGTACCCACGACGTTTATTTCTCTGTTGAGACCCTTCCCATTTTCCCCCCCTGTTAAAACACGTTAATTCATGCTCGATTTAAACATATTCATTTATTTAAAAACAAAAATCGACGACAAGAAAACATAATTAAATCTTTTACAACTACTCAATTCTAATAGCTGGTGATTTTCCTTAATTAAATTAAACAGGAGTTTAATCTCCGCAAAACAAAAAATATATAGTTAAATATATGTAATTAAGTCACTTACCCCTTGACACACCCGCAAAGCGCTTCACAAATGGAGTCGTACGGCGTAATATGGCTATAGTTATCAACATTTAAATTGAAGAAAAATGTAATTTAATTTAATTAATCACACCAGCTAAAAACCGCAAAAAAAAATTTTAAGAATACAAACTAGACTAATTTTTAAAATATACTAGAAAATAGTAACTATATAAATTTAGAATCAATTTTAAATAATGAAATCAAAATACTTAAAAGTAAGAGAAAACATAAACGTACTAATTTTTGAATTATTAGGTAACTGAATCTGAACATTACATTAACACAATAATGTTACGATGAGTTATACGCAGACATACATTTTCGTACGTCATCTTTACAAAAAAAAATTACTCAAAGGCAACCGATATTGTAGGTGAACGACAGTTAATCACGTTGAACTGACTTGGATGTAAATACGTTATTATTATTATTTTTTCACAGCGCGCGTAAATTTATTTTGGACGGTGGTGGATGCTCTAGCGCACCATATTCACCACCGTCGCTGTCCTGGAAGCGCTAGATCCAATGGATATATTCCGCCAGGAAATAAAACCCCAATCCACAAAAACCGGAATTTCGTTTGGACACACACACCCGTTAATGATCGACGCTGCGACAATATCCGGATACTGCTTAATGCTCCGTCCAAAACTGACAAAAAACACAAAAATTGGCGTCACTAAATCACAAGAACAGCACGAGTAGAATTAAATTATTACCTTAATAGTTTTTGGTAGGAAGTTTGAGAATTAAATAAAAATTTAATAGGATAAGATTTATACTCGTATCACATCAATCGCAACTAAAAAGATGTTACACGTAGATCTATACGATTTGGCACTAAATTTCACCAACACAATATTTCACAATATTTAGCAAAATACACCAATTTTTCTGGAATTCACACAAAAATTTTTATAAGAATTTAAATGGTGTTTACTGAACAAAAGTTATCACTTAAATGTCATTTGCAAAAATTGCAATTACAAAACATTTCTTTTTTTGTGGGTGGTCGATCTCCAAAATAAGTAAAAGAAGAGAACAGCTGACGAACATGATTAATTTGTTAACGACCAAAACGTAGTAACGAATTCTATTACAATAATTATAATTATTAGGTTGGTTCACAAGTTGCGGCATAACATGAAACGGTTTTACTATTATTCAAAGTAATTTCTGTTTCAAATGATGATGATCCATTAAGTCAGCTGGCAAAATACAAAAAATTTATCGATAACGTAGCACCTGATGTAATCTACAGTACTACTGGTGTAATGTTGGGCTACCGAATTAGTCAGTTAAATAAAACGTACTCGGCTTTACCGGAAATGGAATACATCAGAAGTAGTTTGCCACCAGTAATCAAAGAAATTCCGTGGGGAATGCCAATAACATTTTATAATGAAGGCGCTAAACAATATCTTTGTGCGAGCGAAGATCAGCATAACAATGAAACAAATTGCTATAAGGTGTACAGTTCCTCAGAACTAAGTCGAACTTGTTTGTGGAACTTAAATGTTAAAGAAAATGGGCGTGATTTTATATTTCAAAATAATGTAAATAAGCGAACGTTATTTACTGTCCCTAATCATTTCGAAGAAAATCCTCAAAGGCACACTGTTTGCACGACAGAAAACTCATCATATATTGATAAATGGAAGTTGGAACCAATGCACATTTCAGAAAATGGTATTTTAAAGTACCAAATAAGAAATACAGACTCTGGCGAATATCTTCATGCGTCACAAGCTTTATCTGAAGCGTTTACCACAGAAATTGGTAATTGCGTAGCCGACCAATGCCATTGGATTCTAACCGGAAGTAAGTACACAAATTTATAACAAGATAATTATCTTATTAATAATTTAAAATTGATTTGAATTTAGCATCAACTCAAATGCCACTTAAGCGAAAATCTGAGTTAGCACCACTTTACGCTCAATATTTGGGAAGAAATCGAATTGCAATAAATCTTTTGCAACAAGCGAGTAACTCTCCCACTCGTAAACAGGAGTATCGTGAACTATTTGAATTAATGAAGCAACATGATGGACTTTATTCACATCCAGGAACGATGCTGGATTATAATATCGAACAGCTTTTAATTAAATATCCAAACGATTTCGATTTACTCTACATGAATTCACATTTTCGTACACTTTGGAAGCCATTCCCGTGGAATCGTAAAGTTCTAATTGAAATTGAAGATTATGGTCAATATTTATGTGCAACCAACACGGAATATAAATATACAAACTATACTGTGCTAAAGGCAACTGACATGAACGGAACGAATTCGGATTGTTACTGGATATTTGAAACCAATTCAAACGGATTAAATTTTCGAATTAAAACTTTTTCACAAAATCGTTATTTGGTTGCCGTTTCCGATGATTACAGCTACGATAATAATCGAAAACGAGTTTTGATTTCAAATAATTCAACAACTTTTGCAATTGATTTGTGGAGTTTGAGACATTTCGATCCATCTAAAGCGTCGGGTTATAAAGATTTGGTACGATTCAGAAATGAGTTTTGGGATGAGTCCTTGTACAATTATTATGATCTCAATATAGCAACTAGGGAAGAATATGATTGTTGGTGTGTCTGGCGGATATTCGATGCCGAACAAGTTTAATGCAAATTTTTTAAAGTTTAACAATTTACATTCACATTCAATTATTAATTAACAAATACAAATCAATCAAAAACATCACAAATTTTATTTTATTTAAATAGTCGGTTGTGAGTGCGGTGAAACACAATAATCTTATTGATAAAAGATTACTCTTGCATTATAATCAGGTTGACCACGAAAACCTCTCTATTACCACTCTTCGGTTTTAGGCATTTTTATACTTTTGTGGAAAATCAGAACTCTGCTAAAAAAATTCGGATTTCTTTGCTAAATTCATCAAAGCACTACTGCGGTTATCAAAGAATTTATTTGTGGGTTACTAATTTATGGGCGTGTTAGAACTATATGTGGAAACAATATATTACCCAAATGTTATATATTCAAATAGGTAGCAAGTTACTGGACCATCTTTCTATATAGCGTCCACTATTAATCGTGCCAACATGATAAAAATGAATAGCCTTATGATGAATTTGAAAGCCACTCCACAACAATTTTCAAAATTTCTAAAGGTCCGAATCACTAAACGCTTAAATTATCGAAGTTGAGGACGTTTGCCAGGGATATTAAATATGACATATTTTCAAGAGGACGACAAGTCGCGCTGTAGTATTAATGACTACAATTGCCCAAACCAAAATCCTAAGTTCGCCGATATGATTTGAATTATTTATATCATTTTTATCATTTATATCATGAATGAATTAGAAAAAGACGACACGAACGAATCAGAAAATTAAAATTAAAAGAATAAGAAAAATCACCATAAAATCAAGTGAATCGATTGAATTTTCTTTTAAATAGTTTCTATTGTATCTATATTTGTCGATGCGATTCGATCGATTTCAATCGATTTAAATTCAATAAATGGATAAAAAATAATAAAAAAGTGTTTTTCGTCGAAATAAAAAAAAAAAAAAAAAAAAAAACAACAATGTGAAAGTAGATGTGGTTAATTCGGTTTTAATATGTTTACCAAAGTTGTTTTTCTTGGCTAAGAGAAGTTGTTGACTGGAAGTCGCTCAAATCATATTTTTTAACCTCAAAAGTAGCCCAGAGTTGTCTCTAATACATACCTAAACGAGATGGCACATCACTTCAACATTTACCTGATGTATAGTACCAGGGCATTTCGATATTACGGGGAATGGCTTACTTGACTTATTTCACAAAGCAAGGCATTGTTGATAAACCTCCAAGCTAAAAAACAACGAACGACAGACGATCTAATAGTACCTCATGCGTATAATAATCAGACAGATCTGGCTAAAACTACACCAGTCAAGTATAATTATGGTTATGGGTGCGATTACGCGACACTGTGTCATATGTAAGTATACGAGCAGAATTGGAGCCACTTCACATGATTCCTGTCGTAGTTGCGAAGATGAAGAGGAGGAAGAATATGTTTGCCATTTGTTTTGCACCTATCAACGTCTAGCGCTTAGCAGACTGAAATTCCAGTGACGTCAAGGATATCCTGCGCTTCGTTGAGTGCGCAAGATGGTTCGATGAGTAAGCCAGGAGAAAAAACAATGTGGCTACGGATTTGATTGTGTCTATGTCAGTTCTTTAGTAAGTATATACAGAGAAATATGATGTTTGAAGAGTTGTACCTCTTAGGGGTAGTTTTTAGAGATTGAACGATTCCAATATGTTGTAATTAACACACGATACAATACATAGTTATTAACAGAAATACATAAGTGTTCTGTAGCTTTGTAGAATGCCAGTCCATATGCGAATTACAGCTTAACAGGACCTGTAAAAGTACTTTGTATGTAACTGTGTATGTGTGAAATTTGTAATTAATTTTAAAAAAAAATCCTAGTACCATTTTCATAGTGTTATTTGTTTTATTTGTTTAATTTGAATAATTTATACCATTCTTGCTTCATTTGTAACTTTTGCATCATTTGCTTATTTTGAATTATTGGTGCAATTGATATCATTTGGGTCATTTCTTTTGGATTATTTGCATAATTGTGTCATTTGTATCATTCGTAACATTTTAATCATTTGTTCCAATTATATTATTTATTTCATTTGTAAGATTATCAATTGTATAATTCAAATTTGTTTGCTTTTTTCATTTGCTTTATTTGTAATCTTATTCGTATCATAAGTTTTGTATCATTTGTATAACAAGAATAATTTGTACCAGTTTTTTGCATCACTTGTGTCATTTGTATCCTTGAATAACTTGTCTCATGTGCAAAATTTCTATGATATGTACCATTTGTTTGACTGTGTCACTTTGTCATTCCTGTTTTTTGGTATCATTTGCATGTTTTTATAATTTGTTTCATATGCACGATTTGTATCCATTTCAGCAAGAGTAGAATCGCACCAAAAAAAAAACAAAAAGCTAGAAATTTCTGCTAAAGCGAAGTGGTACCAATAGTATCAGCAAAACACGCAGTTAGGTTAAATTAAGTTTCTTACCTTATTGAGTCAATTTTCTTACTATTACCTATGCTACCTTAACATTTACGAAATGTTACTCACCTGAAACGAAAAAAGACATGAAATTAAAAAGTGTTTATGTTCATAAAGCGTACAATTTCAGATTTTTTTTTTTTTTTTTTACAGAATAATGAGGTATTTCCCAAATATTTTCAATTATTCCTGAATGAATTTATCCCAATTGAAAGCATAAACCTAAATATTAATGTCATCATGTTATGAGCTTACAATTTGCTAAAAAATTCTGAAACTCAAGCACAAATTTAAAAATTCTTAAACGGGCACAAATACTAATGGAATATAGGGCCACCAAATTTGCTGCACACGTATGCCTACACAAAAATGTCTCCAAAAATATGCCTTGAGTAAATGTAATACATGAAAAATTTATTTTCAAATCTAGTGGCAACGGCCAATTGTTTTTGTTATTACGTCACAAATGAGTCGGTACAATGAATTGGAATAGCTTTACCGGTTTATTCAAGATGGCGTCAAATAAGTCGCTATTTGGAAAACATTCTAAGACTGCGGTTCAATTCGTGACTTATTTTGTAGAGACTGACTTATTTGAAAGACTGTAAAGAGCCTCCTGTCGGGTGCACTAATTGTAGGATTGTTTGATTTTTACGGGAGGCTTGCGCCCTAACTGGTAACTCATCAAAATAATTCCAGCTATTTTCTAATAAGTCTATTCAACAGGAGACTTTTTGTAGACTTTCAAATAAGTCAGTCTCCATAAAAGTAAGTCTAAATTAACAAAACTAAACAAATATTGGCCTAATTTTCTCAATATCAAAGATGTTACAGAAAATGAGCAACTGAAGGAAATTCACAGTACACAAACTAGTTGGTAACAAAACAGGGGTGCGCGCGCAGATAAAAAGGTAACATAGCGAAATCGTATTTTGTTGTACGGATACCGCTACATGCAACAATTATAAACGCATATACGGGAACAGCAACTACGTGCTTTCATACAATTTAACCAGTTTAAATGTATCTGGGATCTACCACGGGCAAGTTTGAAATTTTATCTAGTGTCCTTTTCTGAAGTCTTACATACCAGAGACAAAAATACACAGATCACTCATTTGGAGCAATTATTTGTTCAAAAAACCATTTCGAACACTTAAGTTGATTCGTTATTACAGTTTACAATTTTAGTTCACTTTATATGAGATTTTGTGACCGATTTGCACTAAGCCTTCTCGAATTTCAAGTTGAACAGAACATGAAATATGTTCCTAGAAAAGACTACTAGATAAAGTTTCAAATATGAATGAAAATGAAACAGCGGTAGTTGTCCAGAAGTACCATTTTCAATAATTGAAATTCGTTCAAAATATGAAGATATAAAAAATAGTTAATTGGCTGTTGTTTACTCGGATGATTTCAACTTCTTCCTCGTGATTAACAGCCATTATTATATGCTCGTTGAATAATATAGCAGTTCTACTCCCTCGACAAAAACCAATACTTTATTTGTTTGAAAATCGAGAGTTAAATGAACATCTCTAGGATTTCTGTAATTTGATTATTTTTACTATAAAATGGGTTCGTAGCTTATTCGGGTTTATTTCCAAATTTTAATTTTCATCATTTGTGTCCCGTTTTCATAATATTAGGGATAGACAATTTTCTAGCCTATTCGAATATATTTAAGAGATCCCGTGAACATTTCTGGGAAAAGGGATATAACTGTAAACGTAAAAATATCTCTAGACAAATAAAAAATGATCATAATTAGATCCCGTTCACCAAACTCATAGGGTTTTGTTTTGACTAATCTATCTGACCATGTACGTGAGATCCCGTGAACATCTCTCTCTATATGATCGGTGAAATGAAATTTGAAAATTTATTGAAATTCGTGGACCTCCTGTCGCTACCATGCTGACCACTTTGCCACCGAGGCGGTAAATCGAAAACGTACGGCTATAAGTCCGATTTACGCAGAACCATCTGCGCGTTGCATAGCTCCATGACAGTCTATAGTACTGACTTGAAGGAAGAGTCGGCCGATGAGTTCTGCACTCTGACCCTCAAATTGTAGTAAGCTAAAAATTTCCTGTCAGAAAAGTACGACCATAATAATTTAATCCTTCCCGCACGTTTCAAAATATAATTTAAATAAGTTTAAATTCAATTATCTCGATTTAACATTTTTGGAACTGTATTTTAATTTACTATTGCTATTTAAAACATAGGAACGATTAGTCTTCATTCGCATTAAACTACTAGTTTTACTAGTATATGCAAGCTTAAACCTTAAGATTGTAGTTTACCTTCGGTCTGTTAAGAAACAAGTGTCAAATATGAAATTTAGTATTTTGTGTGCGTACCGAGCTACTCCAAAACCTTAGTAATATGGTTTCAGTAAACTTGGAGAATTAATTTTGATTGATATCGCGAATGATGATGTACCTCTGAGCCAGACAGCAAAATTCAGACAATGTATCGAAAACGTAGGTCATCTGTACAGTAACAATGGTGTAATGTTGCCGTATCGCATCAGTCAGTTTAACAAAATATATTCGGCTTTACCAGAATTGGAGCATATTAGAAATAGTTTACCACCTGTAATCAAGAAAATGCCGTGGGGAACGGCAGTGACCTTTTATAATGAAAGCACTAAACAATATCGTGGTGCGAGCGATGATCAGCATAACAATGAAACAAATTGCTCTAAGGTTTACAGTTCCTCCGAGCTTGGCCAATCTTTTTTGTGGAACAAAAATATTACGGAAAATCAACGTGAATTTTCATTTCAAAATGTTGGAAATAAGCAAGGTTTATTAACTATGCCAAATCTTTTCGTTTCCCTTTGGTAGAAGAATTACGACACTTCATAGAATACCACCAACAACTCCACCGCCAGAGAGCACCACACTGTGTGAACTTAACAATGAGAAGGAAAATATTCTTCTAGCAATAAAAACTTCAAGCCAATTTCTGAAGTCACGCCCAGTCAGTTAATAAATAAATTTGAACAAATGGAAAAATTAATTACACAGCTGAACACAGAAGTTGCCGTGCTAAAGAAAACGTTATGCTAAAGGAAAGAGTAAATAAAAATACCAGCGCAAGAAACTCAGCATTAATGAACAACCAATTTCAAGAACTCACAGATCAAAACGAATATCACACTGATGAAGATGAGCTTGAAAGGGAAACCAACTTGATACTATAGAAATCCAAAAGAGCAAACAAGAAACCAAGAAAAAAAAACACCCTAAGCCAGAGGAAAGCTGAATCATCACCAGCAGTTGAGCCAATTTAAACTGCAGATTAAAACAGCCAATACAACTAATGCATCAAAAGTGCATGAGCCAGAAAAAAAGAAACAGGTTCCACCCCCGATCAATATGCTAGGAATAACAAATCACGGTAGGATCGAGAAAATGATGAAAGAATTAGTACGAAATGACTACAAGGTAATATCGCTCAGTAGTAATATTTGGAAAATAAACACAACGGGGCCTGAAGATTATAAAGCTCTAGCTAACAAAATAATTTCTGATGGTCACGAGTGGTACAATTAAAGTAATGGCAAGAGGTCTCCATTCAACTTGTTCAAAAGATGAAATTATTGAGGACCTGCAAAACAAAGGCCTGAAAATAATCGATGCAATCAACATCATTAGAAAAGAGAGACGAGAAAACAGGGAGGGAAATGTTGAAATCGTGAGGTCTCCCTCACACTATTCATGCTTATCTTCGACAACCAAGAAAAAATCGAAAATATTTATAATATTAAGGCTAATCCACAACCTCAGAGGTAAAATAGAAACACCGAGAAAAGTCACTCGACTAATACCTCAATGTAAAAACTGCCAAGATTATAAAGATACACAAAAGTACTGCCATCGTGAAGCAAGATGTGTTAATATAATTGCTACCATGCATTACATCCAGAGAACAAAGCTAGAGGTGGATCAGCTATCCTCATAAAAGATTATATAAAACATAACGAAGAATTTAACGTCGAGAAGCTTTCCATGCAAGTCACAACAATCAAAATATAATTAAACTATATTAAAAATTGTAGTATCTCAGCAATATACTGCTCTCCAAGATACAATCTGAAACAAGTAGATTATACTAATCTTCTCAAAACACTTGGAAGTGTCTTTTTAATTGGATACTTAGCCAAACAATGATTATGAAAGAGAGCAACCCGAAATTAATAAGCTTCAAAACCACTCTTCTAAACACAGTTAACAGAAAAAATTAATCTGCAGAATCCAATACATGAGCCAGCCCAAAGCCAGCCCAAATAGAATATGAACTACTTAGATAAGCTCATCCATAATATCTAAAGTGCTGCATGGGAAAGCACTCCTAATAATAGTAAGGAAGTGAAGCGCAATACTAGCTATCCAGAGGATGTGAGAGAACTTCTTAAAAATAAAAGAAAAGCACGAAAGAATTGGCAAACACATCGAAACTCGGAAAATAAGAGGGTATTTAACCATTTGTGTAACACATTAAAATACCTCAGCACTCTAACTGGGCAAAAAGATACTGATTATTCAATACGGAAAGCAACACCAAATCTTAAAAGACTCAAACTTCAGGCTCCTCTAATTAAAAATAAAGAAAATTGGGCTCAAAATGCTAAACAAAAAGCAGATTTGTTTGCAAATCACCTTGAAGAAACATTCCAACCTTACCCCAAACAAACGGAAGAGGAAAATATCACCCTGATAAATAAACAGGATGAAATAAACATTACACCTGTAACATTGAAAGAACTAAAATGGAAAATCAAGAATAATGCGTATCAGGATGCGTCAGGATATAATCGTATAACGGGTCAGATAATAACAGTGTTACCGGAGAAAGCGTTGAGGTAACTAGTATATATAATGGAAAGATAATGGAAAGTTGCAGAAGTAATTATGACACTTAAGCCGAACAAACCTTCGAATGATAAAGCTTCATAATTATAGGCCAATTTCTCTGCTACCAACATTATCGAAACTATTTGAAAAGGATCTTCACAAAAGACTTAAAAAAATTATGGCAGAAGGGAATCTTATCCCCTCACATCAGTTGGGATAACCAATTGATTACGCCGACTAATCAAAGAGACTCAGTCGTAATATAAATAAAAAAGAAAAAAAAAATCTTTTCGTGTCGGATCCAAGAAGGAAAACGGTTTGCACGACAGAATATTCATCGCACAACTGGGAGTTGGAACTAATTCATAGCTCAGAAAAAGGTATTTTGAAATACCGAATAAAAAATACAGATTCTGTAGAGTATTTTCATATGCCACCAGATTCAACTGACGTTTTCACCAGAAAATTTGGTCTTTATCTCACGTAAATTTTCTTAATAACAAATTAAAATTGATCGGATGTTAGCCACCATACTACTGCCGTTCGAGTAAAAACTGATTACATGGCTTAACGATCAGTCACAAGCATGATTCTAATACTGCACCAGCACTTTTAGCACAATTCAATGAGAACGGTACAGGATGTTTTTAAAAACTACTAACAAATTTGTTACACATCAGTAAGGAAATTGTTACACGTCCTATAAAGGGTTATCCAATTCAAGCTTGATAAAGTAAACTTAAAAAAAACACACAAAATATTCGGAATGTATTGTAATTTTTATTTCATTTTACAGATTGATCCTTGCCATTTTTAGTTAAACAAGATATCATTCAAATGTCCTCCACGAGACTTCTTACAGGCCTTGATTCTTTTGAGGTAATTTTCAATGACTTTTCGGCACATTTCGGGCGGTATCTCGGCCATTACCTTACGAATATTAGTTTTCAATTCGTCAAGAGTTTGAGGATTGTTTGCGTAAACACGATCTTTCGCGTAGCCCCACAAAAAGAAATCCAAAGGCGTTAAATCACAGGATCTTGGAGGCCAATTGACATCAGCCAATCGTGAAATCAAACGTCCAGGAAATTTCTCTTGCAAAAGATCTCGATTTGCTCGTGTTACGTGACTGGTTGCTCCATCCTGCTCGAACCACATATCGTCAAGATCATAATCTTCGATTTTCGTAAAAAAATAATCGGTTAACATGCGGCCATAGCGCTCAGAATTGACGGTAACGGTTCGTCCATGGTTGTTCTCAAAAAAATACGGCCCAATCACACCACCAGACCACAATGCGCACCAAACAGTGACTTTTTCCGGGTGTAATGGCTTCTCTACAATCAATTGTGGATTTTCTGAGCCCCAAATTCTACAGTTTTGCTTATTAACGTATCCACCAAGCGAAAAATGAGCTTCATCACTGAAGAAAATTTTGTTCGAAAAATCAGCATCAGCAGATTTAATAATTTTAACGCGTTGGTCGATTGTTAAATGCTCCATATTCTTAAATGGCAGAATGTCAACTAAATAAATGACAGCGTACTTGACGTTTATCTTTGACAGATGTCGGTATACAGATTTCTACTTTATCAACCTCGAATTGGATAACCCTGTATTAGGTTACAGTTCGTGTGTCGGCTGGCATTGGACAAACCTACACAACACTTTTTAAATTTCTGTTGATAATTATTGAATCGTACTAGGGCCCTACTTAGGGCAGGGGTACTGGAGTTTTTTTTACAAATTAACTACAACATATTCGAATAGTTCAATCTCCAAAAAACTTCCCCTAAGGAGTGAAACTGTTTAAAAACCACATTTCTGTGAGACGGGGAAAGACTGGTTTGAAATGAAATAGCCCACGCTGAAACTAATTGAAACTTTACTTATTTCATAACTTTATTTCTTTACAAGAAATTGGTACCCCTGAATTTATTACAATAGCGCACAAAAATTGACAAAAATCAACAGAAATGCATAAAATTATCTTACAGATTGTATAAAAAATATGTCCTCCCTCGTCAATTAACTACAACAGCCCACACCTATACAAATTGATCATAATGCATTGTCGTGCATTGGCTTTATTATTGATTGTGGTGGGGGTAGACTGTAGTAGTAAGTACCCTCGTATTTATTACACTGGCGTTGGTGGTTCTTGGCATGATGCTCTCTGGGGGTACGTGTTACCTTCTCGCAATGATCACCGGGGAACTAGCTCACTACGTATTTGTGGTGCTAGGCTAAAACACGGCGAAAATGGGGCCGAGTTAAGGTGCTAATCCTACCGTGCTGATAACCAGCCCAGCTATCCATCCGGGTACCTGGCACTCTCCGGATCAAATTGCATTGTATGTGTACTGCGGATTTCTGCACGAATATATCTTTCTTTCTCAGCTACTTGTGGTACAAAATATGGATAAAATTAACAATATAAAAAAACAAGAATACGGCGCTCTTAAAAATCCGGAAACTAGTGGTAGACATAGGTAACCAATAGTGAACTTTGGCCAATAGGCGTGATCCACAAATGCATAGTTTCATTTTACAACAGTGTCTCCCGAAGAAGTAAATTGCGTCAAAATGAAACGTTAATGTTACTCGTAACTGTGTATTAGCATTCGTTAATAGCATTAATAGCATTCGTTGGACAGTTCAAACTAAACTAAAATAAGTTATGGCAAAGGAATAAATTATCTAAGTGGCAATGGTGTACCGGTATAGCGTCTAGTAGATTCGGCGTGGTAACACAAAGGTTCTTATGTTAAATTTAAATTTGTTTCAATTGCATTTCAAAGGGAAATAATTGTCTAAGCAGTGATAGTGTGCTATTAAAGGATCAAGTAAGATGGCAAGACGGCAACAAGAAAAACCGTGTAATAAATAACAATTTTGTCGACAAATCAAAATAATTATCTAAAACTGAAATGGTCGACGCCCACTAACGTGGCATCTTTGACCGAAATTTTTCAATATCACCATTAGTGGAGTTGGAGTTTTGAACTCAACATGTCAGTGAACGGACTAACATGGAACTTGCAACAATCAGATTTATCGTAATGGTTTCTATCATTGAGTCGGCCATAGTGGACGTTACCCTTTTAAAGTTTTCAGCTGAAAAATGGTAATGCAGATAGTGTCTGTGCTATCCCAGCCGAAAAAATAATTTATATCCGAAAGAAACATTACTTGATATATACTTAGCTCAATATCTACTAAGTTGATTTTATAGGACATAATCCTAAGTAAGTCCACAAGAAATTTGGAGTAAGTCTGAACGGGATAGGGAGATGTAATTTGGTATCTTGTATCAGAAAACCCGAAATTTTCGGAATTAAGTTAAGAAAATGTTCTGTAACTTTTGCGTAACCTACTTACCCACTGGTTCTACTATGCTTATTTCATAACATAATTCTAGGTAAACCCACAAGAAGTTTTGAGCAAGTCTTCAGACTTGCCCCAAATTTCTTGTGGGTTTACCTAGGATTATGTTATCAAATAAGCATAGTCAAATAATCATCGATCGATGGGAAAGTGAGTTACGCAAAAGTTACACAACATTTTATTAACTTAGTTTCGAAAATTTCTAAATTTATTGTAATTTACATGTCATAGGAGTTGGACCAATTTGGTAAAATTATTTATTAAATGCGCAATTAAATTTCCGGGTTTCACACACAGATGGTGCAAGCGACACATCTAATTGTCATTTATGTCAGAAATTGTATTTTGTCCATATCGGGGGCTATTGAAAAAATAACCATTGGTAATACCAGCACATATCACAAAGCCAAAAAAGATTTCTCAGAACAAAAATGTCGGGTTTTGTGCCAAATAAACAGCATTTTTGAGAAGCTTTGCTTTTCTGTTTCAACTTGAAAAAAAATGCAGCTGTACGACTGGCAAAGCATCAACATCGACAGTACGGCCAAATCGTTTTGGAAAAAAGATAATGCTCTGTGTTTGGTGGGACCAGAAAGGAATCGTGTATCATGGCCTTTTGAAACAGGGTGAAACTATCAAGGGGCAATGGTACCGACAGCAACACATCAATCTGAACCACGCATTACTCGAAAAACAGTCAGAATGGGACACGAGCGAGTTATACTGCAGCACGACAACGCTCCATGCCATCGCACTCCCATCGCCCAGGACACCATCAAAACGCTGATATAGGATCTGCCACAATACCCGCCTTATTCGCCATACCTGGCCCCGTCGGATTATCACGCTTTCCGGTCGATGGCGCATGGCTTGGCCGGGCTACACTTGGCCAGTTTCGAAGAAGGGCAAAACTGGCTGGATGAATGGTTTCGCTCCAAAGACGCGTCGTTTTATCATTGTGGTATTCATGTATTGCCAGAGAGATGGCAAAAATGTGTAGATAGCGAACGATAATACTTTGAATATTATTATTGATTTTATATTTCTATTGAAATGTACCATTTTTCATTTTTCAAAAAAAAAACCCGGAAATTTAGTTGTGCACCTAGTAGTTCCTGACTGTATTCTGGGTATTTAGAGGTGATAGCAGAACTAGGTATATGGAGTGGCTATAAAATATTTTTGCGGCTGGGATAGCAAAAATTATTACTGAATTACCATATTTCTGGCTGGGATGGCGAGGACACTATCTGCATTATCTTTCGGCTGGAAACTTTCGGCTAACTTGAACAGTATGTGGATGTCGGACAAAATAAGTTACTAGGTGCGCAACCTCACAAATGACGTGCTTCAGCTGTTTTTTTTCAAGTTGAAGCAGAAAAGCAGATTCCCGCAAATGCTGGTATTACCACTGGTTATCGTTAACAACTATCCACACTATGATCAAAACACAACTTCTTCCATAAATGACAACTAGATGTGTCGCTAGCACTATCTATGTGTGAAACCCGGAAACTTAGTTACGCACCAGATATTATCTGCCATATACAGTAAGTAAGTTATTAGTTTTCATATGTAATAGAACGGCGGATATTGGTAATATAATTATTTCAAGTGACAATAGGCTCGAATCTCTACTGTTCGATAGTAGTAGTAGGTATATGTTGGGGAAACTCTAGGATGAACTGTTAGTTGGGTGTGTCGTGTGTATGATCAGCTTCCATATAATATTTTTGCCAATATATCAAATTTTTGCAGAGGAGTTTAATCCTTTTTATATTTACGGGCTGTTTCAATTTAAATAGACTCGAATGTCTACTATTCAATAGTAGTAGAGGCTATATTGTGAAAGCTCTAAGATAGGCTCTTAATTGGGTGTTTAACCTCAAATTTTAAATATATAAAACATTGAAAATAATTATAGTTGCATATTTGTTTGTTTTTAATGAGCCTAGCCACACTAGCGTAACTTGCCTATAAAACCAAAAAATTAATCTCGGTTAATCGAATGATTTTTGTTAAATCTAAAAAAGAAATCCCGGTTAATCAGATGAAATTCAGATTAACCAAGAGAATAAAAAATCCAGGATAATCCCGGATAATCGAGGTTCACGGATAATCAGATTCCGGATAATCGGGATTAAAGTGTAATTATATTTCACTTCACCCATTTATAATATTTGACTGAGGCCCAGTGTTTCCTGGATGCTATTCTGTCCTAAGTTTGCATACATAAATTTCTTTAAATTGCAATGCAAACTAATAATATTCCAAAAAAAGCTTTCTCGGCTAAAATCCGTCATAATCTTCATCAAAACATGTACTATAAAATAAACAGGCACATATAAGAGTAAGTACAACAACAACAAAAATAATTGAAAAAATCCATAAACTCAGTAGAATATTTTGATTCCTCATTTATTCGGAAATATTTACTCAAGTTAACGTCTCTCGTTTCCCTGGAGAAGATAACACCAGCATCAATAATAACAATAACAACAACAACAAATATTATATCTGTTTTTAGAAAGTTATATATTTTTCTATGAACTAAAATAAATAAATAAAAATTTTGTATATTTCGAGACGATGTACTCGTATATAATATTTAAGACGAAATCTTTTCGTTATATAGCTGCTGGAGGCAATTTTTTCCAAGAAGTGGTAAGAAGAAAATTTTATATTTTTATCTTAAAATCAATATTGCAAAAAAAAAAAAAAAAAAAAAAAAAAGAAAACATTCATTGTCCCAATATTTAGCACATAGTCTATTACAAGTACAACTAAACGTATATGGAGTTTTCGGAAAATGTCAACAATGGCACACGAAACGAGGTTTCTGTTAATTTTTTGTTACCAACAGATTTTGGTCTCGTATACTTTCGTGCTCATAAAAGCATCTAAATTTAATGTTGTATAATATTTGTAGATACTATACCACACTTTAAAAAAATTGAGCAAAATTGAGCAACACAAAATTAAATTTAAAAGGATAAACGAAATTGAGCTCTATTTAACATAATATAAAAGCAGACGACATATATTTCTAAAATATGGTGATGGCAAAAATTTGTTTTGTTAATACGATATGGTTAAAAATACGTTAAATGGAAATGCTACAAGAAAATGCTTTCAACTGATTTTTTCTTGATTCGTTCTGCTCATTTTTCCTCGATATAACAACAAAACAGATTCTCACATATAGAAGAAAAGCATCGAACACTAAGAATAAAGTTTAGTTTGGAAATATTTTACTGGTAAAAAAAATATTAAAATGTAAACAAGTAAAATACATTACAGTGATGTGTACAATAGCATTTCCAACTTTTTCATCAAAAGCGTAGGAAAGTTTTTCTTAATGGGCATTTCTCATGTTTTTTTTTACAAATTTTCAAAGAAAATTATGTAAGAAATATATAAATCGAATTCTAAGTATGTCCTCCAGGACGTGAATTTTGTGGTCTACATTTTATGACCTCCAATAAATAATTTAAAAATTGAGGTTGCCGCAGATATTTGAAAACATTTTTTCGGTAGATCTATGAGTTTCTCGCAATTTCAAAAGGCGTAGCTAAACTATCAAAAAAATTAAGAGTACACTAAAACCAATTTCATCATTTCAAGGGTGGGATTATTTGGTAGATCGAGGAGATTTGGGCTATTTTATAAAGTGTAGCTACAATAACCGAAAAGTGTAGTGTACTCCATAGCCTTGAAGTTGAATGATTTTTTTTTATTTGAAAAAGCAACTTTTTACCAGTACAAGTTTCGCTTATTTCATATATGTATTAGTTTTTGTTAACGCCAAAAAGTATAGCTACAATTCGTTACGACTCCTTTCGGGGTCATAACGTTGCGCTCACCTGCGATCATTTTTTTGTATTTTTTTCTAGAAAATTTCGTTACCATCGAATAAATTATTGTATTTTACTGATGGCATTGCCATCTACCCTCAGACATTGTAACTAAGTTCTTTGTGAGTATGAATTGGCCTATATACTCTGGTTCACGTTTTGCACACTCCTCCTCAGAGCGAGGCCAACAAGTGCGTGCGTGTGTGCGACCAGTAAGAATATACACTTTTCAGTATGTGTTTTGGAAAATTATGGTAATTTGAATAATTCACCTGTTACCGCTGCGATTGCAAAACCGTACTAAATATTTTTTCGAAAGAATCTTAATTTAAATAGAACATTGCAGTAAAAAATATTCCGTTATAATTTCTCCAATTCTGTTTTTAGGGGATTTTTTGTATTGATCTATAAATATAGATCGATGGGCTAATATGGGTTAATTTTTATCGATGAATCCAGCTTTAACACCTATTTACGCGGAAAAAACATTCATTCGAAGAAAAATACACCTGCTCGAATTATCCTTTCTACAATAAGAGATCGAAATATTACCTTGATAGCAGGGTTGACGGATCGGGGCATTATTCATTACAAAATAATTTCAAACTCAAATTTTGCGAATTCATTAAAGAACTGCGGCGGCGGCATGTCAGTATAACGGTGGGTGATATTACGGGACAATATCTTCTATAGTTACTAAAATAACCTAACTTAATAATTTTTTTAAAATCACACGTGACTGGTATAATCGAGCAAAAGTTTAACGATTTTTTTCATAAAATAGCAAAGTTGTTCAGGCCGAACCGTTAAAATTAAATGACACCTTGTAGTGGTGATTTCCAGACATATTTGTATAATGCCGGTATACAGAAACCGAATTATTTAACCAAAGTTATACACCATTTTCGCAAAGCATCAACTAACGATAACTTAGAATCGAGCCTTTTGTGTGGGCCTTTTTTATTTTTTGACGAAAAGTCTGGCTAAAAAAATTAAAGAAAAGTGTAAGAGTCATAAAAATGTAGCAGTGAAACAGTGTAAATAACATAATATTTCTGAAATAAAGTTAAAAATATATATCAGGTACATGTAAAGGGTTTAAATATAAAAATTACCAAAACCACACCACTTGCGCAAAAAAACTTGAGTTTTCTCATATAGTATATCAATCAGATTTACGATTAGATTGGCTAACACCGAAGTGAACCATTTACCAAGAAGTGTAGCTGCACGAATACTGAACAGTGTAACTACTAAACAGTGCAACAATGAAAAAGTGTTATTAGCAAACATTTACTAAATATGGATTTGGGATCGTTTTATCATAATATTTCTAGTCCAAAGTTTGGCGTTGTTAAAAAATAAATCTTTATAAGTTTGAAATGACATATGCAAAACTATGGCCGATTGAAAAAAATCTGAGAGTGGGCATATGCCATCTAATAGTAGACGTCTTGAGCTGTTCAATCCGGTTAACCACATTAAAATGAAATGATTTTGTATGGCTCCACACAAGTGTTAAAGTGCAAAATTTTTGAAAAATTCTAAATACCAGTTACACTACGGCAGATTCTAAGTATCTCAGAGATGCTACCAAGTATGGACATATGTTACCTAACGTAATGGGGCTGTTCAAAATAGTTAACCACATTGAAATAAAAAGAGTTTGACTCCACGCAAGTGTTAAAGTGCAAAATTTTAGAAATATTCTAAATTGTTTGAACTGTGTACCTCTGGATTTTGTATGTTAAATATAGTATCTTTTAGGGGCTAGTTTGTTTTTCCTCAATTTATGAAAATCCTATTTCTATGATAAGCACAAATTTCGTCAGTGTACCTGGTTTAAGAAGTTTTAAAATTAGGCTTAAATTATTTCTGGTTTTTTCTAGAAATTGTGTTTAATTTTTTTCGTCTTTCAGGCGAAATTTTCTTTTATGTATAACAAGTTGGCCCGAAATTTCCATCCCGAAAAGACTTTTTTTATAAATTGTGTGTCTTTGCTAAATCACATAAAAATAATTCCATCCCGAAAATTATATTGTTAAATTAAAGAAAAAAATAAACAGCCCAGTTTGCAGAAAAAAAGCATCACAATCTATTACCAAACTACATCTACTTTATTGATCATTCAGAAAACTGTTTTCTATACATTCTTCAGTTGAAAATATGTTCAATACCAAATTTCCTAGTGGCGAACACAGAAATGACCCCCTCCCTTAACATATGGAGTTAGGTATGAAAATGTGCATACAACTTATATTCAGGCGTCCATTTGAAAATCACGAGGATTGATGGTGAATATTGATCATTCAGAAAACTACTTTCTATTCATTCTTTAGTTGAAAATATGTTCAATACCAAATTTCCTAGTGGCGAACACAGAAATGACCCCCTCCCTTAACATATGGAGTTAGGTATGAAAATGTGCATACAACTTATATTCAGGCGTCCATTTGAAAATCACGAGGATTGATGGTGAATATTGATTATCCGGAAAACCTCTTTCTATAATTTCTTCAGATGAAAATATGTTCGCAATACCAAATTTCCTAGTGGCAAACACAGAGATGACCCCCTCCCTTAACATATGGAGTTAGGTGTGAAAATGTGCATAGAAAAAAATGACCATCCATTTACCATACAACTTTCGGGATGGCATTATTTTTATGTGATTTAGCAAAGACACACACGTTATGAAAAAAGGCCTTTTCGCGATGCAAATTTCGAGCCAACTTCTTATACATTTTTCTTTTCCCGTTTTTTCGATTCCTGGACTAGCACTAATTTTTTCCGTGAGCACTAATTAGCACAAAATGAGTTTAATCTGTATGTAAAGTTTCATTTTGAAATTCGAAAGTTACCCTGCTGCAGTTACCCACACCGATTTTCTACTAAATTTTACGTCCTAAAACTTATGTGGAGCCACATCAAAACCATTTATATTTGGTTAACCGCTTTGACCAGCTCAAGCCGACTACTGTTAGATGGCATATGCCCACACTTGGTGACCTCTCTGAGATTGTTTAGTCGGCCATAGTGTCGCATGCATCATATGTCATTTCAAACTTATAAAGAATTAATTTTTTAACAAACCCCAAACTTTAGACCCAATTCCTTTTTTAGTAAAGGCTTGTGTAACTACACTTTTCATTAATTTGTGTAGCTACACTTTTCGTTAAAAAATTCACTTCGGTTGCAAATCTCATAATATGCCTAATCCCATTATGTGCCGGTAAAGTTATTTAGATTGCGGTTTTCATAATGCTGCTGCACTGCAAAGGTACCTAATAAATCATGATGTACACAAATATAGGGTAAATTGTATGACCTTACATCAGCGGAAAATATAATTTGCTGCTGTATGTGCAGTAGAAAAGTTTATAACATCAAAGGCATTTTCATTTTATTTTAATCTAAAGATCGTGACTAACTAAAAGGAAATAAACATGATGATGGCGTTCAACATCTCTTTGCATTTTAAATAAAGGAGGAGGACGGCGCTTTGTGTTTATCGTTGTTTTCCTTAATCGATTTTAATTGAAGGGGCAGGTACTCCATATATGCATAATACGTAATAAACTTAGTTTTACGTATGTCATATATACTTAGTTTCGATTAATTTCATTAAACGTTTAGTTTTTACTTTATTTTTTTTTTTTTTAGTATCAAACTATGAAAATCTGAATTAGTGGCGTAACATAATGTACGATACATATATAAGAAGTCATGTTCAATTTGTTTTGTCGTCGTCTTGGGAGCAGCAGTAGTTATCGATCATACCCATATGAAAACGAATAACATTTTTTTTTACTTCGATTTTATGTAAATTTAGCGTATTTTTTTTGTGTGTGTGGCAAATTAAAATATTTGTTGCTTGCTTGGCTTTTTCTTTTCGTGTGTACAAGGTTAAGTCACCTACAAATTATTTAGATTCAAACGATTTTTTTTTTGCTTTTATTCTACTCGTTTTTTGCTTGTTACTTTGAATTGTGACAATAATTTATAGTAGTTGAAATTTATTGAAGTGAACCTACCTTCATCTAATTATACGTTTACTTTATATAGAAAGGTAAATATTTATAATTGATTTTGGTTCAGAGATGTAATTATCGAGTTGGGTAATCAGGGTTGCAATATTGTGTCTACCTACTAATTCTCTTATGACGAAGGCATACATTTATCGTAATGCAGCTATACCTAACCGGCGATTGCTTACTGTTACTTATGGAACCACGGTGGCCAGCTTTCTAGCCGGAAGAGCCTTATTACAATAACAACAAATTAAACTGCTATGATCAAGGAAATGCATCTGGATCGAAAACATCAGAATCGTTTTAGTTACTTTTTGAATAGTTGAACGAGAAAATCTCACCCATTTTAATCTAATGTGGATTGAATTAAATAATTTAAAATCGAAATATTTTAATCGTTTTTATTTTAAATCGGTTGAATTGTAGGTCGAGAACATTATTTGGTATGTCACGTACTGAGTATTTTCTATTTTTGGTAAAACTGCTAATGGCATAAAAAGTATTTTTTCAATTTTCCAATTACATTTCTCTGATTTGTTATTATTGGTCTCCATAAAAAAAAATTTGATAATTAATTTAGCGGCGGCGACATGTGGCCTAGTTACACTAATTTTTTATAACAATATTAAAATTCATCGGTTCTTGCTGTACGTGGTTTCAATTTTATTGACCGTTAACCCATCGTAATCGAACATAAATGCTACATTTTGTTGTTGAATCGATAAATTATTATTTTTGTTGTTGTAATAAATGCAACGATTGAGGTGAATGATAAAGTTGTTTGTCTACACCAAAATATGCGGCCAGCAAATATGTTAAAGCACAGACGGAATACATAAATTTGATTGAATTTTGGGGTTGTCAATATAGATGGATGAATTATTTGATAAAAATTAAATTAATAGTTAGGAAGGAGATTTACGGGTAGCAAATTGAGTAAGCAGTATAGTGAGGAGTCCTATGTAGAAACTTATCTTCTCAAATGACCTGTGGCGGAAACAATTTCTTCTAATGCATTCAAATCAAATGTTGGCATCGCGTAAATTTTTACATATCGTCGTTTTCTATGTTTATCTCTAAGGAATTGTTAACTATTTTCGGACTGATGTTTACCCTTATTTCTAGATTATACCAACAGAATTTGATGTCAACATTAAGAGAAATAGATGTTAAAGTGAAGTTTCCGATAAACTAAAAATGACTTCATCATCACATAAACATGTTGGCTTCTAGAAACCACCACGAAAGGTCGAAATAACATGATTTCATGCACCGTTAAGCGTATAAACAGCCTCGCAGTGCCTTGTCATTGACTATTGATCCTTACTACAACAGTTAAGTGTAGGTCACATTTAACAAGGAGAGATTTATTTATATACACTTTTCAGCTTCTTTGGGTTTTTTGTCAATTTGTCGGAAACTTGACGGTGCCAAATAAATTAGTTTAATTCAATTTACCCATTTTCCAGAATCACACTCGGTAATCATTTTAAAATAATATTTTACCCGAAAAATCGCGTTTCATACAAACCATATATAAAATAGCTTGTTGACTAAATTTGTCATATGCGGCTGTTGGAGGACAATGGGAAGCGGTAAGGATTGCAGGACGAAGGGATTAGTTTATAGGAGGGAATATCCGGAAGGCTCTGTTTGTTAGGATAAGGATTAATGTAAATGAGGTTTTGTTCGGTGAATAGGTTGATTGGTTTATTTGATTATTGTAAGGACTGGACTAACTGCGAGTACGAGGGATCAAGGAAAACTTGAGAATTTTGGTCAACATATAACGGCGAATCGATATTTGGAAGATGGTGTATGTCTAAAGACTCCATCTCAAGTCTTAAAAGCGCATCCGGAACTGCATTTTGTGGGCCTTTTCGATATTCAATTTCAAAATTGAAAGCTTGCAGTTTTAAGCTCCAGCGGGCCAATCATCCAGATGCATCCTTCAGAGACATGAGCCACTTTAAGCTCGCGTGATCGGTGATCACCGTAAAAGGTAGGCCCTCAACGTACGCACGGAACTTCTTAATAGCCTCGATAGCCGCCAAACACTCTTGCTCTGGGACTGAATAATTGCGTTGCGCCGAATTTAACTTTCTCGACATGTAGGCTATCGGTTTGTCGTGTCCATCTTTATCTCGTTGAAACAGTACTGCTCCTATACACGTTGAACTGGCATCGCATTGGCATCGCAAAGGTTTTAGCATTTTACTTAATTTTATTTTTATGGTTATTTATTGGGGGGTGCGGTACAATAAAATGTCTCCTGGGTGAGAATCGAGAACTTTCTTTTTCGTTCTGCGTTATTTTTATTCTTTTTTCATTTTTTTTTTTTGTTGAAATAGTTTGCAGATCGCATACATATATTTATAAATGGACAAAATCTAATTATATATCCCATAGATATACAGGGTTATCCAATTCGAGGTTGATAAAGTAGAAATCTGTATACCGACATCTGTCAAAGATAAACGTCAAGTACGCTGTCATTTATTTAGTTGACATTCTGCCATTTAAGAATATGGAGCATTTAACAATCGACCAACGCGTTAAAATTATTAAATCTGCTGATGCTGATTTTTCGAACAAAATTTTCTTCAGTGATGAAGCTCATTTTTCGCTTGGTGGATACGTTAATAAGCAAAACTGTAGAATTTGGGGCTCAGAAAATCCACAATTGATTGTAGAGAAGCCATTACACCCGGAAAAAGTCACTGTTTGGTGCGCATTGTGGTCTGGTGGTGTGATTGGGCCGTATTTTTTTGAGAACAACCATGGACGAACCGTTACCGTCAATTCTGAGCGCTATGGCCGCATGTTAACCGATTATTTTTTTACGAAAATCGAAGATTATGATCTTGACGATATGTGGTTCCAGCAGGATGGAGCAACCAGTCACGTAACACGAGCAAATCGAGATCTTTTGCAAGAGAAATTTCCTGGACGTTTGATTTCGCGATTGGCTGATGTCAATTGGCCTCCAAGATCCTGTGATTTAACGCCTTTGGATTTCTTTTTGTGGGGCTACGCGAAAGATCGTGTTTACGCAAACAATCCACAAACTTTTGACGAATTGAAAACTAATATTCGTAAGGTAATGGCCGAGATACCGCCCGAAATGTGCCGAAAAGTCATTGAAAATTACCTCAAAAGAATCAAGGCCTGTAGAAGTCCCGTGGAGGACATTTGAATGATATCTTGTTTAAATAAAAATGGCAAGGATCAATCTGTAAAATGAAATAAAAATTACAATACATTCCGAATATTTTGTGTGTTTTTTTTAAGTTTACTTTATCAACCTCGAATTGGATAACCCTGTAAAAAGTCTGCTTTGCCAATCGTAGAAATCTTACTAACGGCTGCAATTAAAGATCCACAGTCATCAAAAACATGAAAGGAGAGTTGAGAACAACCGTGGCAGATGTTCTCTCCAGATGGCAATGAAACTCAAAAGCTCTACTAAGTCGGAACGACGAATTCACCCCTATTCCAATTGTCCTATCGTGCGAGGAGGAAGTCGCCTCATATTGCACAGTAGAGCAAGTAGGTGCAAGAATTAGTATATTAAAAAATGGAGACACCTGGGCTTGACGTACTCCTCCAGAATTATTAAAACAAGGATGAGCTACTCTTGTACCTAATCAAAATATATTAACTTATCGCTGAGATCTTTAAGCAACCGGAGCTGCCCCGATGGATAGAAGATTGCATTCATATATCTGCCGCATAAAAAAGGAGGCCGCCTAGTGCTTGGTAATGTTGCATTTGTCGAAAATGCCATCGATGGCTATCAATGTGGTTTTCGCCTGTCACTTTGTGGGTGGTCCTGAAAAAATTTTAGTACTTCAACAGACATATGACAGACTTTCAACAGACATATCTCGGAATTCCAGAAAAGCTTACTTATCTCTGTAAGCTAACAATATCTGGTTAGCTGTGTAGAATTGTAGTGGAAAGAACTGTATCTGATGCCTTCGAGATAATATCAGAAGTGCGACTGGATGCGCTTGCATGTATCATTTAATCTGGCGCTCGAGAGCGTAGTAAGAAAAATGGAGACCAAGTTCTTGGATATACAGATGATATCATGCTTTTTGGTTGATATCAAGGAAAATCTAATACCGATTATTTTCCACGTGAAATGAATGGGTCTGAACGTGAACAGCATCAATATTAAATGTCTATCAAGACGAAAGAGCATCCATACGGCAAATCTCAGAACAAACGATCATAACTTTGACCAAAAAACTTAAAATTTCTCGGGTTAGTTATAACAGACAGATACTAAAGCCCATTCAACTGCCGGAATTCGATACTTCTACGCACAGTTAAAGTTGTTCAAATCAAAATATCGTTAACTATTGCACGAACCTCCCACCAATCCTTCATTTATTCCATCGAAATATTTCGAGTCGAACAAAAATTTAAAAGGGGATTGGAGTCCAATCGACAATCATCCAAATCGTTTTTTTTACAAAATTAAGATATTTTTACAATAAATTTCTGACACTCGAAAAGCAGCTTCAATTTTTTTAGTAAGAATTATTCGAGACAAATCCTAAACCTACCATTAAAAATTTAACAAATAAGCTTGTGTAAGTGTATTGCACGAGTATTAGTCGTGAGTTTTTGAACGAAATTTTTTCACCTGTTTAGTTTCTATTACATGCGGGCGTTACCGCGTAGCAAGGAGACTTTCAAATTTCAAAATTCAACTTTGCATACCGCTTATGCCCAATTTGTAGCCCAGGAGCCGAGAGAACAGGAAAATAAAATTTCCAATTTTGCATTAAACACGATGAAACCAGAAATCATTTGAGCCCAACTTTAACATTTTTGAAAGGCAGCTAAACTGACGAAATTGCTTATCATAGAAATATAGTTTCATAAACTTTCCTTTATAAATAATGAAAAACAAACAAGCCCCTAAAAAATATATATTAAAAGCCTTATATATGTTACGATTAAAGCCCGAAATTTAATTTTTTTTTAATTCGTTTACACGATCAAAACTCGGTTGGGTAGAGGACCGATGGTTAACATCATAACACCCATATCCCTTTTACTTTCATTTATTCCACATCAGAAGGCTCAGCATCAATAAGGACACAATTAGCTCCCGCAAGCCCGTGAGAGTTAGTAAAGCCTTTAGTCCCTAATACCATAAAAAATAATCCGTGGGTGAAGAGTAAATCATTTCGAGAATATAGCACTCTCATTTCATAGATTTCAAAGCGACAGTTCGCATTTCAGACTTTTATCGTAACATATACTGTTCAATAATTTTTGTGTTAAACAACAAATAAAATATTAAAAATAAAATGTTCTAGAATCGAAGGATAACTTGACAATTCTAATTCCTTATTTCTATTTACATCGTTATTCGGAAAATATAATGGCTGCATTTGTGCTAATCTAGAATTAGCCCAAATCCATTGAACAACAAATACCGTTGGTATTTCTATCAGGTATGTTCGTTGCCTTGTTCATTGCAATGGAATTTCAACTGAATGGGATTGGGCCAATTCTAGATTAGCAAAATTCAGCCACTATATTTTCCGGATAGCAATGTAAATAGAAATATGCAGTCAGAATTGTTAAGTTCCTACGATTCTAGAATGCTTGATTTGAAATATTTTATTCGTTGTTCAACACAAATTTCATTGAATGGAAGGTGTATTTCGTGTTATATGTAGTATCATTTAGGGGTTTGTTTGTTTTTTTGCAATTTATGAATGAAAATTTATGAAAATTGAAATTCTGTTATAAGCATAAATTTCGGTAGCTTAGCAACCTTTTGAAAATGTCAAAGTTGAGCTTAAATAATTTTTGTTTTTCTCTAGAAATCAGGTTTTATTTTTATCGTCTTTAAGGCGAAATTTGAATTTTTTTACCGTTTTCACGGCTACTAAATTAGCACTAATTTTGACTCGTGAGCACTGATTAGCACAAATTGGGCTTACTCGGTGTGCAAAGTTTGGTTTTGAATTTCGAAAGTTTCCCTGCTACAGTTACTCAGACCTTCATTAATAACTTTGGTTAAAATTATAGCACAACAAAACACTACTAACTGTGCCCCTTTTGCAACAATTAAATCTCATTTTTAAAAGTAAAAACTGCTCGAGAAGATAATTGTAATCAGTATAACAGAAACTAAAGGACATATTTTATACCCAAAGCGGCTTTTCTTCTAGTAAAAAAAGCAAATATAGTTACAGATAAAGACTAAAGTTGGCAGATCTGTATTTTAATGATAAATTTTACTTCTAACTACCTGCTGCTAATATTTCCGCATAATTTTTAATACGGAATCCAAATCTATTGAGATGGATTCCATGTAAAAATTCATTTTGTGTGATTTCTTCTATGATATAAATATTTAAGTGATTTGAAAATATCAAATCCTTTTCTGCAACTCCTGTTATGAATTATACATCCTTTATCACAATTCAGCATCGATTAAGAAGCTCTGGAGAGTAAATATATAAATTTACCTTGATACAGTTTCAATATACTTGGACGTGACTGTCTCACACAACAATGATATGAATTTAAACAAAGCAATGATGTTATCTCCTATTTTTAAAAATCAAAAAAAGGCAATCTAGGTCGAACCACCTCCCTTAACACCTAGCCTAGGTGTAATATTATATTCGGATGTATAGTGATAATATGAATTACTTCTACTCTAGGTGATAATGACTTTACCTTTTGTTAGGAATACTTTTTTTATATTTTTATGATGCTGCCAGTCTTTTGCGACCAATATGGTTAGTTGGAATTGAAAAATCAATATTACAACTTTACTCAAAGGAAAGCTATTTTATCATAAACAAAATTGTGCTTTAGCTACCGTCGTACTCACTGTACAGATATACGACGAGTACATATAGAATTCGTCTAGGTATAAATATAAAAAAAAGGATATCCTTCACTTTATGATGTCGGTAGATGTGTGTGAATTTTTTTTTATGTTTGTAGTTGTATATACCCTTACATATATTCATAGCCATTGTTGTCATGGGAATTTCAATTTTTATTTTTTTTTTTCATTTTATATTCTGTTCCTCGTTTAGGTTATCCCTTTTCGAGATTTTTTTTCCCAGTTTAAATAAGAGATTATCCTTCCAACTACAAAATTACTATCATCATCACCATCATCAACAGAACATACATATGTGCATATATAGACGACTAAACAGAGTCATCAAACGAAATTCATCATTTTAAGTATGATAAGTTTGAAAAGCGGCAGGACTGCTGGTGATGATAGATAGTCGTTTTCTCCAGATATGAACGAGACGGGTGTTTTTAGTTCGTTTAATAGGTGGAGAATATATGGATTATACCCTAACGGCAAACTGAAACATCGTACCACATACCAATTTATGTCTGCGTATGTATCCCAGCTACGTGTAATATTTTCGATATGATTGATTAATGGGTATAAAGGATCAAATTTCAATGAACTATTTTATTGGTGTTATGTTACGTGTTCAATAAGGACATGTAATCAATCAATTTTTTGATACAATTGAAAAGCGAAAACCGTAACGAGGTGAAAGAAGCCAAATTGTATATGCGTTGATTGGTGTTTACCCGATTAACCATTGTTTTACACATGAAGTAGGATAATGTTTTTAAGAGAACGTTGTAAATTTTAATGATCCAAGAGTCTGCGGGAGTTATCAGTACTCCACAAAAATTACCGAAAAGTGTTGCAAAGTAGTGTAGCAAAATGTAAACTTCATCAATTTGTATTATCCGTAGACTTGCTTGGGTTAAATATCCTAGCTGTTAAACTTTAGGCGAAATTTAAAATTTATTAAAAATGCCGATAACACGGTAAACTTTAACTTTTCTAAAATGCTTCATTTTTATTCAAAAACATCTATAGCTATAGAGAAAATAGGAAAATATTTGTTGGACACACTTCTAAAGGTAATTTTAAAAGCTTTCAAATGAATGCAATATTATACTACTTAACCATTGATTTAACAGATATTGCAAATTTTTATCTACACAGAAAACTAAGGTGGAAAACTTTTCCAAACCCTTTCAACATAATGGGAGGGGCATCCACGTTCGAAGTTATCCAAGTAAAGTCTATATTTTGTTGAAATAAAATAATGAATGGGTAACCCGAAAACTATGCGCAACACAATTTAACATAGTCACAAAAGTGCGACCAACAATAATTGTTAGAAATGAATTCAGAGCAGAATAATTGTAATACAAACAATTTTACACCGAAACAATTCTACACTGAACAATTCATCGAAAAATCAAATATGCGAAAGAAAAAACAATTCATCGAAAAGAATTGTAATGAATATTAAAAAACATTGTTCAATTTTCTCTTAATGTTTCAATTTTGTGATACGGAAAGCAAAGAAGAACATCTTCGGTTGAAAAACAAAATTGTATCGATATTAAGAAGAATTTGATGCGGTATATTGTGATGAGGTGCTTTTATTTAAATCAAACTGAGTTTGAGCAATTACGCAGAACTTCAGTTTTGACTAAAATCATGGGAAACTGCCCAAACTTGAGCCAACAATTAGGACATATTAGTTATTTTGAACTTATTCGCTGAATCGTACTTCGTACAATTCGCTTTCACACATTTTTTGGGTCCCAAAGGGATTTACTATCGAGATTTTACAATTTATCGAAATAAAAATATATCGATATTGAGTAGATTTTGCAACGGAAAATTGTGATGAGGTGCATAATTTATTTTAATTAAACTGAATTGCTGAATAATTCGAACATTTCGGGAAGTTATGACGCAAGTGGTTGGTCCCAAGTACTTAACATGAAAACATAAATATTATTGGAGAAAATTAGATGTTTACGGGAGGGACACCTATTTTAAAATTTTATTTCCGTGATTACGTGAGTTTTGATGTCAAATCCCACTAGAATTGTGATGATTAACAAGAAAATCGAAAATATGTGCAAGCATATACCATTTCTTCAGAAGCAAATTTTTTTTAAATATTTTAGTAGAATGGATTCGAGTTTAGTTTAAAAACCTGAAACTAAAACTACGACACACTAAATGACGTAAACAATTGTAAATCTGTGTTAAATTTCTATAAATTCAACTTTATCGATCGCCCAAAACATCACTGTAAATTCTAGGTATTTCAAGTAAACATGCGTTATTTAACATAGATATGCTATAATTCTTCCTCTATCTAAAACGGTAAGCTGCTTGATGAATTCTTGAATAGGAGCGAAGATATTCGTTATTTGTATCGTATTTTGTCTTGATTTGGACAAAATGTTTTCGATTACCAACCTTTAGAATATAACTTTAAAAATATATGTCAATATCGGTATTGATAAAATGCCCTAACTGTTGGCTCAGATTTAGGCCCTTCCCACGATTTTAGGCAAAAATGAAGTTCTGCGTAATTGCTCAGCATGGCCTAGACATTTCCCTTGTGAATTTTCATGATGATTAGAGCATTTTTAGAACATCGTTCGTTTCTATGGGGAAATACATATTGTTCAAGAGTATTCGTCGATTTTGGAGCATCGCTTGACGAGAATATGCATATCTCCGCTCCTACTCAAGAAATCGTCAAGCGGTTTACTATTCTAGATAGAGGAAGACTTTAGCCTGTCTATGTTAAATAACACGTGAGCTACCTGGAGTTTACACTTAAATTACAATTTTTTAGGACATACATATAGTGCGTCACAATTTTAGATGCAGTTTTCCAAACTAAACTCGAATCCATTCTATTAAAACATTTAAAAAAAATTGATTTTGAAGTATATTGTCCCGTAATCAACTAATTTTTTGCAAGCTTTTTCTGTTTTCTCATTTTTTTCATCATGATCAAAAAATCTCACGTAATCACGAGTAAAGGAATAATTTTTTTTTAAAGTTTTTCCCGAAGGAATGATATTAGACGATCCCTTAATCATCTCATTTTCTCCAATATTAATCGCGTTTTCATAAATTTTAGTAGTTGGGACCAACCACTTGCACCATAAGTTCCCGAAATGTTCAAATTATTACAGCCATTCAGATTGATTCAAATAAATTATGCACCTCATCACAATAATCCGTTTCAAAATCTACTCAATATCGGTTTAATCTTATTCCGATGAATTGTAAAATCTCCATAAGAAATCTTTACCTGCAAGTACTGATGTTCAAAAGCAAATTTTAGGTGAAAAATTTTGTTTCGATGAATTGTTAATTCTTGTAAAATTGTTGTTTTCATATTTGTTTTCGATGAATTGTTTTTGATAAATTGTTTTTCGATGAATTGTTTGTCACACAATTAATTGTCGTAGAAGTTTCGGGGGAACCGAAATAAAATAATGAATGATAAGTTTGCAACATTCTTGAGGTGTTACTGAAGTTAAAACGAAAATTTCAGCAAAAAAAATCTGCATTATCGACATTATTTGTAATACAAAATTCTGATGATGTTATCCGAAAATTACACCCTATTAGCAGCACCATAGCATCATAATCAAATAAATTGAAAGCTGGAGGCAGGTTTAATGGTGATTTGGCCTGGGTGGAGTTAGGCCAATTCATAATGGCTGGAACTCATGTTTACTTTTGTCGTGTTACATACAGAGCAACAAATTTGAAATGTGGGACTAACTGTGAACACCTGTGCCAGAAATCAGGTGATATTTGGAGGTGTTTACTGTTAGTGAATATAACTCCACAAATTATAAACGTGGTATCCAGCAATTTATAAATTGGTCTAATTTAACCCAGTTCATACTAACTTTAAATATGCGAGTTATGTGAAATCAATTTTTATTGATAATCCAAATTTTTCTGTTCCGGCTAACTTAAGTAGCATCGAAGAATTTCAATTCACAACATCGGATTTGTTCCCTTTCGGCTCAGTGATCAAAAATGCTATCTGCAGTATCGATTATTTTTAACTTTCGGCTGGAATCTTTTGGTTAACTTTTTAGTAGTATCAAAATAATTTGTAATTACTGATACCGACAGTTAGAAAAGTTATTGTCTTTTTGTATCTACAAGCAAGCGCAACAATTCCAGCAGTAAATTACATACTTTGTAACACAAAACTCAATTATGTCATGCATCAATTTGTGTCTAAGAGGTAGCAACTGAAAAAACTGCACATTTATCGAGAGCTATAATAGTTCGAGACAAAATATGCTTCTAGATGATTTTTTTACTAAGTATAGAACTGAACTTGCAGGGATGGGGATGTTTGATGAGGATACAGGAGTAAAATTTTTAAATTTCTGAAATGGGAATGGGTTTGATTAGGTTAACATTTCGTGAAATGAGAATGTTTCCGATGTTCTATCGATAAAATAATTGTTAATTAAATATATTCCCAAGTGAGCATCGATCAGACTATGACAATTCGAAGACTTTCAGCCTAACAGAAATTTGGAGCTCATCTAGTAACATCTCGAATTACCTAAAAACGGAGAAAGTTCCATAACCTCATCAAATATTCTAAAAACTTACCTTTCTTCCTTATTTAAAATTATGAACTGCGAATCCTTTATCGTTAAAATATCAGCATCTCTTTCGATTAACCTAGTCTTAGATACCATTTTACCTAAATGCATCGTAATGTACGTCTTGATAATCTTGAATATCGACTGTTGCATGCTCTAGAATTACATATTTAAAATTCAGATTCTTCAGCGAAATTTTCTAAAAAATCATTTGTTCTAAAAAATTGTTCCGGCAATAATCATTTGTTCTAAATTTGTTCGAAAAATATTCAAAGTTGGCTGGACTATAAGTCGAAGAAGGCAGAATCAAACAAAATTTCAAGGCAAAAGTTTTCCGACTACTAGTCATTTGCTGCGTTTACTCCGCAGCTAAATTGGCAGTGCCACTTTGCCATTTTGCGTTTTGCATTGGCAATTTAGTTATGGAATAAACTCAGCAACTGTCGAGCATTTTTGTAAGGAAATCTGATACAGGTAGAAACTGAATTTTAAAAATCTTAAGATTATCTAAGTTAGATCCATTATGACAAATTTTAAACCTACTAAAGATAGCCAATAATGCAGAATGTAGCTTTACTATTTTTTATATATTCAACCGAAATAAATCCTCAATCTAGCTATGACTATGACTATTCTTTGTAACATGCATTCACGATAAATTTGAGCGTGTAATTTCGAAGGTCTCACGAGCTTTAGGAGATGAAATTTCGAATTTTTTCAATATTTAATGAGAAAATGGTCCGCATTCAAGATTTTTCCTGTTAGTCATCAATCTAACAATGACTTGTCGATGTCACATGACCAACTGGAAAATTCTCGCATGCGGGACCATTATTATTAAAAATTGAAATCAACTCAAAATTATACCCCCTAAAGGTTTGCGTAAATCCATGCTACATCGAATATTCATTGTTAGATTTATCACCAACTAGAACAATTTTTAATGCAAGACCATTTTATGATGCAAAATTGAGAAAATCCTAAATTACACCGAAATTAAGCGTAAATTCATGTTTTATCGAATAGCTAATAGTAAGATTAATGGTCCACTGAATGCTAATGGCCCATCTTGAATACGAAGCCATTTTACCATTAAAAATTGAAAACATTTGAAATAACATCTACTAAAAGTCCTTAGACCCCCTCCAACCATAGTAAGAAAATTAGCGTAAATCCATGCTGCATCGAATAATCATTGTTAGATTGATGACCAAGGTGAATAATTTTGAACGCGGGACCATTTTATCATTACAAAATGAGAAAATTGGAAATTTCACCCTCACAAAGCTTTTTTGCTTGAGGCTCAACCTCGAACAGTTAAAGTCAGAATGATGGATAACTGGTAAAATCATTCTTAAAGCGATGCCAATTTTCAGTTATTACAATTTTATTTCGGCTCATTTTATAAAACTTTCAGATATGATCTACATTATCGACTATTTGTTTCTCGTCTGGTTATTTTAACAAATATTATGTTATTATTTTACATTTTCATTTACAACTGTTTTCTGTTGACTATTCTAATTTTTATAACCAAACGTTCACTATCGAAACTTTTCGGTTGAGTGTCTTCTTTATTGACATTTTTCGCCTGATATACTTTTATTAATAATTTGAACTGCATCACTGATATTTCCGGTAGGTTGAAAATGCCGATAATGCAGGCAAAATGGCATGTCAAAAAGTAAACATTTGTACCAAATTTTTTTATTTTGTTCGTCTAAAAGTCAATTAAAATTATTCAAATGAAAAATTATCATCCGAAACCATTAAAACTAGAACACCAAACCAACTATTTGTAAGTGCATCTACCTGTTTGCAAATTAGTTCCAATGGAGTGTCTAATAAATGATGTATGAAATGTTTTCAAGTGAAGAAATTCGGCTATAGGTCCGATTTTCGTAGATTATAGTACCTTCTGACATTGACGGCTCATGAGTTCTGCACTCTGACAGGGGATCATAGTTCTGTTCAGTTTCATCGCAGATAATGTGATGATAACGTAATGTGATGATGAAACGTCCCGTTTGCATTCTGACCCTAGTGGGATTCGAACTCTGTACCTCCCGATTCAAACGCCAAAGCTTTAACCACTGAGCCAATTGGTCAGTAATTCTTCGATTTGGCAAGCAACTGCATAACTTAAGGACGTGCAAGCGAACTGTGAAAGAGTTGGGAGTGCTTCCTACTAACAATAACCCAATTGTGATAAAACTCTAATGGGAATGCGAAGGTATAATTCGACAAATTTTTGATAGTTCAATTTTTTGTTAATTCATTGAATGGTTTGGCAGTCTCGGTTAACCTAAATCCGCATTAACGCCACCATTCCATGAATCTGCAAGAAACAGAACTATTAAAATCTTAGAAAACTACACCCTCATCGTCATCAGAATTTCTTTATAATTGGGCTAAAATTAACAGGCATTATGACCTTTAAATAACCATATTGGTGTCCTTAACCTAGAGTATTAGTAGAATTTGATGAATTTAGCATTAACCCTAAACAGCATGGGTTGAGTCTCGGAGACTCATTTTAAATTTTTCTGCTAAAAAAGCTTTTAAAAAATTATTTCTATTGTGAATTATGCGGAATGTATTCCAAGATCAAATATTTAAGATTCAGAGGACATAATCATATTTATAATTTTTTTTATAAATATAGGCCTATCTGAACTAGTTTAGAAAAACAAACACTAAAGCATGCGATGAGTCTTACAGACTCATGTATTTCTACAATAAAAATATAAATATTTTTCATTTTGATTATTTTTTTAATATTTCTGATGTCCTATTATTGCTCATTCTTTGGAGTTTATCAATAGAACAAATTGTTTTTCTTTTCTGGCTATAACAAATTTAGTTAGAAAGAGACATCAACACAGTTGAGCTGTATAACATTAGCTGCGTTTTTTTTGAAAACAATCGAGTAGAGTTCGCTATAGCTATTTTTCAAATTTGTCCAATTTAAAATTTAAAATTTAATTTTTTTTAAATTAAATAATTTACATTTAATAGGAACCTATGTATAACCAAAAAAATCCATCATAAAAGTGATATGGTTTTCTTGTAATATCGTTGTTCTGTATAGTTCTGAGGAGTAGTTCAGATTAATGTAACGGTTTTGGATTCCTTTTTTGTTTCGCATTAATTATTTCTAAGATAACATTTTAAATATATTAGTTTCATTACTTGAAATTTTACACTCGAAAATATAATTATACTTCCAATAAGCACTCGAAGACACTCGTAAATTTATTTGATTTACTTTTCTATTTAATAAATAAACAACGGCGTTGAATTGTTGAAAACAGTAATCGACTAATGCGCCAAATTTTGACGTTTAATATGTAGTGCCATCGTTTTCTTTAAATTTAAAGTGTTACCAACGTACATTTTTTGTAGCTATATTTGCGATGAGATTAAGCAACATATTTATTTTATGCAATAAAACAAAGAGTAAAAATATCTTGAGTACAATAATGTAATTTGCCAAAATTTTAAAGTTTAGTAATTTATATCAAATAGAACACCCAGGGCGCATTATTTGAATAAAGCGCCCAGTGGGCGCACTGTTCGTTTAAAACGCCTAGGCGTTGTTAACGGGGGAAGACAGTAGTAGTATTTAATTTGCTTTTTGCTAATTACTAAATTATTGTCTCTTAATAAATAGCAAGGAATTATATTCTATTTGGCAATCTGACGATGACACCCTCTACTATCGAAAAGTTTACACATCTTCGAAATTGATAGGGTGGCGTCGGGGCGTCCTCAAAACGCATAAGATCGATGAAAATGACCTATATGTGAATTACCAAGCGGCAAATAAGTTATTGAATGAACGTTATGAAAACAAACGCATTATCTTCAGTTCACATATTTAGATGATTCATGAAATAAACCGCTTCATAGCATGATTTAATTGACATCATTAACGGACGGATGCAGATTTAACCAAAGCATTGCTGTTAGGTATTCATCGTTTGCAATAAATCAGAAGTTGTACCTCTAATCAATCCAGCAGAAACCTTAACGTTACCGAATGGAAAATTCCATTGGAATATTCCATTCTCATTTCGCCCAAAGCTTCAGAAAGGATGATACTGGTATAGATTTGTCGTCAAACTACCACTAAAGGTTAGTGTTGAGTTTCTCGAGAGTAACTATTGGATTGATAAATTAAGATTTTTGAGTTTGAAAAGAAAACTCCTTCGAGTAACCGGAGAGTAACTCTACACGACTATTTATCGTTTTTGACGGATCCTACACAGCATCCTACTTACACAGCAGGATCTATATTCAATACTATTGCGATTTCGATTACGCCAATACGCATTGACGGCAGACATTACAAAAACGTATCGACATCTTATCTACAGTGTATTTTGCAGCGATTTTTCGATCCAATTGATTTGTATCGGCTAAAAAAGTCACATTTGGGAAAGCCGCAGCTTCGTTTTAGCTATTCGCTGCATTCATTATCTTGCGGAAAAACAGCTCTATCTCTCACTTCTAATTGCATTATAGACGATTACTATACCCTCGGACTCTCTTGGTATACTAAGGACGACATCTTTAGATACATGTATGTATATAAGTCAGAAGAATGCATCATTACCAAACGAAGGGTATTTTCCGAAATCGAATAGTGTACTATTCGACCCCTTGGATATTCTCATCGCCATCATTGTAAAGACGAAAATATTTTTACAACATCTGTGGCGTTTGAAAATTGATTGAGATAGCTATGAATCACAATGGGTGAGGTTTTGTGTTTATCAATAAATTTGATTTCGTTCAGCTTCAGGGATTTTCGGACGAACGCAACGATGCGTATAGTTTCTGTATCTACATACGCCGTGTAACTCACAACGATACATACACCCCTAAAAAGTGTTTCTTTGCCTCGGCTGGAATTATATGCGACTGAACTGTTGGTCAATCTATGAAATCGTGTAACTTCAGAGCTAAAATATAACGTCGAAAGTATTTGTTTGCTGGACTGATTCGGAAATTATTTTAAATTGGATGAAAAATTTGTCTAGAACCATGTAGATACGAAATGTAATCCCGTCGATGTTGTATCTCGTGCTATGTTGACTAAACAATTATTAAAAGACAATAGCTGGTTTCTTACACCGAATCTTATATTAGCCATTAAAACTTTCTACAGCCGTGAAGCTGATGGTTCGTATCGTTCAGCGTGAATCGTTCAGTGAAGATTATAAAAGATTCTCCACAAATCAGCATTTGCATAACAAAAGTTACATCCAAGAATCAAATGTGGCGTACAATCCAATGCACTCCATATATTGTTGCCAAAAAATAGCCAATTTGTATTTTTTCTTTATCTTCACGTTGGACCTGAAGCACGTCTAGTTATGTAATCAAAAAGCAGTACTGGATTATTAATGGAAGGGACATCGCTCACAAAATAGTATACAACGCTGCATTATATGTTTCAAGCATCGTCCTGTTCTTCATAGGCAGATAATAGAGCATCTACCGTCACACCGTGTTCAATCGGCTAGTCCGTTTCTAGTGTCTGGGGAAGAATTTTGTGATCCTGTAATGATTTTTTATAAACATTGTGGCCAACGTCTAAATAAGACATATATAGCAATATTTGTTTGCTTTACTATACGAAAGCTGTTCGCAGTTAGTGAACACCTTGTCATCCGATGGGTTTATTGCGGGTCTAAAAAGATTAGTAAGTCGACGAGGTTTATGTTCAACTCTGTATTGTGATAACGATACAAATTTCGTCGGTGTAACACATCAATTAAATGAATTTCGAGACCTGTTCTTCCATCAAAATAATCCTGATCATGTTATTACATACCACCTGGATCGCCACATTTTGGTGGCCTTTGGGAGGCCGCTGCCAAGTCAACGAAACATGAGCCAAATGCTGAATAATTCAACGCTCAAGTATGAGGAGTTTAGTATGGTTTCAACTCAAATTGAAGCAGTTATGAATTCAAAACCTCTAACATCCCGGACAAGTGGTGCAGTGGTTAAAGCTTCGGCACTTGGACCGGGAGGTACTGGGTTCGAATCCCATCAGAGGCTGGATGCAAAGGGAATTTTCGTCATCGATTACGATCGGTAATGTTAATAAACACAACTAAGACCCTCTGTTGGAGTGCAGAATTCAGCGCCGACCCACCGTCCATGTCAGTTTACAGGTTGACATGGAGCTTGCAATGTGCACGTGGTATACTGTAATTGTGTGAATGGGTGGTCTATGCGTGAATGGAAGGGGGGTATTAATTGACCTTCAAAGGACATTAAATCCACTGGACAATTAATAATTGCTTTAAAAAAAAAAAAAACATCAATATCTTCGGATCCGATATTAACGTGCTTAACGTGTACGGTGCCAATAGAACCTAACTTGACTGCGCTAAATGTCAATGGCCTCAGTCGCTATCAGTCGATTAGAAGAAGTCAGCAAGAATTTTGGGAGCGTTGCGTGAAAGGAATATATCGTCCAATTATAGCAACGTTCTAAGTGCAGGTAGTCATCAAAGGTAGAATTTTAGTTCCGGAGGGCATTGTTCCGGAGGTGGATGAAAAGAAAGGTATTGGCGGCAATATGTTGAATCGCAACAACGTATATATTATTTATATGGTTTATCGGTCGCCTAAAACAATATTGTTAGTGTCGTTTATCTCGTGTCGCACACAATACACCGTAGCACCGGCTGCGGAACATCTTGCAGGTATAAAAGGTTATTATTTAAGGAAATTGTCATCATTCGCATATCAACGCTTAGCCTGAATGGTCTTCTATCGTTTACGTCTTAATCCGGAACAAGAAAATGAATTCCACACTAGAGGTAGCTGCGGAAGTGTTTGCACTAATTGATGCATGTCAGAACCAAGGTGAAGTGGCTCGTCAACTAAATTTGAGCCTATTCTCCGTTCGTCGAGTGTGGCAGAGCTATCAAAAAAACGACTGCTACAGAGGGTGACAAGGATCTGGCTGATCTCGTGTTACAACAAAGCGTGATGACTACTTCATTGTAACGACTTCGTTGCGAAATCGCCATTTGAATGCGGTGCAACTTAGACATCGACTCCAAGAAGTTCGTGAAATCGAAGTCAGTCGGTGGACAGTTCTAAGACGACTTTGAGAAGGTGATCTGACTGCACACAGACCAGCAAACGGATCGAAATTGATTACAGCTCACTGACGAGCGACAGAGGAACAATGGAGAACAGTCCTGTTCTCTGACGAGTGCAGGATGTTTTTACATGGTAGCGTTGACCGAGGAAAGGTGTACAGAAAATCAGGAGAGCGATTTACACAATGTCGCATTGAAGATCGTGTCTCGTATGGCGGTGAATCGTGTATGTTCTGGGTAGACATGTCACTGGAGGCGAAGACAAGACAGATCTTGCATTTATCTCCGGAGCGAATACTCGATCAAGAAGATTAACTTCTCAACAGTACATTGAGGAAGAACGGTACTCGAGGACTACATTGTACATTTTACCGGGTTTATTGGTAAAAACTTCCTGTTCATGAAGGATAATGCGAGATCGCATACGGCTGGTGTGTACCAGTACCTTCAAGAGGTAGATGTGCCTGTTATAGAGAGTGGCCAGTTCAAAGCCCGGATCTCAATCCGATCGAACATTTATGGAACGAGTTGAATTAATAGTACAACCTAGAGATATTGATGCAACGGGCCTTCAGGAACTGAAACAGACGATCTAAGAGAAATGGGAGGCGATATTTGAAAATTAGATAAAAATTTTGGTGAAATCTAAGAAACATCGAATGAAGCCTGTCATTCGGGTTAAGGAGAGTATACTTCTTATTAATAAAAATGTTTTTTTGCTGATTTCTATAATTTAATTAGATTTTTGCCACTAATTTTCATGCTGACAAACTCACAAAAAACCTGTAATTCAGATGTTGACCCCAAAAATCACTTTCTTGGCAAGGTATACGCACAAAAAGGTACCACTGGTTAGGTGTTGAAATAGACTTTGAATCTGCGTTTAAATTATGCTGAAAATTGATCAATGTGCAAATTTTTTGCACCCAAGTATATATGTTTTCTACTATATTAGGTAGGGCTGTTTTAATCCTCCGCCGAAAAGGTTTAAAACTTTTCACAAACTCAATGATGATCAGCGAAATTTTTTTTGCCATGTTCCCAAATTTCCTGTGATTTTCCCGAGTTTTTAAATTTTTGGACCGAAGTTCTAACGTGAGGGAAACCGCTTAACAATTCATCTCTCTTTTCCGTGAAATGTTTCCTTTGCGAGTTTGTTGCCAGATTTTTATCAATTTATCGAATAATTCTGTTGGTTGCGCTGCGTCAATAACATTTTTGTGAAGCTTCAAACTCTCTATATAAATTATTTATTTACAATTCTTTTTGATCAAGTTAGAAACTAGTTTAGGGTGCGAAACTTTTCCGAAAGTTATTTCTGTTCTCGATGCGATTGAACATTTAAGATATGCATCTCCGGCCCTACGTCAGAGCAAAGAGCGCAACATTTATCTCAAAAACTCAAATTTTATCTTTTTATGAAAAACGTTCTATTTGTAAAAAAAAATTATTCTTATATACTTACAGGTAAAATGACAAACTATATATAAATAACCAAAAATCGATCACTCACCTGAAATGAAACAAACAGAAACGAATAATTAATAAATTGACATATAAAGTATAAAGCAACATAGTGTAGTTTTTGTTTCAACTCCACTACAACAGCATATTTGTGCAGAGAACTAGAGTGAGATAAAAATTTTAATTGGAATAAGTAGCCTTTTCCACAAGCAAACGTAATTTGATCAGAGGCACTATTAGCAAAGTCAAACTTCAACCTGGAAAGTATATTAAATCGACGCTCGATGCTTTTTCCATTTTTATAACCGACCAAGTGATTCAAATAATAGTGGAAAGTACCAATTTTTATGGTTCTGAAAAACGTGGAGCATTTTGGAACCAAACAGATGCAATTGACATACGCTGTTTTATCTGCTTATTGATTAATGCTGGTGTCAACAAGCAATGAGTGTCAAACCTCCAAGAATTTTGGCACCCTCTGTTTAGTAATGTTTTGTTGAGAGTAAGCATTCTTGTAACAGATTCTTGCTTCTCTTTCAGTACGTGAGATTTGATGATAAATGACCCAGATCACCCAGAAGAAATTGTGATAAATTTGCCTCTTTTCCGTGAAATTTAGGAAGTAATAAATACTAATTTTTTAAAACATTATATTCCAAAGGAAAACGTTACAATTGACGAGCAGTTGGTGCTTTTCGTGGGAGACTATCATTCAAACAATACATTCCGTCCAAACCGGACAAATATGGGATGAAAATATGGTGGATCTGCGATAGCTCGAATAGCTCGTATTCCATATTTAGGAAATGAGGGTCATCAAAGAGGAACCAATTTTGCGTCGAACTTGAAAATGAACTATACACACCATTTTTCTACAGCAATATAAACGTCACATTTCATAACTATTTCACAAGTTTTGAATTGGCACAACGACTACTGAGTGTTGGATTGACATGCACACTTCGTAAAAAAAAACTTGTATTCCCAAAATGTTTTACCTAATCGTTAACGTTTAGCAGAATCAAATATTTTTGGATACCGAAAAAGTTTGGCAATCGTCAGTTACGTTCCTAAAAAAAACTTGAGCTATGATTTTACTGTCATCTATGCACCATGACGATAAAATAAATGCAAAGAACCATAACAAATCGGATATTAATTTACATTATAATTCAACGAAAGGCGGAGTTTATAATTTGAACCAGGTGTCACGAATTTACCTCCAAAAGGAAAACCAACCGATGGCCTCTTGCCCAATTTCCTTGCCCATTTATCCAGACTGGTATGCTAACAGAAAAAATACTCGCCGCATATTATTTTTACAAAGCCTTATTCAGGCAGTAATTGGTTTTGCCCAACATTCAAAGACGTAGTACTGCTCGTCTATCTGCCGTTACAAAGAGGTCAATGACACAAGTCCTTTCATCTTGTACTTCAGAACAGAAACTGGGTGAAGCTGAACAAACATCCAATAGTAAAATAAAGCGTAGGTGCTATATATGTAATTCAGCCCTTGGACGAATGACCCACCAGCATTGTAACATCTGCCGAAATAATGTTTGTAATGTACACTCAGAAAAGTGACTGTCTGTAAGGGCTGCGTAAATAAATAATTAATTTTATAAATAAATAAACATGAAATTTACAAATTTCTTTGAATTTTCCTCTAAAATGCTTTTGAGGCCGAGAGACTCATCGCATGCTTTAACGTAAGTCAAATGACCCATGTTTATTGGGGTTAACTGACTTAATTATTGAATTAACTATTGAATTCGATGTTCATCTTCGATGTTCGAAGACTGTCGTTGTCATATAGTAGACAAAAGAACAAAAAACGAAACTGTATGAAATGGTTACTATTCTTTTCTCTTTTGTTTCTACGCTTGCTATAGGAAAACGATAGCCGTCGAAAATGAACGTCGAATTCAATAGTTAGGCCCCTGGTTTTCCAAAACTTTGATTTTAATATTTATATTTATATTGGTTTTATTTGTTTCAACAGATACAGGAATTTTTAATTCCCAAATCATCTCAAACTCATTTTCCGTTAAAAGTATTGTTCGGTTGAAAAATGCCATCTGGTAACCTTTCGGCTAAATTACATTGATCAGCTTAATCGGATTTGTTTGGTTTTATGGTAAAGATACAAGCTGCATTATCGACAGTTTGTTTAAAGACCGGCAGGGTTGTTTTTTGGCATGTATGTACTTCAAGGAGTTGAAAAATAGTATGGCCTATCAAATGGTTATAGTCGCATTAATGGGATTTCACGTTCTTCTGGCGCACCAGAGCGTTCATTGAATTTTCAATATATTGAAACATCAAAAGCTTGCCAAAAAAGAGACCAAAGTTGAACAATGTTATGGTCTATCAAATAGTCATAGTGCCATTAATGGGATAGGTCGTTTATCTGAAGCACAGGAGTGTTCAACGAATTTTCAATAAATTGATCATCGAAATTTTGTAAAAAACAACTCCGCATGTTCATCACATCAGACTTTCTCCACATTTCGACCAAAGTTTAAGAAAGGCCCTACCAAATGGCTACATTGGCAATAATAGTGTAGATCTTTTATTTGGAGCATCAGACCATTCAACGAATTTTCAATATATTGAAACATCAAAATTTTACAAAAAAAAAACACTTTCGATGTTTCAATATATTGAAAATTCATTGAACAAAAATGGTCATATTTTATAGGCTTCTACTTTGGTCCAAATGTCGAGATCATCTGAAGGACATAAGGGGTTCTTTTTGGCAAAATTTCGATGTTTCAATTTATTGAAAAATCCTTGAACGTGAAAATGTCGTTTAAAATTTTCTTGTTTACTTTTAAAATGTAGGAAATTTAGTCTACTTTCCGATGCTGGAGTCCGTTTTTTATCATTTTTGTTTTTATGACTTTTTTCTGAGTCAAATAAAACTGTTTTTAACGAGAAAAAAATCACAAACTTTAAGACTGCCAACGAACTTTCCCGATGTACCATTCACGAACCTAAAAAGCCATTTTGTAGCCAATTTAGAAACCTTGAGAATGAGACTATTGTAAATGGTTTACAACTGATTTCTTTCCAAAATACGATGCAACGTGGACCGCGGCACTCGTCGGTCAACATACCAATAACTCTATCTTCTTCTATATTAGTTGAGCGGCTGTTCCATCTCTTTTCCGATGAGAAGAGACTTCGCGAAAGCGTTCCCGATTTGGATATCGTCTTTGGTATTCTTTTGCGGTGGGAATGAGTCACATGACTTATTGTCATTTTAATAATAAACGTTCGAGTATGTATGGAACTACTAAAATGTATTACAAATTTCTTTTTAGAAAACAGTTTTTGTTTAATTCAGGCTACTAGCTTTGCTTAAAAATATTGTTATACTTTAGTTACCATTTTGTTCACCATTTTGCTATATTTCTGACAAAGCATCTATTTTAGCAATCGTAATTTTTTAAGTGCATTTTTTAATAAACACAGTAATTGTGAAAAAATGGATACAAAAATAATACTGTCAACGTTAGCCGAAAGTTTTCAGCCGAAAGATAATGCAGATAGTGTCTTTGATATCACAGTCGAAAGATGGTAAAGCAGATAGTGTCTTTGCTATCCCAGCCGAAAAAATAAATTATGGCCGAAAGATACATTACTTGGTATACCGAGTCCTATATTATTTATACTATGTTTATTGGTTAAGTCATAATCCTAATCCCCGAAGTTTGTGGCAAGTCTGAAGGGGATAAAGGGCCTCCTCCTTATTCCCTTCAGACATACCCCATATTTCGGGGATTAGGATTATGATCTAACCAATAATCATAGTACATATAAATAATATAGAACTAGGTATATCAAGTGGGGGGGGGGGGGGGGGGGTGTAATTTGGTATAATGTACCAGAAATTATAAATAAAAATTTACTTCAATACCAAATATTCCAAAACTATAAAATTTTTGCTTCGCGGTTAAACTTAATTAATTGATAGATCCCAATCCTAGGTAACAATCAAGTGAGTGCAGGTTAAGTTTGATGACGATAAGTTCGATCAAAAGTAAGTAATGCGAAATTTGTATTTAGTAATTAATTTAGAAAATTTCAACGTTTACTGCAAATAACAATCCATTACAACTCCTATCGACTCTATGTAGCATTAAGACCTATTCAAATGTCACAGAACACTTTTAACAGTACACCACTCTATCCCAATCAGACTTGCCTTAAACTCCAGCTGGAATTAATTAGGAATATGGTTTTACCTCCATATTATTCAACATTTAATTGCGACCACATCATCGTAAATATTTAACCAAATGGTCATATCATCGTATGAACACTTAATCGTAAAACCAGTTAATCGTTTTAGGTCAATTAATTAATTATTACCGACATAATTAAAAAGTAGTCCGAGGTATTTATTTCAGACTTTCTGATACATTATACCAAATTATAGCCCCCATCTATCCCCCCGATCCCCTTCATGCAAATATCGAGTGAGCTTACCTAGAAAAGTTACAGTACATAAGTTCTGGTACATCATACCAAATTACACCCCCTTATCCCCTTCAGATTTGCTCCAAATTTCGCGTGGGCCGACCTAGGCCCATGATTTTTTCTAATAAACATAGTGCTGGTTTCGGCTGGAAATTTTCGGTGAACTTTGATAGGGTAAAAAACATTCTGTTGTAAATAGCTCGTCGTGAGATACCATTTTAAAATCTGCATTTGAGTCAAATATTTTTCTGATAGGGGGTCAACTTTTTATACTACGTTGTTTTCCACTGACGTCACTTAAATATCAACAAAAAAATTTGAGAAATAAAAGACTTTACAAAACCATGCAGCTTACAAAAATCATTTAATTGGAAAGGCACACTCTTCTAGATCTATTAAAAAAGAAAGTTAAACAAAAGAACTCTTTTAAATTAATTTTTTGGTGGGTGCGCATGCCATAAACAAAACTGTTTTTGTTGGAAATGAGTTCTCCTACCACCACCTTATCAATATTGTCCTTGTTGGTCACTTTGGACTGGGATAGTGAAGACACTTTCTGCATTATCGATGTTTTTTATCTTTCGGCTGGAATCTTTAATAATATCACTCTAAGCAGGAATGAGTAATGTATTTGGCATAAATACTAAATATATGGAACGCGGAACAAAGACTATCAATCACTGTTTTATATTATACTAATTTAATTGAAATTGAAGTATATATATACGAGTACATATGTACTTCGAAAATATAATATTTTATGATGATGACATTGATGATGGAAGAATGAGTCCGCATAAAAATCATTTCACATATAATAAAATAAAATGTTTAACCATAACATTGTCCACTTAATGTCCATAAATACACATATCAATACGCCATATTGCCATATTTATGGTGTCCGTTCATCGCGCGCTCTCACATTTCTATACAAAATATGTAATTAAAAATCCTGTCGCGGTATAATACGAAATTAATTATGCATAAATTCCGTTTTTTTTGTGTGTCGATTGCTGCGTATATGGGTGGGCATTTGCGGGTTATTTGAATTGAAACCGAAATTTATTGAAACATAAAATTTATTCACTTACTTTTTATTTTGGGTTTGGTTCAGCTCAAATTATAGACCTCAGAATTTTTTGCGACAATCATTAATTTAATTTTAATTACAAACAAGCAGATTTGTTGTCGTATACTGTGTGTGCATGCACGAGGTTATGGCAAAGAAATCGTGTTTTATTATCATGTCACGATTTTGAGCGCACATAAAAATTAGAGTAATGAAAATGTGTACAACAACAAATAAATGTATAACAAAATGGTAATAATGTTTGTTCGGTTTATGATATATAATTTAATTCTTAAAGATTGTCTTTAGTAGAGCAGGTGATGTAATTAAAATTATACGATTTTAATTTTGTCAAATGAACCACATTTCGTTACATTTTTTAGGTTTTCGTGTTACATTGGCTTTGAATCAAGTTTTATTCAAGTTCAATTCACCTATCTAGTATAATTTAGAGCTGCCCATTAATTGGATTCAATAACTTATAAATTATTGTACACCCCTAACTTTAAACCATCTGGACTGAAATTATGAAAAGTATTTGCCACCACTTAAGGTGGTTTAATTCAGAGCGATTGACACACCTTTTGTCATTAGCATAAAAAATATTTGGTTCAGGTATATCGTGGATAATTTAATATAACCAGGGCCTGCTTTATTCCGATTACGTTTTTGTAAGTCAAGTTGGCATTCCTTTATAACGCAAATGTCTCATTTAGCTGATTTTATAGCAGATTCATATACACCTTTCCAGTGTAGCTGCGTTGCGTAAACATTCGAATTGAGTTGAGGTTTCGAAATTCATATAAGAATTTGTGATGAATATTGCGTTGCTTTGTGTTATTTGAAAATTGTTTTTTTTTCAGATCCACCTAAATCGTCTTTGGTCCCATCCATTTACCAGGTGCAGTAAATTTCATTTTCATTCAATTTCGTTTCGGAAGAAATCATTTTCTTCCACATTTTGTTGCGGTTGCTGCCACTTTGACCGTGTTTATTTATTTACGAGATACTCCGTAATACTTGGTGACTAAATCCTTCTCATAAATTATGTGATAAATTCTTCGATTTTGAGAATGAATTCCTCAATGGTGCGATGTAAATGGATTTTTGGTTGGTCATACGGTGTAACTCAATCCAAATCCACCGATAAAGTATTTTAGTACTGCATACGAAGGATTTAGAGGTTAAATGCAGGCAGAGTTCCAAATCAACGGCACATATTAACAAGCATACAAAAAATATAGAAGTAAATGGTTTGGTTTCTGGACTGGTTCCTCTTTTGCAAAACCTGTTCTAATACAAGTAAACGGAGAAAACATATTCACACACGTTCCATTGGCAAGTCCCTCATGATTTTCTTCTCCCTGATTAATATACATAATGCTCAACAAGCTCGATGAAGAAAGCCGTCAATTATGGTTACGAAAATCAGCCGAAAATGACATCCATACACTTAGCCAGCTAATAGAGTTTCTAAACGTACGAGCAGATTCTTTAGAAGGAAATCATTTATCAAGTAGAAGGAGCGTGCTCTTAAAACAGTTAAAAGCCCCAAACAGTTTTGTAGCAGGGACAACCGATTCAGTTTGTCCAGTTTGCTAAAATATCGTATGGGCGTCGATGCATGTAGAGAATTTATTAAAACCTCCATTCGCTGATTTAACTGCTTCGGAAGAAGTCACTCCGTTTACGATTGCCGATCAAAGAAGAGATGTCATGAATGTCATTGTAAGCACCACACTCTAGTCCACAAGGCCCCAACAATCAACATACCATCTACTAGCACTCCAACCAATGATTATAATAAAGAAACCACATCAACATACACAATACAGCGAATTAGTAGCACACAATCCAGACACTAAAAATCACTTAAGCACAAACATTTTAAATATAGAGCCCTTCACTTAGCAATGAAATATTAGCCCAAGTCCAGATCATTTAAATGATCCACAAGTCAAGGCGTTACAAACTTTAAATGTATATTCACAAACACTATTACCAACAGCTCTCGTTTATGTGAAAGATAAATATGGTTGTCTACAAATATGTCGTGCACTGCTGGACTCTGGATCCCAGAGCTCCTTTGTTACCGAGTCTCTAATGCAAAAATGGCAAATTCCAAAGCAGAACGCCGGCATTTCCGTTATCGGCCTCAGCTCAGCTGGAGCTAGTACGTCAAGAAGAAGAACATTTATTGAAATACATTCTCGTATATCGATCCATCCATCAAAATAACCGTCAATGCCTTAATTTTACCCAAACTGACGTTCAATTTACCGATTACCAATATAGCTCTCTCAGAATGAATCCACCTAAATGGTATTGAAATGGCCGCTCCGTTATTCCATCTTTCGAACCCTATCGATCTCCTAATTGGCGCAGATCAATTTTTTAATTATAATCACCGAAGGCCGTATATCTGGAGAAAAGGGAATGCCTATAGCTCAACGAACAATTTTGGGATGGATAGTAGCCGGTCAGAGACATACCAAGCAAAACTTAAATCCTCATGATTAAACAACTAGTCTATTCGGTAAAGTTGATATCGATCGGAGCTTAAAAAGATTTTGGCATTCTGAAGTAATAATTGCACCGAAAACCCTCACCGAAGTAGAACAAAATTGCCAACGTCATTTCGAAAGAAACTTTATGCGTAATTCCGAAGAATCGTATAGTAAAACTTCCGTTTAAAATCCCAACTCCGCAAATTTAGAAATGATGAACATTTTCGAAAAACTTACGTTGAATTTATGACCGAATACGAAAACCTACGACACATGGAATTAATTTCTGATAGTGAAGTTGATGTCAAATTCAGGTATTACCTTCCACATCATGACGTAATAAAGCAGAGCAGCTCAACGACTAAATTACGCGTGGTCTTCGACGCCTCTTGTAAATCAGATTTGCGCACATCATTGAATAATTCGTTGGCCCAAATATTCAATCAAGTTTGGTGTCTATTCTACTTCGGTTCAGATACCATTAATTCGTGTTATCAGCCGATGTAGAAAAAATGGTCTGATACAAATTATCAATGAATCGTTTGGCGATCGATTGAATCTCAACCAGTCAAGCATTACAGCGTTTCAGGCTGCGTAAATGGGCTCCAAATGATTTAAAATTATTAAAAACCATTCCTGAAGAGGACCAATAATTAAAAGCGCTAGAAATTACGGAGTGATAATTTTACCTTCAGAAGTAATTTTACTGAAAATCCAAAATTAACCAAAAGAAATTTACTATCGGAAATGTCGCAAAGAACCACCTCGGTTGGCTTTCACCGGTCATTGTGAGCGTCAAAATCATTTTTCAACGTCTATGGTTACATCAGCTAGAATTAGATGATGAGTTGCCTGCACAAATTTCTTCAAAATGAACCGCAATCCGAAATGAAATGTCCCAGATTAGGGATCCCCAGATGGTTGTTTCTTCGCGGTAATGCGGTTGAGCTGCATGAACTCGCTGACGAATCCAAAAGTGCGTACGCTGCAGTAGTTTACTGAAAATGGAATTATAACCACTATTGTTGCAGCCAAAACAAAATTTGCACCCATAAAAGCAATCTCGCTGCCTAGGTTGGAACTCTGTGCAGCAGTACTATTGACAAGATTACTGAAACTAATAAAAGAATCATTAGAATTTGAAGATACCACCACCATATATGCGTGGACCGATTCAACAATGTGTTGGCCTGGCTTTCGGAACATCCTAGCATCCTAATGGAAAACGTTTATAGCTAATAGAACCTCCGAAATACTAAACACAACTTCTTCTTTTATTTATAATTTCTGGTACATTATACCAAATTACACCCCCCCCCCCCCCCTCCACTTGATATACCTAGTTCTATATTATTTATATGTACTATGTTTATTGGTTAGATCATAATCCTAATCCCCGAAATATGGGGTATGTCTGAAGGGAATAAGGAGGAGGCCCTTTATCCCCTTCAGACTTGCCACAAACTTCGGGGATTAGGATTATGACTTAACCAATAAACATAGTATAAATAATATAGGACTGGGTATACCAAGTAATGTATCTTTCGGCCATAATTTATTTTTTCGGCTGGGATAGCAAAGACACTATCTGCTTTACCATCTTTCGACTGTGATATCAAAGACACTATCTGCATTATCTTTCGGCTGGAAACTTTCGGCTAACTTTAACAGTATCAAAAATTTCCAGCCTACAGATGGTAATGCAGATTAAAAAAAAAGTAAAGTCTTTTATTTCTCAAAATTTTTTGTTGATATTTAAGTGACGTCAGTGGAAAACAACGTAGTATAAAAAGTTGACCCCCTATCAGAAAAATATTTGACACAAATGCAGATTTTAAAATGGTATCTCATGACGAGCTATTTACAACAGAATGTTTTTTACCCTATCAAAGTTCGCCAAAAATTTACCTTGTTAAAGTTAGCCAAAAGTTGCCAGCCGAAAGATAATGCAGATAGTGTCTTGACTATTTGTTAAACTCATTTATACTCTCGCTCCTATCGATTTTTAAATTCCTATCAACTGAAATAATTTCTCCTTCACCCGAAAGATTTAACCCGATCCTAAATTCGTAAATTCTTATGTTCATGACTGATTTTTGCTGTATTCAATACACTATCTGCATTATCTTTCGGCTGGAAACTTTCGGCTAACTTTAACAGTATCAAAAATTTCCAGCCTAAAGATGGTAATGCAGATAGTGTCTTTGCTATCCCGGCAGAAAAAATAAATTATAACCGAAAGTTAAATTACTTGATATATCTAGTTCTATATTATTTATACTATGTTTATTGGTTAAGTCATAATCCAAATACCCGAAATTTGGGTCAAGTCTTAACTTTAAAACCGCGTTTGGTGCATTCAGTGCCCCAATCGATTTTTGAATGAAAATAAATTGTTTTATACAGTGGATTTGTTTTGAAACAACATTACTATGAAAGTCGTACATCGTTACTTTAGCGTTTCGGAAATAATACATATTCTCTTGATTGTTGTAGTATTTGGTAAACACTTGTAAAGGAAATTTCTAGCATAACCGTATTATGGGGCATACAGCGCCTTTAATTTATTCCCATATATTTCTCTGAAAACGGTACTAAATTGTTTTTTCCCATCGTTTATAACGGAATTCGATATTCATATATAAATACTTGTACGTTATTCAGTATTTATTTAGTTTTGTAGTTGATTTTATACGATAGTTTACATTTCGTAAATAAATCATACGAGTAGTGCCGTAAAATGGAAAACCAAAACAGTGTCAATGAGATTATAAATTATTGAACCTGCAAATGAGAAGAGAACTTTCTGCAGAGGAAGAACAACTAACCAATTTATTGGTCGTAGATGAAAACGTTAGTAACGGCCGAGAGAATATCGGCGACACTGCAGTAAGCGATAGTGATTCTGATAGTAACGATGAAGATTGTGGCCAAGCCAATGGTGATTCGGATATGGATGATCCAGCAACGGTAAGACATACCCTTAGAGACCCACGAATTAGGGAATCCAAGTCGGTTCTACCCGACTTCGTGTAGTTGGGCAATTATTCACCCCTAGAGACACCCGAAACCATCGGGCATCGCCGCAAACAACCGAAACCGACAACCCTTCTATTCATCTCAACGAAAATGGAAAAAACATAAACGTACATATCCCATATGTTGGAGAGAATCCAATTACCCGACTAGGGAATCCAATAACCCGAATTTCGGGTACCCGACTTTCGGTTCCGTGTTTCTACAACTACTCCACTGGTTTCTACAAACATACGTTTCTATTTTTTCCATTTTCGTTGAGATGCATAGGAGGGTTGTCGGTTTCGGTTGTTTGCAGCATTTCCCGAAGTCTCTGGGGGTAAGTAATGGCCCAACTACTCGAAGTCGGATAGAACCGACTTGGATTCCCTACCACGAATACTGGATTTAGCCGAAGGTTTGCAAGAGGCAGCGGGCAATGAGGAGGAAGTAGTGGTAGTGGATAATAATTTGACATCGGCTCCGATGTTTGGAAAAATAAAAAGGTATGTGGCAAAAAATAAAAATAATCCTCATGTGTTGTGGGTATCACCGAAAGAATCTGAAAAGCAGCGTACTGCTGCAACAGAACATAAATGCAAGCAACAGCCTTCCAATTGTAAAGCAAACGTTCGATTCAAAAGCTAATACAATTAAATCTTTACTTCACGTCTTAGAGAAAAATTAATCGCTGGCATACGATGATATTGTTTTTTAACGTAATCGAGACAGCAGCTTTAGTAGCATATCGTTTATTTAATTTGGCAAATCCGTCGTGGTCTCAGGCTAGATCGAGTAGACGAAAGATTTTCCTTAAGGCCTTAGCGGTGGTACTTGCTAATTGACATATCAAAAATCGTATAGAAGAAGGTAACGTAAAAGATTCTACAATGACAGCCATAAAATTGTGTGGTTATACTATTGGAACTATAAATATTTCTCCACCAATTCAAGAAAATAATAAAACATCAAAACGGTGTGAAGATTGTAAAGTAAATCGCAAAGGCACGAAGGGAGATACAAAAACAAATGCAATGTGCGATGTTTGCATCAAGCCGACCTGTTCAAAACATTATATTCGGGTTTGCCAAAAATGCTACGAGACAAATGCAGAGGCAATAGCCATCAACGAGGAAGTAGAAGAACTGTTCAGTGTGGTGCCATCAACGTCATCTGATTTACCTCCGACCAAACGCCAAAGAACACATTCTCCAGTTTAATAATTTTTAAAAATGTTTAAATTAAATTATTTATTTTGTATTCTTTAATTAATATAATTACAATGAATTTACACATTTGAATGAAATACATGTAGGGGTACTGAATGCCCCCAAACACGGTCATATGTTATTTTGTATGTGCACGGATCTAAGGTTAAAGGGATAAGAGGGTGTAATTTAGTATAATGTACCAGAAAGTCCGTAATTATTTCTAAACTAAATTAATGAAATGTTCTGTAATTTTTGAGTAACCCACTTTACCATCGATCCCACTATGTTTATTAGAAAAAATCATAGGCCTAGGTCGGCCCACGCGAAATTTGGAGCAAATCTGAAGAGGATAAGGGGTTGTATTTTGGTATAATGTACCAGAAAGTCTGAAATAAATACAACGGACTACTTTTTAATTATGTCGGTAATAATTAATTAATTGACCTAAAACGATTAAATGGTTTACGATTAAGTGTTCATACGATGATATGGTCTCAATTAAATGTTGAATAATATGGAGGTAAAACCATATTCCTAATTAATTCCAGGTGGAGTTTAAGGCAAGTCTGATTGGGATAGAGTGGTGTACTGTTAAAAGTGTTCTGTGACATTTGAATAGGTCTTAATGCTACATAGAGTCGATAGGAGTTGTAATGGATTGTTATTTGCAATAAACGTTGAAATTTTCTAAATTAATTACTAAATACAAATTTCGGATTACTTACTTTTGATCGAACTTATCGTCATCAAACTTAACCTGCACTCACTTGATTGTTACCTAGGATTGGGTCTATCAATTAATTAAGTTTAACCACGAAGCAAAATTTTTATAGTTTTGGAATATTTGGTATTGAAGTAAATTTTTATTTATAATTTCTGGTACATTATACGTTATAAGTTCCGAATTGCAGTTAGATAAAAATAATAAACTTTCTTCGCTGATTTATACACGATGACAGATTATTACGAGTGGGCGGTCGAATAAAAAATTCAGTGGCTTCATTTGAAACAAAACACCCTATAATATTGCCTCCAGACCACATTCTTACTAGACTTATCAACCGAGACGCACATCTGAAACATCATCATACAGGACCATCATTATACTAATGGCTATTTTGAGACAAACGTATTGGATAATTGGAGCTAAAAATGTGATAAGGCAAATCATATTTCATTGCCTGCCTTGTTTTAGAAGAATGAAGATGTCACAAAAACAGCTAATGGGTTCGCTTCCTAAACCAAGAGTTACTTTTGAAAGACCTTTTCTAAAAATAGTGGTCGATGACGCGGGACCACTGCAAGTTTGCTTGCGCAAAGGAAGGGTTCAAAAGTCTCAAAAAATCTACGTTGCCGTACTGCCGTATGCTTAAGTACAAAGGCAGTACACTTTGAATTAGTGAGTGACCTTACCACGGAAGCCTTTGTAGCAGCCATAAAACGTTTTGTGTCGCGTCGCGGTTTAAGCTCGGATGTATACCAATTTTTTTGGCACAAAAATTTAATATCTGACCTTTCTTATTTTTTATCAAAAAATTGTAATGCCATTTCCAATTTACTTTTAGATGACAAAATAACTTGGCATTCGATTCCGCTAGCAGCTCCAAACTTTGGCGGCCGCAGTTAAATCTATGAAGTACCATCTTAGGCAAGTGGTTGGTAATACTATTTTAATTCTGGAGGAAATGTTAACACTCACATTCAAATTGAAGCGATTGAAATAGATGTATTGGCACCCGCACACTTTATCATAGGTCAACCGCTTACACTAGTTCCGGAATATGACTTGACCAATATAAAATTGACCTCGTCAGCCCGATGGTCTATGGTTCAGAAAATGTTACAACACTTCTGGTTAGGTTGGCATAACGAATATCTAACCACTTTGCAACAAAGGTCGAAGTGGACTACTAAGATGCCAAATTTAAAAATAGACGACTGCCAAGCTATTCTTGGTTGGACCACCCACTCTCAAAACCATATCATCATCATCAAAGAATGGTGCACACTAAGCGACGAACATAAGTACGAACCGTGGCGCATACTTTTCTTATAGTTTCAAAATTTCGTGAAGAGATATTTCAGAGTCCAAATATCTCTGCCATAACGGATGATTAGCGAAGTAATGTTACGCCAGAGGTTTCTATATATTGATCTCAACCCCATTGGCGACAAATAATTCCGATCTTTTTATTTGAATGGACACTTAGTCCAGAACTATTTTGGCGTCAGTCTATGTATGACTAGCCAGAAGCTCATCACACAGAAATTCTAGCCTTGTAATTTTGTTGGTTTTGATAACACGTAGAAAAACTGTTGCTGAATATAGGAAGTCTCACTACCATAGTTAAATCCGTGTAGTTCCGGTACTACGTCTTAATCATCACTTAATCATCAAGTTTCCTATTATTTGTCGCAAATTGAACCATTCGCTGAGTATCTCCTTTTGTAGTGACATCCTAATCTACCATGCTACGTCAAAAATGTTGTAGGATAATTTTTGATCGAATTAGAATTAGAGAAAGCCAACTGTGTGTTCTGTGTGTGTGTGTGTTCCTCTGACTGAAACATGTGTCGCAAACTGAATATCATCTTGATTTGGATTACACTCAATTCTAAGTACCTCGATCGTGTCTACAAATTTCATTAAATGAAAAATACCACTTTGCAGGATCGCAGAAACTTCCTTTTTTAGTGTACTAGCTCTTCCTTGTCCTATGTCCTTTGAGAACATAATCGAAATAAACATCTTCTTGTATTACATGCGATGATCTTGCGAAAAACAGCTTACTAATCCAACGTATTTGTAGCGACAAAGGGAGCTGTACATCTTCTCGATAATTCATGCAGATTAAAACGTTGAAAATGACTCACAAATGTGACGGGATCTGACTAGTTTTTGATAACGGGTTGAATAATACCCTAAGTTTGGTGCTAATATTTTGTTGTTTTAATACGCCATGGTGCAGCATAAAGTAAACGCTTCCAACTTTCTCATGTGACCAAACATGGCGTTTATTCAGATAAAAAGTCATTATACGTTGATCGGACTTGAATGAAAATCGCGTGATAAATTGTTGTTGCTTCGGTATTAGCACTTTCCCCAACTATCCACCCAGATTTTGTGTTTGGTTGCAACCAGATTGTTATTGAATGATTTTGGTCGATTTTCATCCAGGATTTGAAAGAATACGCAAGCCTCAGTATGTCGAGGCTTCTACAATGATACTACTTTATACCACTACTACTTTTACTTTTCACCGCAAACTATCCCGGTTCATCAACTCAGGCATTCTATCTACTATTTTCATAATTACCAGTGCCTTGATGTAATACTAATGCCGCACTGATGATCATTTGATAGCCTTAAGCTTATAACTCGGTTATAAACGAAGCTTGTGATCCAGAATCGAGTAATGCTCTGAATTGATGACTACTTTCTTCATTCTTCATTCATATGTAGTGACTTATAATGTCTTCGGTGAAAAAAAGCATCTTGACTATGAGTTTCAAAACTTAAAAAGATGTTTATAGTATTAAGAAGTTAAAGCATCGATTGCAAGCAAAGATAGTGGAAATTTGACTGCGGAAAATAAGAGATTACGCTAATCGCCGCAAGTGACAGCACTATCACTAAAGAGAATTTATTTTGTTCGGAAATGTTTTATTCATTATGTATCACTTTTTCACTAAATAAAACATTTTAAGGCAATAAAATATTAAAAGTGATCCTTAAAATGACAAATTGATTGATCCCCGAAATAAAGGAACTCGGTATATGAAATCTTGAAATTTAACAATATTCCGTCTTTCCGCCATTTCTTAACGAATTACGATGAAATTTGGATATTGATCAGAGATTTTAAAGTAAGTTTGGAAAAAATTCTAGGATCTGTTCGTGCTGGACCAAACTGACCATTTCATAACCAGTACTTGCAGAAACTGGTATCTGTACATTTTTTTCAATATATAAATAAATTTTAAACTGGAGGGATCTCGGCCATTTCTTAATTAAATTTTGTAAAATATGCATCGCATACAGGGACAATTTGGATTTTTTTTTAGTTATTTTCAGTTTTTGGCCAATATCTGAAAATATTCCACTAGTAACCAATACTTTCAATTGTTTTTCTAACAGCTTAGGTGTTTTTTCTAAGAGTTGTTCTATTTAGTCTCAGTATGATCTAATCTTTTATAAAAACAACCAAAAGTATTGGTTACTAGTGGAAATTTTTAAGATATTGGCTAAAAACTGAAAATAGCTTAAACGGCCGCAGAAAATCAAAAAATTGTCCCTGTATGCAATGCAAATTTTACAAAATTTAATTAAGAAATAGCCGAGATCCCTCCAGTTTAAAATTTATTTATATATTCAAAAAAATGTACAGATACCATTTTCCGCAAGTAGTGATTATGAAATGGCCAGTTTAGTCCAGCACGAACAGATCCTAGAATTTTTTCCAAACTTACTTTAAAATCTCTGATCAATATCCAAATTTCATCGTAATTCGTTAAGAAATGGCGGAAAGACGGAATATTGTTAAATTTCAAGATTTTATATACCGAGTTCCTTTACTTCGGGGATCAACTAATTTGTCATTTTAAGGATTATTTTTAATATTTTATTCTGCTGAGATTTTTTATTTAGTGAAAAAAGTGATACACAATAAATAAAAAAAATTCCGCTGGTAATTATATAACAAAATAAACTCTCTATAGTGATAGTGCTGCTACTTGCGGCGAGTAGCGTAATCTCCTATTTTTCGCTGTCAAATTTCCGCTATCTCATACCGCATGTGAGCGAATGTGCTCTTGGCGTTCTTTAACTTACATTGCGTTGTATTTTATACAATCGAGTAAACGGTGAACTTCCTTCATAAACAGTGTACAAGACTTGGATTTTCACTGGATTGGCAATTGGAGCAATAAATTGTAACCTTAAATATGTGGCCTTTTCCGTGGCAGCAGCAGATGTGGATATATTTGGTATTTTATGAGTTTGGGTCTATGAATTTCCGTTTCGATTGGATGATGCGTTTGGCCATTAATGGGTACAGATTTTATTTATAAAAAATATAATCAAAATTGTATTAATTCAATAAAATCAGGTTCGTCGCTTATTTGGGAAAACCAAATGAAATATAGGTTACGTTTCAGTGGTTGACACTTAGGCCATTTTTGGCCCATTGTGATACCCACGCCACATCATTAATCCATTCACCTATTCACCTACTCACACAACTACAGTATACAACCTGCACATTGCAAGCTCCATGTCAACCTGTAGAACATTGATATGAACGGTGGGTCGGCGCTGAATTCTGCACTCCATCAGAGGTTCTTAATTGTGTTTATTATTATCACCGATTGTAATCGTTGATGAAAATTCGATTTGCATCTAGCCTCTGATGGGATTCGAACTGTCATCTAAAGTGGATGACATAAGATATAATCAATTCAATGTTTAATTCTTCATAGCTCGTTGAGGATTGGTCGTTAGTTGAATTCGTTTGGTCATCCCTAGATAATGATTTATTGCGACAATTCTTTAAAATCTCATGATTTTATTGAATTATTCCAATTTTGATTTTAAAACTGACCTATTGGAGACCAAACTACCGAGGCGCTACCCGGAGAATTTTTTTTTTTAATTTTTCATTATTTATTTACCGTTTAATCGTAAGTGACCAAACGATAAAAACTAGTGATCAATACTGACCAATCGATTTCGATCATCAGTTTCGTCAAAACCTTTAGATAGGGTGCTAAAAAGGCGAAGCCAGGTTTTCGTTTTCCTTTCGCTAGCATTTTTTTTATAATTCATGTAAATTTGTTCGAATTGAAAGTTTTTCGTCTATGTTGACGACGCCTTACCGCCGGATTGTTTGGTAGCTCAAAAGGCAACTGTTAGATTCCGCCTCAACTTGAATCTATTTTTTGTTTCAGAAAGAGAAATAATGCGGAGTATGTCCGTCCAAGTTTTCCGTTTGGAACAAACGGACAAACCTTCGCGCGACAAATGTTCTCCTCAGAACAAACCTTCGCGGACAAACCTTCGCGCGACAAATGTTCTCCACAAAAACAATAATCTTATATACTTCAATGTATACTATTCACGTGATATTTCTCACTATCAATAAAACTTTGACTCCGCATCAGGAAAGTTTCAAGAAGAGAATCCTTACGCCAATGGGTATTAAGTTTATGGTACAAAATCAAAATTTGCACATCGTTACGTTGACGGTATAATAAAGAAACGTAAAATGTGCAGATATTTGATATGATATCAAACGGCAATTTTTTGCTTGCTATTCAAACTGAACTCAACAAAAATTACTAAAAAGGAAATCGTTTTTATTATAAATTTATGAAAATTCCAACAATTTTCTTCGTTGCTTTCATTATAAATAAAACAATAAAAGTTTTTTTTTCTAAAAAAAGCGAACATTTTTATATATTTATATATTTGTAGAACGTGACTAAATGTGACTTGAGTTGAGACGAGCACGACCAGCAAAATATCATTTTATTCAGTTTTGTCATTATTTAGGTACATATTTGTGGCGGTGTTGCTGCTGGGGTGTGAGAAATCTCGTGCTGCCCACGTTTTATGTATATATTTTTAATATTCTTTCACGCTACCTATATGTACATACAATTTTTGCACTCGTCTGCTTTACGTCTCGGTAATCGTTCATTAATTTACCTTTTATTTTTGGTTTTAATTATGAGTATCTCGAAACATTTTCCTTATTTATTGATTTTTTATCGTTTATTTAATAAAAGTACTGTGCTGTTTAACTTTTAAATTTAGTTTTACACCCATACTTTCCAGGCGATTTATTTAACGAAAAGGGGGTGCTTTTAAGGGTTGTTTAAAATATGTGTATATAGCCGAGAAAAATGAAATATTTAATTGATGGGAAAATTTAACATAAATATTTTTAAATTAATTCATGGCTTTACACTTCTAATCACATAATCAATCAAAACCCATATCTAGATAATCTACCAGTACTGAAATCCACTAGGTAGTTCTTAAAACTAACCTACCCAGTACATTACAACCCCACTGAAAAATTAGGTTTAGTCCGTTTCCTAAAGAAACCTTTAATTCTTGAATGAAGAAGCTTTTCTCTACTTTGAGAGGGTGAGGACTGTTACGACGGGGCCGGTCCTTCTAAGATCCATCTAATCCTTAAGACTAGATTATGTCTGGCGATTCCAGAAAGACTATTAATTTATTCGCAAAAACTAATCCAAGAAGTTATGCGTGCGGATCTTAGCTTTTTTATTTGGTTTGGTTTTATTTGGAGCGGTTTGCTAGCACCAAGTTTTTATGATCAGAATTCGAAAAAAAGCTTGTTCAGAGTTTTGGCTTAGTTATAAAATGTTCATCAAAATCGTTAATTGTTGAAGTTTACTTATGGTCCAACTTTAAGATTTAAGAGTATGTTGAGGTAACTAGCCAGATTGATGAAATTCTACATTCCTATAGTGTGTTGATTTTATCTGTACTTAAATAAATCCGACTTTGTTCGGGACTCAGCCCATTTATTTGATTGTTTACTCTGTCCACATCAACGATCTTTGGGCATAAAATTACTTTCCCCGACAGTGAAGGGATTTCATTTGAAGAATTAAAAAGTTTTTGTCCCCAAATCGTTAAGTTTTCCGGAATTACAATAGTGCCAGATGGTAAGTTGTTCCCACAATCAAGTATCCCAGCTCTAAATCGTAACAACCGATTATTTTTGTTTTGACCAACGCATCTCATGTTTTCTACTAATCTCACCATTTCAAAAATGTGTCAGTTTTACGAATACTTTAACGTTGACTGAACCACAGCAGACCGCATTGCAAGTGGAACAATAACTAAACATTGCCGGACGTCGCCTCCAATACATCCTAGTTGCTGTAGAAAGTACCCAAATAATGCATGTTTTTGATACAAAACCGATGAACCAGTGTTTCAATCAAATAACTTTATCCACTATATCCAGGACCATCAAGAAAACTACTTTTTGGCTTCCTGATTTCATCTTTACTTGCCCCAACAGTTTTGTGAAATACACATCTCTGGGGTTAAGTATGAACTCCTCTCCATATTTTCGCCAATCTTATTCTCTTTTTCATAATTTAATGAGGCATAGTCAATATTTGGTAATCCGTTTGCAACATTGAAAAGTTCATACGATTCGCAACTCGTGCTGCAGTCATGTGTTCCTAATTTTCATTCCAAAAATATAAAGGGTCAGATGTTGAGGAAACGGCAGAAATATATGCAAAAAAAAACTCTTGTTTTGGCACGCATAACGTACGAATTGGCATCTTCCAGAGTTTCCGCGAGCAGTGTATTCCCTATGCAACAGCAAACGCCCCACTTGACCCTACAAATGACCTGTAATCGATATATATTAGGTTGTAGGAAAAGTTCGTAGAAAAAAAATTCCACAATTTTTTTATTAATTTTTTTTAATTTAATTTAAACTTTAATTTACAATATAATCACCATCAGTACGTATTACAGTGCTTCATCTGTTAGGGAGGTCGTTGATACCTTTAGCCCAATAGTTTAGAGATTTAGTATTAAAAAAAGTGGTCAGTTCTAATTTTAAACAATCGAAATCTTATCGAATACTATCGAAATATTTTTTTACTTATATAAAACTTTAAATCCTTAAACACGTCTGAAGGTGCTAGGTCTGGAGAATAAGGAGGGTGTGGTACGATTTCCCAACCAACTTCCCATAATTTTTTTTTTTGAGTTATCTTGGCAACGTGTGGTCGAGCATTGTCCTGAAGGAGATGAACTGTAGCTTGCCTACGCCTCTTTTCTTTAATAGATTCAGCTAATTTTTGTAGTTGATCTATGTAAGTAGAAGCATCAATGATCCTTTTTTGCGGTAGTAACTCCATTAATAGCAGTCCTTTGCAATCCCAGAAGTTCGACAGTAAAATTTTCGATGGATGAGGGTCTTTTTTAGGCTGAATTAGCGGCTCTTCTCCGTCAGGCGGCCAAACTGCACGGCGTTTATCATTATCGTACAAAACCCATGATTCATCTTCAGTTACCAAATCTTCCACAAACTCTTTTCTCTTAGGTCCTAGAAGAAGCGATTGGCAAATAAACAAGCGGTTCATGCGATTAGCTTCGGTCAGTCGGTGAGGTACCCATTGGGTTTTTATTTTCCGATATTCTGATTAATTAAGATGATCGGCAACGGTAGTAAAAAGCCAGCCAAAGATCTTTGCTAAATCACGTACATTAGCCTCCAGATTTTCTTTAACAACGCGCTCGATCTCGTCATTATTTGTACTGGAAGGTCGCCCAGTACGAGGTTCGTCATCAAATGTAATATCTCCAGACTTAAATCGAGCAAACCATTTGTGCACTGTGGAAACGTGAACACTCGACTCCCGAAATGTGCTATTGATATTTGGTGTGGCTATACTCCCGTTGGAGCCGCGCAGTCATTCGTAATAAAAAATTTACTCGCAAATCACGTTTCGACAATTTCTCCATAACTGCCCTAACCCTTTTGTGTTTTACTAACAGAATTGTGTAGATATGGCAAAAGTACCATGTTAACAATTTATTTTTGTATGTGTTTTCAACCAACTTACACGTTTGTGTCTTCCTTTTAAACTTATTTTCGTCCGAAAAAAAACACTACATATATCTACACACACAATTGTGTTGGTTTTTAAATTAAATTTTTTATCAAAAACGCCACACACATACTACGATTTTTTTCTCACACATTTGTGTGGTTTGGACTTAAGTTGAGCCAATTTTTATAAATGGAGCCGTTACATCGAGCGTCCGTTAAATCAAAGGTTTACTGTATTATTCAAACAGCGAACTGCTCCGATTGGGATTTATCCATATAAAATAAGTTAAGCGCTATCGCGCCGCTCGATATTTTTGGACATAAAATAAAACAAGCGCTATCGCGCTGTTTGGGTTTTTTCGTACTCATTTAGAGAAAGCGCGGTCACGTTGTTTGGTATTCTTCGACAGAGTTTTTTCAATACCCTATGCGCAGTGATTCTTAACCGTGGGGCCGCGGCCCCCAGGGGGTCCGCAAGAAGTTTGCCGGGGGCAGCCAAAATTTTCCTTCAGAATATAATAAAAAGAAATCGATTTATAACTGAATATCTTATTAAAGAATAAAGATAAATAAAAATAAAGTTTTCTTATTTTTATTTTTTCTAATTTCTTCCTAAATACAACTTTGTTAGTACAAAAGAAATAAATGCAAATATGCGAACCGTAATACCAAATTGTGAAGTATGAAAGTTAAAATAGATATTGAAATAATATAGTTTTTTTATATTTATTATCTTATGACGAGTGTGTTTGTAACATTAAAACTCAATAACTGGTGCACCGCTTTTGATAATTTGTGTATATGTTCTATGGGTGATGAGAAGTGTTTTTAGTTGAAAATAGTTCACAGGAAGTTGCAGCTTCAATAGGAACATTTTCAATCGATAAACTCAAGAGCTACTGTACCAATTTCAATAAAAATGTACATATGTATTCTATGGGTCGTGAGGAGTGATTCTGTATGTTTTGGCCGAAAACGGCCCACCGGAAGTGGCGCTTCCATAGAAGCTTTTTCGTTTTTTGCAATTATATTGAAAGGTGTATCATTTACAAGAGAAATTACTAAGAACGAAAGATTGGAAATTAATTTTGCAACGATATAGGTCCAAATCAGCTTTTCAAAATTTAAGCGGAAACGACGATTTTTGACAAGAAACTGTTTTTCAACAAAAATTTGGCCCGTGACTTTAGTTTTCTCCAATGAGGTTCTTTTCGTGGTTTTCGGTTTTCGAGTGCTAATCAGGAATATGGCATCTGTTCTAAGATCCGAGATGGAGAAATTTTCTTTTGTACGAGGCGAGATGGGGCGGTGTCTATAGTACCTATCGAAAGCGACCGTGTTGTTTTGGTACTATCTACGCCGATAATACCGATATGAGTATCCTTTTCGGGGTTTTCGCGGTACTAAGTAAGTTACCGACTTTTGTTTTTCTGAATTCGAGATGGGAAGCGGTGTCCTTTTTGGTGCCCACCTATACCATCAACGCCAATGTGGGTGTCAATTTCGGAGGTACTGATTACTTTACTCACCTTTGGTTTTTCACAAAGTGTGGTGGAGGGGGCGGTCAATTTTGGTACCTACCTACTATCTACGCCAATAATGCTGACATGGATGTCATTTTCAGGGTATTAATTACGTAAATGACTTTTATTTTTCGCAAGTCGAGATGGTGGATTTTGATACCTAATTATACTAATTGCGCATACAATGCGGATATGGATATCATTTTCGGCATACAAATCAATTGATTGTGTTATAGATCAGTTGTGTGTTATAAGTTTTTCCAAGGGAATAAGTTTAGAAAAGGGTTTTATATAAAATTAGTCTCATGCTTGAATTTAAGGCGTCCATCCCATGGATCAAGCAGTCCCTTCTTATAAGTCTCCACGCCATTCATCCAATCGAGTTCTAAAACAGCATAGGTATTTTATATCAAAATGAGCAGGTTTTCGAAATATTTTTAACCCTAAAGCTCTTATTAACAAGAGCCTGTGAGTCTCTAATTTTTTTTAAACTGTTATTTCAATAAAAATTTTCAATAAAATTAGAAATATACAAACAGTTCCATGTCAGAGACTGAGAGACTTGCTAAGAAGATATGTTATAAAATTATGTTAAGAGCTTTGGGGTTAAGGGGGCCCCTGGGCCTAAGTGCTCCAAATAATTTCTTCCCAAAAATGTCTGTTTGTTCCGAAAGGGTGTTTCAGCCACTCTCACCCATATCGTCATGATATTTTTAGCATGTATAAGTTGTATGTACAGGATGGGGAAAGGGATTATATGAAATTAGTAACACGCTCGAATCCAAGGGGTCCGTCTCCTAGATAAAGGAACCCTCCTAAGTTTCCACCCCATTTATCCAACCTGATCCAAACTTTTCTAAGGGAATTTATATTTAAATGAGCAGGTTTTCTAATATTTATGAAGGGGTATGCCCCCTGAATCCAGGTGTTCGTGAATCGAAATGTGTTGTTCGATTTATAATCATACCAACTATCAATATTCGTTATATCAATAATCGTTGCAATTATATTCAGTACCGTACCAAGTTAAAACACATTTTATTTTGATTAATTTTAGAAATTTATTATTCTGTTTACTAAAACAGAAAATTGATTAAATCTGGATTTTGTTATGGAAATAATACCAGCTTTTGGTTCTCAGAATTTTGTTTACTAGCTACAGCAAAACTCAAAACAATATCCTATTCTATTTTGGAAATACGGAGAGCGAAAGCCCAATCACCAACCGCAGTCATCCAAAATAACGAAAAACTTATTTTATTGAAAAAGTAATTTTCTATTAGTTTTTAAATCATATTAAAGTATTGATGAGCTCAAAGTCGCCCAAAGCATTGCCGTAGCTGTCAAATCAATTATGTTTGCCAAACAAAATAACAGGGCATCACGAACTTCACTGCCGGTTCATATGACCGATAACAGACAAGCAACGGGAAACCAGACAATGGATAATTTGTGCAATCAATATACGAAGTGCCTTCAAATTCAAAATTAAAACACAAGGAATGTGCTGCGTAGTTGGAAATGTGAAATCCCAATCGAAACATTCCTTGGTAAATATACGCAAGTGCAATTAGTGTTTCCAAATGTCATTGTCCGATGCAACAAATATCGTTCCAATCGTGCGCAAGAAATACATTCCAACATTCAAGGAATTTGCAACGACAAATGTATCACTACTACCACTGCCGAACGAAAATTACAAATTTGTTCAAATCTATTTCAACCTAGAAATTGTTGTACTTTACAAACTTTATTCGATCAACACAAAGAATTAATTCGATTGGTTAGAACTGCCTTTGAACAAATGCCAGCTGATGACTACGAAGCTGTAGTTACAGAAGACAAATCACTTGATATGTTTGCAAAGACGCTTTTATACTCTAAAATGGCAAGTGTAGTAAACACATGGAATGCATCAGCAAAAATGTTTCAACGTCACAAACAAGGTAAAGCAGTTGATTGATATCCCAATTTATATTCAAACGGCGTGTCATACCGTGCGTACATACCCATACTGTATAATATACGTACGTGAACCGATGCCTTACCAAGAATTGGGAACTCTTAACGGTCAAGTATGTGCCACTTATCGTGAATTAGCTTGACGAGAAATAAATCTTCTTGAAAACGATGCATACTGGGGCACTTCTCAACCACAGCAAATACGATTCCCAGCCAATCGTGATTGCCTCATTTTACACGTTGGAGTAAGCACTGATCTAAGTAAGCATCAAAGCACTGATTCAATTCAGAATGACTGGGCCGAGTGGATCTGCAAACGGCATTTTCGATTGTGATTTGCAACAAGAAAGATATTTTCATGTCAAAGAATTGGATACATTTGTTCAAACTAATCTACAGAACTTGGTTTCAGAACAACGCTTAGCGTATTTTAGAATTATGCATGTTATTGCAAGCCAAAGTGACGGATTGTATTTGCTAGATGCGCCCGGAGTCACAAGCAGTACTTTTCTCATTTTATTTATTTTGGCAACTATACGATTACGAAAAGATATTGCACTCTCAATCGCGTCATCTAGAATTTACTTTTTTGAATAGGAACACAAAGGTTTAAACATTGAAAATTGGCGGCTATCATTCTTCTCTGATATATCTATCTACCACGACTTTGCTACCGTAGCAGATTTTTAGTGAAAAATATGATGAACATAATCGTCAAAGCTAAAATTTTAAGTGGAAGATTTAAGCCAGAAGAAATACTATTGACACGAATCCCAATGATTCAGACAGATATGCCATTAGCATTAAAACGTTTGCAGTTTCCGGTGCGACTCGGATTTGCAACCATCAATAAAGCACAGGCGCAATCGCTACAAATATGTGAACTAAATTTGGAAACTCCATTCTTCTCACATGGATTGCTCTATGTGATATGCTCACTTGTCGGAAAACCGTCTGACTTATTTGTGTACATACCTGACGGAAAAACAAGAAAAAAATATTGTGTATCCAAAAGGACTTCAATAAACAGAATTATAACATAAAAACTTTCTTCCTTTGTGTGGCATTGCAATGCATGCCCGGATTTGTACTAAATATATTATCGCATCCAATTGAAAACCACGCGAACGAAGTCGCGGACAACAGTGACTTTTTTTTATATAAAAAAGAATAAAGGAATAATGAAAAAAATAAATTTATTATAGATAATTTAACAAATATAAATTATTATTAAAAAAATGGGGGCCACAAAAAATTATGAATTATTTGGTGGGCCGCGAGTACAAAAAGGTTAAGAACCACTGCCCTATGGGACTCAAACGGTTAAACAAATATTTCACTGTTTACTGTGCACATATCCCGTCAAAAATAAAATCGGGGAGGTCTTGGTACCTAAATCAGAATAATAAATGAAAATCCATTTAAATTTTGGTTGGTCAGGCTGATCAACAGGTAAATGCATGTAAATATCTCGATGAAACGGTGGCTCCCCATCTTTGCTTTGAAAAACTATGGATAGTTTGCAACATTGCAACATTGTACCGCATTTGGCCATTGCCTCTATCGTAAAGTATTGTTAATGGCAACCTGCCGGCTCAACGTTATCTGCTTCGGCAGATTCAATGCCTCGTTTATCCACTTCATGAAGCATTTTGCATTTTTCATACGTTAATTATTTCAGCTAAATTTCTCATGAATATTTCCGAGCACTGGTTGTTCTCTGTAAGGCTTATTCATTGATTGTTCATTGTTTCATTTCGAAAAGAGCATTGGTAAAAAATAACGAACGGACTTCAAGCTCCATCTGAACCACAAACGTTTGGTAAAACATAAGGCAAACATTAAAAATCACGTATGTCATCGCTAATTACAAGAAGTCGATGAATATCCAAACAATGCAGTTCTTTGCGAAATTCGTGCATTTTGGGAGTGTGATTTTGGTGGCTTTGGAAAAATTTGAAATCGTTTTTAGCGATATACAGTAAAGATTTAACAGACCCCAATTTAACGGACACTCGATTTAACGGACCCTCGATTTAACGGACAATTTTTTCTTTTCCATTTTTCGGTTACCGACTATGATGAATGGATTCGGGGATTGTTAAACGATTTTTGGAAGAAATTCTGGAATATGGCCACTTGGGACGGAACTCAATTAATTCTTATGGGAATGCTTGATGGAAATGGGATTGTAAATTATTTTGGGAAGAAATTCTGGAATATGGCCATCTGCGGTTTGATGGATGAAAGTGGGATTCTTAAATGGTTTTTGGAAGAAGTTTTGTAATATGGCCACCTGGGACGAAACTAAATCAATTCTTAACCTATTGTGATGGGATTAGGTAAGTTGGATGGAAATGGGATTCTTAAATGACTTTTGCAAGAAGTTCTGGAATATGGCCACCTGGGACGAAACTAAATCAATTCTTAACCTATTGTGATGGGATTGGGTAAGCTGGATGGAAATGGGATTCTTAAATGATTTTTGGAAGAAGTTCTGGAATATAGCCTCCTGGGATGAATTGATTAATTCTTAACCGATTCTGATGGGATTGGGTATGCTGGATGGAAATGGGATTCTTAAATGATTTTTGAAAGAATTTCTGGAATACGGCATTTTGGGATGGAACTTGAAAATTCTTAACCGATTATGATGCGATTGGGTATTTTGGGTGGAAGCGGGATTCTTAAATGATTTTTGGAAGAAGTTCTGGAATATGGCCACCTGGGACGGAACTGAATCAAATCTTAACTTATTGTGATGAAATTAGGTATGTTGGATGGAAGGTCACCTGGGACAGAACTGGACGAATTCTTAACCGCTTATGATGGGATTGACTATGCTGGATGGAAATGGGATTCTTAATTGATTTTTGGAAAAGTTTTGGAATCTGGCGACCTGGAATGGAATTCGACAATTTCTTAACCGATTATGATGAAATTAAATATGGTGGATGGAAATTAGATTATTCAATAACTTTTGGAAACAGTTGCGAAATATAGCCACCTGGGACGGAACTTGATAAATTAAACTAGGGCGGAACTCGGCAATAAACAGGAGTCTTTTTTTAAGCATGCGTCTCGTGATGTTAGCATGTTTCTATTAAAGCTGGATGCTTTAACATATATCACATTTACCAGTATATAACATCCATAAGGGGGCCTCAAATGAGGTTTCATAATCATATTTTCATTTCAGATAATGAGTGATTAATTCATTGATCCTAAACCAGTAGTGAAATTTTTTCCTTGTCACCACCGGGAATCGAACGCGGGACCTCCGGTCGCTAGAGCAAGTATGCTGACCACTTTGCTACCGGGGCGGCTAGTACATGACCCACTCGGCAGGTAAACTATCTACTCTTACAAAAAATCACGTTATGAACCCTACACAAAGGGTTCGAATAAATGTATAGTATTCTAATCAACAACGACCTCGAAAACTGTTCACGGGAATATGGAATATGATGTCTTCTTCAACCAACAGAAATTTATACTTTTGAGGCACTTGCAATACGAGAGCATAAATGGTCTGTGAGTTTAGTTTCATAAAACAACCAATAATTACACTCTCTACTACAGCAATAACCAGAAGAGAGGAAAATGATGCTTCGGTTTCTCATCCTCGGGCGATTACAGCAGTTTATCATTTTTTAATACCATAATTATCAAGCTTGCCGAATTCCATCATTATCGGTTAAGTAATAGCCGCGTCTCCTTTCAGGTGGCCATATGAAAAAAATTCTTCTAGAAATCATGATATTCCAAAACTTCTTTCATAAATCATTTAAGAATCCCATTTCCATCCAATTCATAGATGGCCATAGTTCAGAACTTTTTCCAAAAATCATTTATTAATCCCATTTCCATCCACCATACCTAATCACATCATAATCGGTTAAGAATTAATCGAGCTCCGTCTCAGGTGGCCATATTCCAGAATTTCTTTCAAAAATCGTTTAAGAATCTTAGATTACATCAATCATATTTGGTAACCAAAAAATGGAAAATAAAAAATTGTCCGTTAAATCGAGGGTCCGTTAAACCGGGATCCATTAAATTGAAGGTTTACTGTATATCGCTAAAAACAATTTCAAATTTTTCAATCACATCCAAAATCACACTCTTGAAATGCACGAACTCCACAAGGAACTGGACTGTTTGGATAACCATAAATTTCTTGTAATTAGCGATAACATACGTGATTTTTAATTTTTGATCTTATGTTTTACCAAACAATTGCGGTTCAAGTGGAGCTTGAACTCCGTTCGTTTTTTTATAGTAAAGCTATAACTAAAAGCATAAGTCTCCCACCAAGGTGCATTAAAGCTTGGATTGGCTCGCAAGATTGTGCCTTTCCAAAAATGGTGAGAAATTTAATTTGAAATTTATTAACCAATTTAATTTATAATTATCTAATAATTAAAATACAATGCGAAAAAGTCACTTTACCAGTCGCAATTAACATTTTTCAGGATATCCGTTTCTAAAACGCTATAGTCTCGGTAATATAAAAACGACCAAAAACAATTATGTACATTACATAAGTAACACCAATATATTTAAACTATCCACCATAAAATAAACATAATTGCATCATTCGATAAATTGCAACAATCATAGTTTAGTATACTTACATAGTTTTTCCATTTAAAAGTTTTGCGCAAAAATTACATTTCCGTCAAAAAAAAAATCTATGTACGAGCATTGATACCTAGCAGCAATTAGGTGTTATACACAACTCAATTAAAAATATTTTATAACGCGTATACCAAGTGGGGGACTTTATACAATTCCATCAAATTGATTTATGCAAATAAACAGCGACAATAATAAATTTGATTTCCGTGAATTTTGAAGCGACATTTAAACTTATAATCAGCCATATTGGCCTCGTACATCACATCACATACACCGTGCTAATGCATAACAAAATCGTTATTTCCGTTTTTTGGCTCGTTGGCCAATTAATTGTCTCATTATTATTTAGTAATTAGTACGTTATACATCAATAAAACTATTATATAGCTTTGCACACCGGATAACGGTAAAATGTAAAAAAAACAAAGAAACACAACGACAAAATGATGTGACAGGTGTTAAAAAAATTTAGATTGATTATGCTATGAATACGTTATTTAGAGGGCGCGCAATTTTGTTTCTGGTGTATACTCTCATATCGACACAGACTAATAGTGGGTCATTAACCTCCATACATAAACAATTGAATTTGTTTAGTAATAAGAATTTGTTGATCGAATAGTATGCGTAGAAAATACTAAAACACCGCACATTTATTACATTACAAAATTCGTATGTTACGTGCGTGGACTGGACGAACTGATTTATTACAGTGGATTAGTCGGTCTGTCACAAATAATTAATGATATTCTTAATAGATGGCACGGTTCAAAATTGCGTTATTTTTATTATTTTTATTATGTAATTAAATTCATAAAATTGTGTCATCGAGACATATTAAATTCTATTTTGTTGTTTACATTTTACAGAATGTCGACCAGATTTAGGTATGTAGACTAGATAAATTAAATGTAACTCTGTATGTGGAGTCTGCCTTCAGAGTAAAGTTTATAGGCGAAACTACTGGTTAAAAGACACAACTAATTGAAATCCAGTTTTGCTTTACTAGAAGAGAGAGAGATCGAAACAATACAATATTGGTAAGTTCTTGGATATTTTTTATCATATCCGCGTGGTGCTACCGTCATATCCGTGGTCCGAACTAAAAATTTTGATTTTATTATGATTTGCTAGCCATATTAAAATATAACGAGCTAGACTCGAGTCATTTTTACGTTTTTTACTTTTAATTTAATTTTGTTTACCTCATTATTTCAAGTTTCTTTATCGACATTTATATTGATTTCAGGTGCAATTGAGCCAATCAATCTTTGCTTGCTAATCATTTCTTCAATGGGTGAAGATAGTGAGCTCGTCCTCATGTAGAATGTCCACTTTAGGCGCTTCAAGATACCTTTCCGGAGTTAGCTCGTTAGCAAAAATGATTTAAAGCTCAAATCTACCAGGACAAATAAACTGTTGGCATGTTCATTTCAAAATTAAACTTCGCAAAAAAAAAAACAAAAAGAAGTAGCAGATTTGTTTTCGTATCGTGATGAAATAACAATTTTCAAAAAAATAATTTTGCTTCTAATTGAGGGAAATTTTGTCTTCTTTTCGCTGCTGGAATCCGTTTTATTTTATTTTGTATTTTATGACTTTTTTGACCCTTGTGAAATTAGCCCAGAATTTCATTTCAGAAAAATAAAAGTCATCGGGTAACACTAAAACTGCAATGATATTTCAGCCCAGAATTTAATATAGTGATTTCGTTTAATCTCGAAATTTTATTCTAGCCCAGAATTTTTTTTTCAATTTTAAAATATTAAAATCAAATTAAAAATTAAGTAAAAATTCTAATTCTGAAATTTTATAAAATAACGAAGAGCCATTTGCTGTGCTATAAAAACATGATCAATGAAAGGCTATTGACTGACTGTATTCTATGCTACGCTGAATCGTATACATAAGCTCCAGTATAAAAAGAGAATCAAAAAGGTTAGCCTGATCTAGATATATCAGGGGGTAGTAATGAAAAGAATCTGAACATGGTAGCACAGTTAGTTCTAGTTTTAATTTCAAACCGATTTCCATGTTATGAATAGAGGTTCATGGTTTAGGTCAGTATATGGTATCGAGTTCATATAATATCCAAAGGGATTCAGTCTGGAGTGGATTAATGAATTAATCACTCATTACCCGAAATGAAAATATGATTATGAAACCTCATTTGAGGCGGCTAAATCCCTTGATGAGATATAGTGCCAGAGAGAGATAGAGAGAAGGACAGATAGATAGAGAGAAAGAGAGAGGGAGGAGAGGGGAGAGAGAGAGAGAGGGAGGGAGGAGAGAAATTCGGCCTGGTATGTCAAACCACTATTCACAAGATACAAATCGGTTTGAAAATGAAATTAGTATTAAGAACTAACTGTGCTATCTTGTTTAGAATACAGTAATCCCTCGATTTACGTAACATCGAATTACGTAAATTCGATTTTACGTAAAACGCAAATTGTGTTTTTTCAAATTTCAATTACGTAAAAATTTCGATTTACGTAAAAAAGAGGAAACGTCCTAACAACATAGAAAAACGAAACTAAGGTGAAATGCATCAAATTTAACATCTGTTAACATTTTTAGTTTTTTTACGAATACAAACAGTATTGTACATATAGCACGGGGATTTACACAATTAGGTAGTTTAAATATACCTGTTTAGTGAATAGATGTTGATTTTGTTTGGTAGTAGTACATAGTTAAAGTTTGTTTAGTTTGGTTCAGATTGAATTTTTTTGTTAGTTTACTTTTTGTCATCAACTGCTAAGTTAAAACTAATTAAAAAAAAAACGTCAAGTTATATCTTTGACACAAAAAACAGAAATAATCAAGCGTTTCAAAAATGGAGCGACATTAAGGCCCAAATCGATAGACGTAACTACAATTTTTAGATATAGTCGCTGATTTTTCGAAATCGATTTTCGAAAACCATATTTTTAGACGTTACTAAAACAGCATCTTTAGTCACGCTTTTTTGATATTTTTAAACAACAATAAAAGTGACGTTTAGTTCGAAAACAAACCGCCAACATAAAAAAGAAAAAATCAGACAAATTAGAAAATTAAAAACATAATTTGTTCATTAAGAAACCGTTCATGTCAATAAAAACTTACAATCATTTAATATTTTGAAAGTACGGCATTTTATTTATGTGAAAACTGACCAGACTCAACGAGGACGATAAAAATAATTTATTAAATATTATCACAAAATATAAAAATGTGTTAGAAAATAAAAAACTGATTCGATCTGAAATCGTTAGGAAAATGAATGTTGGGACACTGTATACAGCGATTTTAATGTACAGACCCTGGAGAAAAAACTTTATATATAAAAAATACTTTAATCGTAATTGTTTAAATAACTTAGGAAATTATGAGGTCTGAATGTGAATATGAAGTGGGATATTTGGACGATGAAAATGCAACACCGCTTTCCACTGACACTGCATGCGAAATCTCACACAATCCTGTCACATCACTAAAGTCTACTTCATTACCAGATCGAACCAACCACATCACAAAATCCAACCATTTGACAAAATCCAACCACATCACAAGCAATAGCAACCACTCTACAACTACAGATGTTGAATATTCTACAGTAAATTTTCTGAGGACAAGAAAACGTTAACCAAGATCCCTTGAAAACAGACTGAAAAAGTAAAACCGTTACAAGCAATCGATGAAATTATTAATATAAAAAAAAATAAAGCAGCAAGCTGCGAGAGTAATGTACCGATATTTTAAAAAATTGGGTCCATCAGTGAGCGATAGTAGGGAAAATGATTAAAATACTTGTAAACTATAGTGAATAGAATATTATTTTTTTAGTATAATGCTTTATTGTAAAAGAAACTGTTACCTTGTTCGGGGTGTTCTGTAAGGAGTAATCAAATATTCGGTGCAGCTATATCTACCATCTTCAATTCAAATATACTATTCCCAATACCCCTGTCGCAATACCCCTAAATTAATTAGTAAATGTAAACCTACCTAGCAACTAAGTTAACAAATTTACAATTGGCGTCGCACACAGCCTGAACATTAACAGAAAAATATTAGTTCCGGTTTCTATATATTTCTGCTGATGCACCAAATGGTGATTTTATGGAAATGTGGCACCCATCTATACACCCTATGCACCTTAGAATTTGTTTTTTTTAATCTATGATGGGACTTTAAACGTTCTTCTGGAGTTGCTGGCATTTTTATAAACTGCCTTGACAATCCCGTGAACACTCTTAAAACCTCGTGTATAAGGTGATACAAGCGGTAGACTGCGTAACACGAATTTTGGAATATTTCCTTCTTCGAATTTCACTAAGATCAGACGATATGCATTTCTGTGTCAGAGATTGAGAGCAGTAATGAAATGTATCATCGACTTGAAAGCTCGAGAACTTTGTGCAGACATCGTCATATACATAACAGTGGGAAATGATGAAAAGATTATGGCTCAAGCAAAAAGCGATACCAACATTCTTGCGTTCAACGGTGATTCATGAATTCGTAGACGCATGGTGAATGTGCTGTATGTGCCAGATTTCATTTAAATTTATTTACGTCTGATAGGCCATGGATCGAGGCTATCGATTGCAATCGATAGCAAATAATACAATTGAACAATTGAAGACTTATGCAGTAGGAGGACGTCAGGACAGACTGTTTCAAATGTTGTTCGGAGGTCGATGAGGCCACCGCAAATGTGGCGATCAAGAAGATTTCACTTCACGCACGGCATAAACCATTATGATGCCCGATAACGTCGCACACTATAGAAAAAATTTCTAGGAAATAATGAAATCGATTTCGTGAACGAGGGTGTTGTGTGGCGTGTATCTGCGGGAAACTTCATTGATGATGTTATAAATTTTATAAAGAAAAGTCAACGGGATTTGGCGAAATTATTCAAACGAACATCTGCGGGCCAATGGTCCTTTTCACTTTCAACATTTTTTATTGTACGTATATTTTTTAAGCAAAAGTCGGAGAACGCAGAAAAGACCAAATTTGCGGTTATGCTATTTAGTAGCATAAGTCGGAAACAAAGTGTACAGTTTTCTATCAGAAAACGGGACAGAGTTTGACAATGTGGAATTTGAAGAGTTTTTCGATGAGAGGGGCATTGATGTGCATATAATGAGTTGAACAGGGAGGACCACATCCCCTGAGGAATCATAGGATGATTATGACACGGTAAAAAGATTAAAATCGATCTGCGGATTTTCGGCTCAGAGGTGTTTGTGCAAAGAAAAACGATAAATGGTTGATCCAAAGGCAGTCAAGTGTGTATTCCTCGGATACGATAATCATTCGAAATTGTTTCGAGTGTGGTATTCGGAGACGTACAAAATTGAGGTAGTTCGTGAGGTGATTTTTCCTTCGAAAGAATCAACGGATGCACTGGGCATTAGTGGCAATAGATGGAAGCATTGATCAATACATGACATGATTGGAAGTGTGGGGATTCACGCAAGAGTATGGCATCGATTACACAGAAACATTTAGCCATGTGGTTAAGTTTAAATCGATTTGAGCAATTTTGGAGCCGTCGATGTCGAAACGAATGAGACTACAGCAGTTCGACATAAAGACAACTTTTATGAACGGTGATTCGGAGGAGAATGTTTACATAAGTCAACCGATCGAATTTGACGATGGCAGCTGCTGTAACAAAAAATATCCGTCATTCAGAAAACTCGACTGCGTGGCCAGTGGATCGGATTCTTCTGTCTTCACGTGCAATAGGAATAATGAAATGATGATTCTTGATGTGCATGTTGAGGTATTCGAGTTAAAATGTTTCTTTCGGCTTGAAATCGAACAGCGAACAAACGGATCGATTCATGTGAATCAGCTGGGGTATACGAAACAGGTACTCAACCGGTTTGGCATGGTAGACCGCAATGCTGTCGGAGAAATCAATTTTACCATAAGGCGATCAGACATCAGTTTTGCTATTGGGGATGCAAGTCGAAACTTGAAGAAACTAGCGGCAGCGCATGTTAATGCTGTAAAACGTATTTTGAAATGCATAAAGGAGACAATGGATGTGGTAACTCGATTTGAAAGCGGTACCAATTTGAGTCTTTGTGGCAACCGCAAAGCGGACTCATGCGGGAGACATCGAAACCAGGCGGTTAATGAGGCACAGATAGGCAAAAGTCAGTGGCGTTATTGCCCGAAATTTTGTCAACTAATTTGGACAAAGCAATTTTTCTAATGCAAAATCAAAGCGCAATTTGGCTCAAAAATTCAAAAATTCGAAATTCCATAAGAGGAATAAGAGGAACAAGCACATAGACGTGCGATATCATTTCATCCAAGAGATATATGAGAACTTTCGTTTTGGATTGTGTGGCAAAATTGATGGGCCTTATGACAAAGAAGAATTGAGAAGGGAAGCAAAAGTAGTTTTATTCCTAACGAAGGAAACGTAAAGTACAATCTAGCAAAAATCTGTCATCTCAGATAATACGCTTACGAAAAGGGTACATCCGGTGTTGATACAAGACTTTTTTTTTTTTTGTTTTTTGTTTTTTTTAAAGGAAGTACTAATCGTCCAGTGGATTTAATGTCCTTTGAAGGTCAATTAATACTCCCCTTTCATTCACGCACAGACCACCCATTCACACAATTACAGTATGCCACCTGCACATTGCAAGCTCCATGTCAACCTGTACACTGACATGGACGGTGGGTCGGCGCTGAATTCTGCACTCCAACAGAGGGTCTTAGTTGTGTTTATTAACATTACCGATCGTAATCGATGACGAAAATTCGCTTTGCATCCAGCCTCTGATGGGATTCGAACCCAGTACCTCCCGGTATAAGTGCCGAAGCTTTAACCACTGCACCACTTGTCCGGTGACTTCATGAAATTTTTGGCGATAATGCCATGTTGACTGTACGATATATGCAGCATTAAGACATTAAGAATTAGCTCACTAAAAACAACTGATTACTGATTTAGAGGAGTTTCAACTTCTCTCCTGTGGTGCCTTGCCACCAATTCGGTGTTAGTTCAGATATACGACAATCAATGAATTTTTAGCACTTGAACAACATTCCACCAACTATGGAGAAAACAACCCCATTAATAGGATGTCTAAATCTTTGGTGTAAAATATTATACCGACGAATTGTGACAACACTGAGATGGTCCGTTTCACGAGACAAAATACAAAACCGAACAATCATCTCACGGCACATAGGGGCTAAAAAAGGTTGGATCTAAACGGGTTAAGCAAACTTTATGTCTGGAACTGTATGGAACGGTGGTATTGTACCAAACGTGGTAAGGTTTGTTTAACGCGGCTATAAATGCAACCTTGATTTTGGTCGTAATCAGTAATATAAAATGTGTTTCACGAAGAAGAGGTACGGGATCCCCCTTCATTATCAAAATTGTTTTATTAATTTCTGAGTTTCGTATTCCGAAACCCAAGTACTGGTTCAACCATTTTGGCAAAATTGGTTGAGTGAGTAGTTGGGCTGGCAAAATTTGTTGAGTTTGAAACAGTTTTAAAATTTCGGTTAAATGCTCTCCAACCATTTGCGGTATCGTATAGATAAAAAATTTCACTTTAGAAGAATTTCTCGAACCTTTAAAAATTTCATTCATTTTAATATAGTGCTAACGTTTTTTGAGATCCCATAGTACGTAAAATTGAAAGCAAATTTTCTTAAAGCCTTGTGCCAAAACAATAAAATTCTAATACTGTAACGAATTCATTGCAAGAAAGCACAAACAATAAAACGTCAATTACCTTCAATTATGCACACACACACAGATACAAACATAGATTGGTATGTACACCACTAAACCAATCTTAGTGTAGCTTAATCCATTCATCACGATAGAAAAAACAAAAGAATTCGTGCTAATTAAATAATACCGACACAATGCCGACGAAAGTGAATGATAAATAACGAACTACAGAATGTCTTAACGGTTAATAATTAAGTAAAAGTTTTACTTTTGCATTTGAAATCAGCCAACCGCTTTTATACACTTGCTACTTTGCTGTTTTATGAATTATGGCCGTACGACAAATATCGCGCTAATCGTTAATCTTCTCATTAGAAAGTATACAACAACGATTTACCTACGTAATCTTAGCGATACCTAAACCAAGTTTATAGTAAATTTTTGGCACATCATATATTTTTGTTATTCCAGTACTGTGCTGTGTCTATAAAGATACGAAAATACGAGAGTGGAAAAGTTCAATTACTGCACAAAATCACTAATGTTCTGCTAACGAAAAAATGTTGAAAGAGTGCCAATAATAAAAAATGAAAGCTTTAACAATAAAAGTTCAATGTATTTTCCCCCTCATTATATTGCTTTGCCATTGATTATGTCACAGGCATGCCAAAATAGCAACGTTTGCATATTATACAAAATCGATTTGGTATTTAAGATAATTGTCTTGAAAACACAAAAAGACGAATATTATTGATATGCGCGCAATGAGATAGACAATAAAAAATTATTTCGTTGCGGTCTATTTGAGAGATAAAATTATAAATTTTTGCCACTTACTTGCAATAATATAGTCGACCCTCCTTCGCCGTGTGTACCGTCCAGCCTTCTTTTAGCTGGGTCGATATTACATCCAATTCACATTCTTGGCCCGATTGCGTTATCCTAGCACCTACATTCCCAATAAAATTATTACCACTAAAATTATTTATACCACACGTGATCACATTATTACTATAAACACTACCACTTCCACTGCCACTACCACTACCACCACTTATTATACTACTTCCTCCACTTCCGCCGCCATTTGTTAATGCGGTGGTATTTTGATGTTGCAACTGTTGTTGATTATGTTGCTGTTGCTGCTGCTGCTGTTGTTCCACACCATGTCCTGTATGTTGCCCAGATTGTTGCAGAAGCATAATTTAATACATTTAAAATGGATTTTGCGGCAAATTCAAACTCTGAAAATAGAACAAAAAAAAAATATTTATTAGTAAGACGCACATACGCTCCTCCGCAACCACATATGGTTAGTTTTAGTAACAGAATTGATTAATAAAGACAATTTTTTTTTTTCGTTTACGAAATATTCACGCTAATTAAAAGTCATGACGCATTATTTTCATCGCCGTAAAAATAGCATAAAACATCGCTAATAATAACAGATTTGGTTTATTTTGAGAGAGATAAATTACGTTATAATGTATTTATTGAAGGGGGGAGAAACGAGAGCACACATAGTATATGCTTTGTAATGGAGCGGTTATACAGGCGCGATATCATCGCATCATAAAAATTATGATCATTTTTGCCCAAGAAGTGTTGAGTTTTAATGATTTTGGCATCACAACTATGCTGGTGTTAATTGATTTATGGATGCGGGGGTGCGAACGGAGAACAGTTGGCATACTTAAATGATTTTTCATTTTTATGTGTTATTCGCTGGAAAATTGAATATTTCTATGTGTGTTTGATGTCTAGACACAGATTTAATTTTAAGATATTTTTCATTTGCGGCGGTAAACACAATGATTTTCGCGCGAAATTAATATCAAAGGAATTAGCGAATAATAGGCGACACTACATCAGTTTATTTAAAATGCTTCTGAGAGGGTTGCAAAAAAAACTGTTTTTTTAATTTAAAACAAAAAACACGTTTTATTTGTTTAAAACATGATTTTTTGTTTAAAACAAACCAAAAAAAAAATATGTTTAAAACATGTTTTAAACGTTGTTTTAAACATATTTTCATTACGAATTAAGTTAACTTTTGTCGATTTTCTTGTAATTTCTCGATACAAAATAAAAGAGAACTAAATGAACGTTCAAAATACAAGCTCAGGCCTAAGTATGAAGCACGTTTACCGAAAGCCAACGTAACGCTACGTCGACGGATTAAAAAAAATCGGTCTCTCTTAATCGATTGAAGTACAGTCAGTTAAGTAAGAGCGTGGTCGTCATTACCGACAGGTAATGAAAGATTTCGCTCTAATTCCTTTGCGAGCCGATAGAGGGAAGCTTTGTCCTTGATGCATTGTCAACAAAGATTCAGTTGTCGTTGATCTTTTGAAAGAGAATCACGTTAAGCGCCATGAGTGCTAAATACGCGTCGCGCTACGAGGCTGTGTTCCTTTGCACCCACCCGAAAGGTCCCAAAATGTCGCAATCAGCGGCTGCTAAATATATGAGAAAGTCGAAGGCATTTGTAATAAGTGGGTACAGCGATATAAAGTGGCTAAAAATGTCGATGATTTACCAGAACGTGGCTCGATAGGAAAAGTGGACAAAAAAGATGAAAAAAGAATAGTGAATCTGTTTTCACGGAATCCTGGTTTAACACTGCGGCAAGGACAAGCAAAATTAAAGGCAAAAGGTTTAGATATATCCTACGAAACTATCCGAACCCATCTCCGTACTCATGACCTGAAATGGCGCAACACAATGAAGAAGCCTCTGTTGACTGGAAAACATGTGAAAAAGCGACTCGCTTGGGCGCATGAGAATATCGATAGAGATTTTGAAAATGTCATTTTTACTGATGAATGTTCTGTATGGGCACGTTGTGTCCTCACGCGAGCCTGGTCAACTTCCACCAATAGGCTTGTTCAGCGGACCGTAAAACACGGAATAAAGATGCATCTTTGGGGCTGCTTCTCGAAGCAGGGATTCGGCACTTTGTACCTCTTTACCGACAACCTAAATGCCGAAAAAATGATTAAAACCTACAAAAAGGCTTTATTGCCATCTGCCAAACGTTGGTTCATCAGCAAAAATGAAGATTGGATTCTGCAAGAGGACAACGATCCTAAACACCTCATTAAGCTCTGTACTGAGTGGAAGACTCAATCTGGCATCGTTACATTGGATTGGCCGTAGCAGTCGCCCGATGCAAAACCCTATTGAAAATGTGTGGGCATATATTAAACAGAAACTTCGTGGAAGACGCACACACACTTTCTTGCGAAATTCGTCGGATCTGGAGATCGTTGCCACTAGAATACGCCGTCAAATTAGTAGAAAGCATGCCTCGGAGATGTCAGGCAATTATCGACGCCGATGGTGACTGGACACAATATTAACCGAATTGCATCATCGTTTGTAATGTGTACAATATATTTATAAATATGAAAGTTTCACCAAATAAATTTTTTTATAAATTAACCTGACCACGCTCTTACTTGACTGACTGTAGCAGCACGATCATTTTCTTCGTAAGTTGCCTTAGACGTGGAATTTATTTTTCTCTTCTATTTTAATGTGCTCAATTTTCAACAAATAAACTCGATTTTTATTTGTGTTGCTGTATTAAAAAATAGTAAAAGAGAACTTGTCGACATAAAGTGACGTCATTAGCAAAAGACCAATGTTCACTGTCCCATAGTGGAAGATGGCACTGGTTACATAATTATACAAATTAATAAAATACTAATACAATATACAGGAAACACTCCAAAAAGACGATTAATTCGTTCCGTGTTCTTTAAAACCGTGTTGTTCGAGACTACAAAAAATAAAATAAAAAAGACATTACGTTTTATTGTTTATTTTTTGTTATGACAAACAAAAAATAAAATAGAATAAAGAAAATCGTGTTTGAAACCGTGTAGTTTGAGAAAATGGGTATCCATGTTCTTCGAAACCGTGTTCTTCGAATGCCGCGTTCTTGGAGGATTGTCTGTAATTTGTATTTCTTTATGTATGTAGTTATTTATATAGTATCAGATAAATCAATTTTGAATTTAATAGTTTTTCTCTATTTTCGTTTGTTTTACAGAATTCGTCGAACCTTTTTATTTTACATAACTGTTCTTAAATCGTTTAATACAATTTTGAGGAAGTCCTTTCTACCAATCGGTTTTATCTTTTTTTGTAATCCAATTTTTAGCTTATTGGTTATCTTGATCCTGAGCGGTGTTGATTATCATTTAAAAATAATAACTCGTCCCACAAAAACAGTATTTGGCATTACTTCACTGAAATCGAAACATTTAGTTCTAATACTTGTGTGCCTGCTGTCGATTTTTTTTGTCTGAATTTCCGATTAACTAAATTGATACCAGTTCATACCAGTATTGATAGATGTCTCTGTAAGGTGCATAACCAAAATATGCCTGAAATTTAGTTCTAAACTTAAAACTTAGTTTGGATATTTTGTCAATTCTAGATTATAAATGCTTTAGAAATTAATAAATCTTAATTTATTTAGCAAATTTTAATTAAAAAAAACCAGACTAGATTTGTGTAGTGCCTCCGAACGAGTGGTTTGAAGTAATAATCAATTTGGTTGACCACAAATTGGGACAAGACAATCGATGTCAGGCATACAGTATAAACGAATTGCAAAAATTGTAAAAAGGAACTATCTGGTGTCTTGTTCTTGAAACAGTGGAAGTTTCGCCAATTCGGAATATGGTTTGCTTCGGAATTCTCTATATTATTTGATTTTTTCACCGGGTGCTCTGGTTATTTTTTAAATTTTCTCTGTATATTTCTAAATTTTTGCCACTAATAAGGAAAAAATTCCCACTGCGGCGCGAAGTATTCGAATAATGCAGAGAATTCTAAAGCAAATCGTGTTCCGATTGAGAAATGTCCACCGAAAAGTGGGGCTCCTGGTTTAGTGGTTAGAATGAAAGAGCACCTGAAAAAATGCACGCAATTAAGCACACTTGTGGATGAGTTGAAGATCTAGATACCGACCATAACGCATCAATTAAGGATATTACATATATTGTAAATTAACCAAATTATTTTGTAAATATGATTTATGCAGCGAAATTGCTAAGCAAAATTATTGTTTCTCTGAAGCAACTCAAAAAATACTACATTAGAAACAATAAATAAACGAATTAATTGAAATTCAGAAATGGTTTATACTACGACAAGCGAGGCTTAAATGTAATCTTCAGATTGCCAAACATTGTTTAAATATTGTTTAACTAACATTTCAAATTTAATTAATCATAAAAGGCTGCCAAGTTAGTTACAGTATTTAAATCATTATCATCAAAACCAAATTGAAAACTGAAGCCATTTATATAAATGATACTAACTGAATCTAACTGATGAGTTTGGGTTTTGTGGCCAATCAAATTTATTTTATTTTATTCTATAAGTATTTGAAGTAACAGATATTATATTTATAAGATTTACTAAAGTTAATTTAAATAAAAAAAACTTTTGTTTTTTTGTCTAATTAAAATCATGTTTTAAACACTTGTTTAAAACAAAATGTTTAAAACATACCGCTTTGTTTAAAACATGTTTAAAACATTCGTTTTAAACGTTTTGTTTGAAACATTGCAACCCTGGCTTCTGACACGCTAGACTAAATCTAATTGTATGCTGAATTTTGTATAAAATCGGAACAATTAGAATAAATAAATAAGTTCTTTACAAGAAACGAAAGTCTAATCAATTAATTGAGAATAGTTGTCTAAGCCCGAACCCTTAATTAAACATTGATAACACTAGCAATTATCATGATAATGACGTTAGTGCTATAAAAATTATTCTGTTAAATTTATTATTTTTTCTAAAGCATAGAGACCTATTCCCACGATTTAAGTAAAGTATATTTTTGAGATTCGTTCTATTAAAATTTGTATTTAGAAATTGAGCGTTTTTGACGGGTTTTAAACATATTTCAGCCAATCTACTTAGTCTATACGGAATCGGATAAAATTATGATGGGTTTTACTATATTTTAAAGATGTATTGAAATTTCACAATTTTGATGCATATTAAAAGTTTTATAAAGAGCAAGCTAAATATATTCACAGGTCCTGGACAAAAAATTGGAAAGTTCCATGTCTAGATATGGGAGGCGAACATATATAAACCATGTCTATATATGGGCCTTTTGACTTCTGAAGAAAACAATTTTTCATTGAAGTTTCGTTGCAGTTATTGCTTGCTATAACTGTTGCAGATATTCCATGTTATTCATATGACCAAACCCAGGCACCGACCGTTTGGTATTTTTTTATTAAAGTACATAGGGGCATCATAAAGGGCATCACAAAAAACATGTCTATATATGGGACTTTTGACTTTGGCGATATAAAAAAAGAAAATTAGTTAAACATTTGAAAATTTTATTTACCAAAACAAGATGTATCAGAAGCGAGGAACGTATACTACAAATCTATTAAAACGGCTTCGTCGCTTATTTTGGAATGTCAATTTAAAATTCAATTAGAGATATTGCTAAAATCTAATAGAAGGAAATAATAATATTTTTGTCAAAATCACGGAACTTCAAAATTCGAAAAATCATTCTTAGATTCAATTCAATTGATCCTATTTCGCTCCATTGGCGGAAAATATTATAAGCTTTTGAAAAATGTAGACGAGATTCCATGGACATCTCTGGTAATGGCAGTACCAATGAAAATCGTTTTCATTGCGAAAAGTTGATTTGACAGCTCCAAAAAATTTTGGAAAAATTTTTTCCTTGAGATTTTTTTTTTAATATTAAAGAAAATTAATTTTTGGTTTTTATTTTTTTTGATTATTCAAGTTGGTTAATTGGTTTTTTTGTTGTTGTTAGTAGTATTAAAATATATATATTAGTGGAATAAGTGATTGTGTGGTGTGGCAACAAAAGAAAGAAAAACAGTACTTTTTGCGTACAATCAGTGTCCCAACACCGGATACCGGATTTAAATTTTAACGCGGTAACTGCCTGCGGGCAGGATGCCGGAATTTTTACAAAATCGGTTCACTCCTTTGGTTGATAACAGAGGATACATGAGACTTGAAGAAAGTCAAAATAAAAGAAGAAGGAGTTTTTTCGATGATTTAAAATCATCGCAAACGTATTTAGTGGTGAAAAGGGTTGACAATAATAAAACTTTTATTGGAGTGTCACCTTTTTACATTGAAAAAGGATTGTCCATGATAACATCGCAGATCAAGGAAACACAGCACACCAGAAATGGTGACCTCTTGGTATTATTGGACAGAGAGGAGGCAATTGCAAAAATGTTAGCAGCCAAAAAACTCGGAGAAATGAATATTCAGGTGGAGGAACATCAGTTTTTAAATAACACAAAAGGAGTAATTTATTGCCGAGATTTGCTGATGATAACTGAAGAGGAAATCGCAAAAGAGTTGAAAAGTAAGAAGGTAATAAAAGTTGACAGAATAAAGCGGAAAGTAAATAATGAATTCAAGGATACTCCACTACTGATATTGACTTTCAATATGACTGAGCTGCCTTTAACCATAGACAAATAAATGAATAAAGATCCCTAAACCAATGGAAAATTTATGTTTAAATCAAATTCTCAATGTCGTTACAAATGGAAAAATTTTTCTAGCGGCTGTTAGTAGAAATATTAGTTAATACTCAAACCCTATTTTGGTCTACATTATGAGCACAATACATATTTCTCGCTCAATATATTTTTTCAATACGCGCGCGACAAATAAAATTTTTTATATTTGTGTATACAGTAAAAAAGAAACAAACGGAAAAATAACAAATTCAACTTACTTTTTATTTTCGTTTGAAAGTATCTTTTCTCTTATTCTAATATATATGTATGATTTATATTTTAATAAAACAGAATGAAATGAAACTAAAACGCACGTATTATGTATATACATACTCGTATATACATATGTACCATTTAAAATAAGGTTTGTGCACGATCGATAATTTCTTGTTTAGATATATAGAATTTAAACACGTGGTGACCATGAAAAGGAAGAGGATCTATTTTAGATGTAAGTATGTAGCTACGATGATTGTTTTGGTGTGCTGCATGAAGTATAATTTAAAAAACGAATATTTGGAGGAGATGAAAAGAAACATCAAAAAGTTATGAACGAAAGTATATTTGACGAAAGGGAAAAATATTATAATTAAATGGTTTTTTAATGATCGCAGAAAAAAATTACATATACATATTACATATTTGTGTTTGGTTACATTATGTATATTTTATATGCCTATCTATACTGGTTTGTCCAAATTAAATACATTCATGACTAAATTTTCCTTAAGCATACTATTAAGGATGATGCATGATTTAAATTCGATAATTTTAAAATACCTAATAATTTTATAAATGATTTTATTTTTGAGAAAATGAATAAAATCAGCTTACACCGGCAAGATGTCTTTAGGAAAATGTACTATGTGTTTGGATTTGCCTTCAAAAAATTGGTCAAGCATACAAATTTTTGTTAACGTTTTCCCCTTATTCCATATTATCTGAAGCATGGTAGGACTTGGTTTGTTTCAACTAGCTTTTGCAAATATTTTAAGACGTCGAAAATAAAAGCTAGTTTTTGATTTTAACTAAATTTGCAAAAACATTAATATTTCGATTGCGGTTGTGGTATACATATATAGAATTATGAGTATACACAATATCCGTGCAATTCTATTTTTAATCTGCTAACCCCAAATTAAAATCATCCTAAGGTTTTAAAATGACAATATATAAATATGTATTTCGTTGTTCGTTGTTGTCAATTGATTTACAAGCTCACATTAAAAGTACACTGCAATTTTTTAGATACCAACCACCCCTTATCATGAAAACTACCCCAAATTTCTCTAGAATAAATGACCACTTCTTTGAAAATTTCAAAAATAGACTATTCAATATCGGATAATGGGTATCGCTTTATAATCCTCATCAGAAATGCAATTCGATTGTTAAGTTGTAACTTTAAATCATGGACACAAATTTAGTTAGCCACCCACTTTATTTATTAGGTGTATAACAATTTCTACAGATTTTTTCTTCGCGCTTAAAATTATGTTTAAAATAGAAATATTTTCACGGTATTTTGTGATATTTATAGGATCGTGAGTTACATTACCTCTCAGAATAGCAGAGTTTACAATGGTAACTGATAATCAGCATATTCGGCACTGCATTCTATACGAATTCCAATAAGGAACAAAGCTTCTAAAGCACGGGAATCAATTTGTAGTGTTCTTGGTGTCGACCTTGTGTCTTATGAACTTTGTAATTATTGGTACAAACATTTTAGAAGTGGTGATTTCGATCTTAGCGACAGCCTCGAAAGTTTGAAGATGTGCGAGGTAACCTGGAATCTACAACAGCAACAGACATAACTCAGAAAAACCTAATACCTAAATAAAATAATGCGTAATAATTGGATTCACATTAGTTTTCAATTCCTATAAAAATGATAAACATTTGATAGTTTAAATTCTCCTAAACTTCTGAAAATTTAAATGAATTGTAAGAAATATGTACTATGGACTTGAAGGATATAAAAATTAACTAAATAGAGTAAAATATTTTCTGGACAGTTATTTTTCAGTAATTATCTTCTCCTGTACTAAATATTAATTTATTGCATTAATATGCCCAGTACCAAGTGAATTTTCTAAAACTGGTTATGTAAATGTATTTAATTAATGTGTAGTAATCCATCACCATTAGTCATACATACTTTAATCGTATATAGTCCAATGAGTTGTCACAGATTTTAGTGAGGCCTCATTAAACCTTATATGAAACATGTCTTTGTTTTCGGTAAGAATTCAGTGGGCTGAACTTGCTCGACATGTTTAAAGAGTTCGTAGTATAAATATTTTTTGTATATAAAATCAATAAGGACTTCTGCCTGATGACCTAAATCAAGGACAGGATCACGAACGCCGCACGGAAGTCCCAGAAAATATTCGAACCCAATTCAAACAAATTTAATTATAAACGGAACACGCAATCTAAATTTAATAAAATAAAAAACATTTCGCGCTAACATAAAAGGTGTTTTTTTAGAGGTTCACAATTTAGAATTAAGATAGAACAAAGAAAAATATTTTGAATATCAGTGAAACTTGCTTTATTGGATAGATAATTTTATGCCATTAATGCTTGAATATGATTTCGGCCATGTGTCCACAGCGTCTGGCGCGTAGATGGCGCAATCTGGATGTTCAATTTTTATACACTTTTCGCAGCAGTTCACAATTTTTCTTTTCGCCGGATGTTGTGTTCCAAGAGTACAATCGGCTCTGGTTTACCAGCGTTGACAAGTGACTTAATATATCCCCAAAGAAAATAATCTAATGGAGTTAGATCACACGATCTCGGTGACCACTTAACAGGACCATTACGTGAAATTAGTCTTTTATCAAATATTCCGCACTGTTTGGCATGTGGCACCGTCTTGTTGGAGCCACATATCAGCAATATTTATAGCAGCCAATTGGGGCACAACAAAGTTAGAAATCATGTCCCTATACCGTTCACTGTAACATTCTGACCTTCATTGTTTTTGAAGACATGTAGACCAATGAATCCGACAGCCCATAAAGCGCACCCAATAGTGATTGTCTATGGATGAAATGATGTTTCGGCAAAGGCTTGTGGATTACAATTACAATTTTTACAGAAATTATAATGTACACATTTGTTTTTAGCTTACCAAAATATGGAGAATTAAAAAAGCAATGGTTGAAAGCAATTGGCATCGGTGAACAAGATGTACTAAGTGCATGATTATTCCATGCCACAGACAAAAGAGAATAAGAGGAGTTTTTTAAGAAAATCAGCCATTCTCATCTTGTTCATTTACGAATCAACGTGTGGATTTGACGTCATTGAAAATTATCTTAAAAATACATGCGCCCCCAAATATTAATCAAACCGTAATTTCATATCATACTGAAAAAACATGTTTGTTTGAAAATTTGTTTCCCAAGACGTTTATTCAACTTCTATAAATGATGCTAACGATATTATTGAGGCCAATTTAGAAGTTTCTTCTCAAGTTGAGGAAGATCCAATCTATGCGTTGAACTTATTAAATGATTTGGCAATCAAGTCTTTGCGTTTAAATAAAACTAATAAAGACCATGACCAGGATTATTTACCACCAATTGACGAAGTACCTGAACTGATGGTATTCGGAACTAATATAGATTTTATCATCGTGAATTGATAAAAAAATTTAATGACGATAATATATCCGATTTAAACAAAGGTCCTTCGAAATTGCAAACCATTACAAAAATCTCAAATAATTCACCTCTTGGTGCTAGCAATCGTAGTGGTACTACTTCTTCTTATTTTGTTAATAAAAGTATAAAACCTTCTTACATATACAAACAATTTAATAAAATAATGTTAAAGCGAGCAATGGCCTCATCACGTGCTGATCTATCTACGAGTTCAAGAAGGACTTCTTTAAGGACTAAATACAACAAACACAAAATAATAAGAATCTACGACAAACAAGTATGAGATAAAGAAGAAAAAAATATTATTTTGGGCCACCTGTGGCCCTATTCTGGCTTTCCCTGGGAATAGGGAATTGGGAAAAATATTTTCATAGCATTTTTGTCTAAATTGTATTTTTCTGGCCTACTAAGGGAACATGTTTGGTGTTAATATTTTCGAAACAAAGTTAAATGGGAAAATATTTTTCCCTATAAAAATTTTGTGGAACAAAAGTTTCCCAATTCACTTTGTTTTAAAAATGTTTACACTAAACTTATTCCCGCAGTAGGTCAGAAAAATATAATTTTGACAAAAATGCTATGAAAATGTTTTTCCCAATTCCCTATTCCCAGGGAAAGCCAGAATAGGGCCACTGATAGACGAACTTGAAGAAAAAAAATTTATTAGTTCTTGCCAGAAGGATAATTTTTTAAACCATTCTGACTCAAATTCAATTGTTTGAGATAAAATAAAAAATCAAAAGTTAGGCCGAAAATATTCAGAAGAAATACGGAAGTTTGCTTTAAATTTAAACTTTTATTCTCCGAAGGCATAGGCCATATGTTCGAAACCAATTTAAAAACTACTTGCCTCATTCTCAGACACTTGCTTATTGGTATAAAGTAGTAAATGGGCATCCAGGTTTTACTTCAGAATCTTTTCATACTTTAAAGTTGCTGGTCCGATCAAAAAATGAAACAGATGAGGTTGTTATTGAAAATGTATGCTTGAATGAGTTGTCCATTCATCCAAAATGCGAGTATGATTTCCACACTAATAGAATACAGGTAACCCTCCAAGAACATGGCGTTCAAAGAACACGGTTTCGAAGAACACGGATACCCATTTCCTCAAGTTCCATGGTTTCAAACAACTCGATTTTCGTTATTCTCTTTTATTTTGTGTTTTGTATATCATAACAAAAAATAAAACGTAACGTTTTTTTTATTTTATTTTTTGTAGTATTGAACAACACGATTTCAAAGAACACGGAACGAATTAATCGTGTTGTTGGAGGGGTTCCAGTATCATGATACGAATAGTTTGAAGGTAGCGACCGAAATGATAATACTTTAGCTACCGAAGTAATTGTGTTTATGTTTGTCAGTTGTACTGCTCAATGGAAAATTACTCTTGGATATTTCCCTATTAGTAGCTTAACATCTGTACAAAAGAAAAATATGATAGAGTTTCATTTGCCTTTATTACACAATATTGGGGTTCTAACAACTGAAACAAGCATAAAATTATCTATCCAATAAAGCTAGTTTCACTGATATTCAAAATATTTTTCTTTGTTCTATCTTAATTCTAAATTGTGAACCTCTAAAAAAACACCTTTTATGTTAGCGCGAAATGTTTTTTATTTTATTAAATTTAGATTGCGTGTTCCGTTTATAATTAAATTTGTTTGAATTGGGTTCGAATATTTTCTGGGACTTCCGTGCGGCGTTCGTGATCCTGTCCTTGATTTAGGTCATCAGGCAGAAGTCCTTATTGATTTTATATACAAAAAATATTTATACTACGAACTCTTTAAACATGTCGAGCAAGTTCAGCCCACTGAATTCTTACCGAAAACAAAGACATGTTTCATATAAGGTTTAATGAGGCCTCACTAAAATCTGTGACAACTCATTGGACTATATACGATTAAAGTATGTATGACTAATGGTGATGGATTACTACACATTAATTAAATACATTTACATAACCAGTTTTAGAAAATTCACTTGGTACTGGGCATATTAATGCAATAAATTAATATTTAGTACAGGAGAAGATAATTACTGAAAAATAACTGTCCAGAAAATATTTTACTCTATTTAGTTAATTTTTATATCCTTCAAGTCCATAGTACATATTTCTTACAATTCATTTAAATTTTCAGAAGTTTAGGAGAATTTAAACTATCAAATGTTTATCATTTTTATAGGAATTGAAAACTAATGTGAATCCAATTATTACGCATTATTTTATTTAGGTATTAGGTTTTTCTGAGTTATGTCTGTTGCTGTTGTAGATTCCAGGTTACCTCGCACATCTTCAAACTTTCGAGGCTGTCGCTAAGATCGAAATCACCACTTCTAAAATGTTTGTACCAATAATTACAAAGTTCATAAGACACAAGGTCGACACCAAGAACACTACAAATTGATTCCCGTGCTTTAGAAGCTTTGTTCCTTATTGGAATTCGTATAGAATGCAGTGCCGAATATGCTGATTATCAGTTACCATTGTAAACTCTGCTATTCTGAGAGGTAATGTAACTCACGATCCTATAAATATCACAAAATACCGTGAAAATATTTCTATTTTAAACATAATTTTAAGCGCGAAGAAAAAATCTGTAGAAATTGTTATACACCTAATAAATAAAGTGGGTGGCTAACTAAATTTGTGTCCATGATTTAAAGTTACAACTTAACAATCGAATTGCATTTCTGATGAGGATTATAAAGCGATACCCATTATCCGATATTGAATAGTCTATTTTTGAAATTTTCAAAGAAGTGGTCATTTATTCTAGAGAAATTTGGGGTAGTTTTCATGATAAGGGGTGGTTGGTATCTAAAAAATTGCAGTGTACTTTTAATGTGAGCTTGTAAATCAATTGACAACAACGAACAACGAAATACATATTTATATATTGTCATTTTAAAACCTTAGGATGATTTTAATTTGGGGTTAGCAGATTAAAAATAGAATTGCACGGATATTGTGTATACTCATAATTCTATATATGTATACCACAACCGCAATCGAAATATTAATGTTTTTGCAAATTTAGTTAAAATCAAAAACTAGCTTTTATTTTCGACGTCTTAAAATATTTGCAAAAGCTAGTTGAAACAAACCAAGTCCTACCATGCTTCAGATAATATGGAATAAGGGGAAAACGTTAACAAAAATTTGTATGCTTGACCAATTTTTTGAAGGCAAATCCAAACACATAGTACATTTTCCTAAAGACATCTTGCCGGTGTAAGCTGATTTTATTCATTTTCTCAAAAATAAAATCATTTATAAAATTATTAGGTATTTTAAAATTATCGAATTTAAATCATGCATCATCCTTAATAGTATGCTTAAGGAAAATTTAGTCATGAATGTATTTAATTTGGACAAACCAGTATAGATAGGCATATAAAATATACATAATGTAACCAAACACAAATATGTAATATGTATATGTAATTTTTTTCTGCGATCATTAAAAAACCATTTAATTATAATATTTTTCCCTTTCGTCAAATATACTTTCGTTCATAACTTTTTGATGTTTCTATTCATCTCCTCCAAATATTCGTTTTTTAAATTATACTTCATGCAGCACACCAAAACAATCATCGTAGCTACATACTTACATCTAAAATAGATCCTCTTCCTTTTCATGGTCACCACGTGTTTAAATTCTATATATCTAAACAAGAAATTATCGATCGTGCACAAACCTTATTTTAAATGGTACATATGTATATACGAGTATGTATATACATAATACGTGCGTTTTAGTTTCATTTCATTCTGTTTTATTAAAATATAAATCATACATATATATTAGAATAAGAGAAAAGATACTTTCAAACGAAAATAAAAAGTAAGTTGAATTTGTTATTTTTCCGTTTGTTTCTTTTTTACTGTATACACAAATATAAAAAATTTTATTTGTCGCGCGCGTATTGAAAAAATATATTGAGCGAGAAATATGTATTGTGCTCATAATGTAGACCAAAATAGGGTTTGAGTATTAACTAATATTTCTACTAACAGCCGCTAGAAAAATTTTTCCATTTGTAACGACATTGAGAATTTGATTTAAACATAAATTTTCCATTGGTTTAGGGATCTTTATTCATTTATTTGTCTATGCTTTAACTATAAAAGCCGGATTTCTTAAACTGGACGTGCGTACATACTACCCAAATCCAATGAGGTGTCACACCTGCCAGAGATATGGACACACAAAGACAAAATGTGAAAGGTTGCCGGTATGCCAAAATGTGCTAAAAACATTCCAAATGGACACGAGGGCATTATTTGTGAACCAATTAATTGCGCAAACTGTAAAGAAGAACACACAGCTTTTGCCCAAAAATGTCCAACATTTCAAGTGGAGAAGGCGATCATTAAAATTAAAACCGATGAACGGTTAACATATTTTAAGGCCAAAGAATTTTACTATCGACAGAATGCCAATACCACTGGAGTTTCGCCAAAAAGATTGTACAGCCAAATAGTAGCTGAACCAATTACCAAAAATAATACAAAAGCAACAATAAACAACAGTAACAAAGAAAACATCAATATTGAGAATAAAACAACACGAATTATAGTGAATACTAATAACAGTAACACTCAACAATCTAACATGGAGGCAGAAGAGCAAACAACAAGAAAAAACAATAATAAACATATCAGTAAAAATAACAACAACAATAATAGCAACAATAATAAATATAACAAAAACAATAATAACAACAACGATAGTAATAACAATAATAGTAATAATAACAACAAAATTAATAACAACAATAGAAATAACAATAGTAATAATGATAATGAAGATACAACAATAGAAGGGCACAAAATAATTGAAACACAGGAACCAGGACCAAGTAATTCCAGAACCGAGATAGGAGCAACAGCAGCAAGGAACATAGAGGCCGTGAAGTTTAGGAGATACTGTTTCCTCAATGCAAATGAGTTAGACATTTGTCAAATTGAGGATGCAGGTATGAGTGGGGATGAATTGTAGAGGGAAGGAGGGAAAAAGCATTATCCATTATTGTCTTTTAAATACTTTTTCCGTTCTTCTTTTCTATTGAATGGCAGAGCAAACGTTAAGATCCAATGAATGCTTGACATTTGGACAGATAAACATCCGCAGCATGTATGCCAATGGCGATATGTTGCGGAATTATCTGGCCAAAAATGATGTGAATGTGATGCTTTTGTGTGAAACTTGGGAGCGTGCGAGTGAGACGTTTCGGGTAAAAGGGTACAATTTTCTGTCCAGACCGAGGGCTGATGGCTTTGGCGGAGTGGCGATATTGGTGCGAACCAATATCAAAATAGTCCTGTGCGAAACACCGACATTCGAGCGCATCGAGGTTATCGCTGCCAAAACTCGGAATCTGGACAGAAATTTGTCATTTGTGAGTGTATATGCAACTCTAATTGTATCAGTGAGTGATAGAAAAAAAACCTCAGAGATTTTCAAATTTTGCTTGACTGGGTGGAAGGAAAAAGTGACCTGATTGTAGGGGGGTGATATGAATGCGCATTCGAGTGTCTGGGGGTGTGAAAGAAATGATGCTTGTGGAAACTTGTTGACTCGACTAATTTTGGATTCCGATCTCGTGATCCTGAACGATGGTGATTCAACAAGGATACCGTCTGTGGGGTCGACAGCCAATGCATTAGACTTAACATTAATGTCTAGTGGGCTGGCGGCCCAAGTCACTTGGAATGTAACAGATGAGAATTTGGGTAGCGATCATTATTTGATCAGGACGTGCTTAGGTGGTGTAAATGTTGACATAGACCGTAAGGTCATTTTGAATGGTAAGAAATGGGTAGAACGTATGATTGAGATTTTCATATTGTAACAAATGAAGCAAATGAGGTTAACCAACTTGAGGATGAAGTAGAGAGAGTAAATGAAATGTGCTGTATACATGTAACAGGGAATGAATGTAAGGTGAATGGTTGGTGAAATAATGAAATCCAGTATTTGTATGAAAGGAAACGGATAGCATTGAGAGAGTTCAATAGGTGTATATGTCATGAATGTAGAATAAATTATGGAAGAATGAATGCAAAATTGAAAAAGGCTATCCGTAGAGCGAAGAGGAAAAGTTGGTGGGATTATGTGTCCAAAATGACACATAGGACCACAACAAAGGATGTATGGGATAATTTTAATAGAGTGAGAGGCTATAGAGCGAAAGGCAGAAATGCAGTGTTAGATGATAGAGAGAAGGGAGGAGTCTTTTTACAAATGATGATGAATGTTAGAAACAATTTGAGTGATAGGAATGAATTTTTGTTACCTGATAATGAAAGTGAACAGATGAATGGCATGTGTAAGGAGTTTGAATGGGATGAGTTCCGTGGGGTTTTAGAATCCTCCAAATCTACTACCCCCGGAACAAACAGAGTGAGTTATAAAATTATTGGTAGGTTCGAAGCCAAGGTGGCTTTGCTTCGAATTCTTAATCAAGTATGGATGAATATTCAAATACCGGAAAAATGGAAGGAAAGCAGGGGTACCACCATTCCGAAAAGAGATCGGGACCAAAATATAGCAACAAATTATAGGGGAATATGTATGTTGAATGTATTTGTCTGATGAAAGGTCGTTTAGATAAATTGGTGAATGAGGGTAATTTGTTGCCGGAAACCACCTTTGGGTTCCGCCGTAACCACTCAGCAAATGAATGTGAGGAAAAGTTTGCATGGGAAGTAAGAAAGGAAAAGAAGTATGTTGTGGCGGTATTTTTGGATATAGAAAAGACATATGATTACGTGGTTCCGGGGAAGCTTTTTCAGGTCCTATTTGACCTGGGGTTTCCTTGCAAAATTTGCAAATGGGTGTATGAGTTCATGAATGACAGAAAGTTAGTGTTGTGTGGTAGAGGGTATAGGTTGGAAGGAGCGGTGAATATAGGCCTACCCCAAGGCAGTAAAATCTCACCGACTCTCTTCAATCTATACACGAGCTCGGTGCATAGGTTTAAATCCCCGAACAAATTCATTTTGCAATTTGCTGATGACTTTGTTCTGATGGGCAAGGGGAAGACCATCGAGGAGGCTTTGAGTCGGGCTCAAGAATGTGTGAATCAGGTAACAGAATGTTTGACTGATTTGAATTTGGGCGTAAATTCGAGAAAATGTTGCAGTATGACTTTTCGAACAAATCGTATGGTAGATGTGCAAGTGTATAATGAAAGAATACAGTGTGTAAATTTGACTAGGTATTTGGGAATCTGGATGGTTGAATGAATTTTCTTGTACATATGGATAAATTAGCCGATAATTGCAAGAGCAGATTGAATGTGATTAAAAGGGTGAGCAAACCGAAATGGGGAGCTCATCCTTGTGTGACTGATATGTTACGAAAGGCGCTATTGTCATCGAAAATTGCGTATGGAATGAGTATTTATGGTGATGGGTCTAAAGTCGGTTTTAAAAAGTTGATGACTGTGGAGAATGCTTGTGCTAGAGTGGTATTGGGGGCGATTAATTCAACCCCAATACACACTATGGTCTGAATTGGGTGACTCACCTCTCAATTATAAGAGGGGATGGATCACCGTGCGAGAGACTGTGCGGATATTGACTAAGGACAATAAATTGGTGAATGAAATGAAAGAGAGGTTGCAAAGAGGGACGGATTACCAAAGAACACAACGGTCACGGGTGATCTTGGAGAATATGAATGTATTTTCCAAGATTCTGCCCGTAAATCCGTAAGTCCCTCCGAGCAATCTAATTGTGCGTTTGAATTTTGGTGATACAACAAAAGCAATGATGAATGAGTTATCGGTTAAGAGTGAGTTTTTAAAAATGCGAACAATGCAATGGCACAACGGAGGAGGAGAGTAGTGTTATTCTCCGACTCCCGGAGTGGGTTAGAATTGATTAGTAAGGGTGGGAGAACTCATGGAAATGTGTATGTGGAAATGTTGTATGAATACCTTCAATCTTGTGGGAGTGAGGTCATTCTTCAATGGATACCTTCACACCTACAAATTGAAGGTAATGAAAGAGCCGATATGCTTGCGAAACGGGGTTGCTTGGTTGAAAGTATAAATGAATATGAATTCATGGATGCAAGAGACGTACTTCGCATGTTTCAGGTGAATCTGTGGAGAAAATGGGAGAGCGAGTTTATTGAAAAATGTCAAGTGAAAGGCAAGAAGTACTTTGAGCTGCTCAGTTCTCCTTTGAGGCGACCTTTTTTTAAGGAGATCAAAGGAGATACTAGAATGTTACGAAAAATGGAACGTGTGAGATTGAATCATGGTAATTGGAAAGAGTGTTTGAAGAAACGCAATTTGATTGAGTGTGAATGCGAAAGCTGTTTGGTTGTGGAGGACATCGAACATAACATCCAACATTCTGAAATGTTCTTCATTCAATCAGAATAGACAAATTGATGGTTCGATGGCCTCTTGAGCGCAAGGAATCTGACTGAATTATTACGAATGGGGATGCAAGTATATAAGAATGTGTATGATTTTATAAGAATGAATCAGATAGAAGTATGAAAGGGGATCGATGCGTGAAAGATGAATAAAAGATTAAAATAAAAAATAAATAAAAATGTAAAATTTGAAAATTTATAAAATTTAAAAATTTGTAAAATTTTAATGCAAATTGTAAAAATTGTAAATATTGAAACCAAATGGCACCATATTTTGGGGCTAGTGCAAAATAAATAAATAATAATTAAAAATAAAAATAAAAACCAATGAAAATATGAATTATATTATAGGAATAGCAAAATCCATTAGAATCGGATGCCAATCATTATAACGATAGAATATTGTCTAATCTATTCAAAAATGTGGGTGATACAGACTTCTCTTCTACAGACTTCACCTGTAGACTTCTCTACGATCGTTGGTATAAGAAATGGAAATTTTTCTGTCAAGGACCTGTGAATATATTTAGCTCGCCCTTTATAAAACTTCCAATATTCATCACAGTTGTGAAATTTCTAACATCTTTAGAACATAGAAATCCCACCATAATTTTATCCCATTCACATCTCAAGAATTGGCAGGAATATTGTTTGAAACCTGTCAAAAATGCTCAATTTCTAAATATAATTTTTAATATAGAACGAATCTCAAAAATATACTTTACATACTGAAATCTTAAGAATAGGTCTATGCTTTACCTTTACAAAAATGTCAGCTAGAATCTGTAAATATTTCTAGATTTGACGGCACAACATTTAGACTTAGGTCACACTCGCCACGGATTTACTGTCCGTCAAAGCAATACCTTCGATAGGCTCGAGTCTAATTGGTTCTCTAATTAGCAATCGCTTATGACAAAGTACATGCCGCAACAAAGGTCGCATCAGAACATGATAAAGACACTGTTGACGATCACCTAGTACGTGTTTTAAACAAAATCCCCACGATGAAAATATTGTTTTGGGTGACATCAATGAGCAAATGGGTAATGCAGACAGTCTTCAACATGGTACCATCGGCCCAGATTCAATACACCTTGCAGCAAACAACAACGGAGTGCGCGCTATCAAGCTAGCTCTCTTATATAATCCGGATGAGGTCGGCGCATACTTGCAGTTTCAGATACCATTCCATATCCAGAACACTAAATTCCACACTCAACACTCGAGGATTTGAATTAATAAAAGAATTAAGTCCATTTGGCCAAAGACGCTTCGATGTGTAGGCCTATATCGATAATCAAAAAATGTAAATTGTTTTGAATTTTTTTTTAATAACTCCAGACACCTACAAATATGAATTATTATATCAATGATATTCAATTTTATTGATTATTTTTAATAATTTTAATTAAACCCCGTGTTTGGAATTCTTGTGCAGCTACGCTTTTTGGTAATTGGTGTTTCTACACAATTTGAGTTCCGTTAAAATGTGTAGTTATTCTTTTTATTAACGTTAAAAACTTCCCTCCGGTACAAAATGATCAACTCTTTCATAAGTCAAAAATTTACATCTCATGAGCATATAGTACAACACGACAAATCGCAAGGGCACTATTCGCGATTTCGAACAAAGTAGCTAACATCGATGAACAAAACACAAACCGCAGTTTGCTATGAAGCAGGAGGCATCTAAGTTGTCAAAACAATAGATTTGACAATCATCGTCCCCTTTAAGACCTAGAAACCAACGCTATCTACATTCGATGGAATATGGAAATTGCCAATAGTGAACTAATCAATAGCTTAAATGAAACTATTACATAATGGGTAAAACTAGCTGATATTGAAGGTTAACATCAAGACAAAACATTAAAGAGCCGGGTTTAATGCGAACAATCCAAGCAAATAAAAATATTTGGGATACTAATGTGGGACACTTGGGAGAACCACCACACTTAGAACATTGGGACCTAAACACAATATCATCTTAAGGTAGAAACTCAATAAAATCAGGGACAAATGGTCGAATATAGCAGCAGCACATCCAGAGGCTACATATAACAATGAAGAGAATTATATATACATCGAGAGTAATATGCTGATTGGGAAATGCAGTATTATTACATGATAGCCCACTTAGGAGATAAACTGGAAAACTAACATCAAGTTCAAGGTGGTGCTGTAAAGTTAACTCCAAAAATTCGAATAATAAACACGAAGATCCCTACGGAAATAATATAAAATGGGTAACACTTAGAGATATACTTACCATGATGCTGCACATTAATTCTTAACTATCAAGTATAATAATAATATACGCACAAAATACGTTACAACAACGCCACAACCAAAAACGTGTGCTTGCATGCGCGTGAAATATTTACTAAATCAATCCTAAGTATAAAAATTTTTTTGCAAAGGTTTAGGAAAAATTTCACACTCCTACACACAGCCGTGAAATATTTCCTAACGAAATCCTATGTATACTATACTGTTAAAGTTAGCCGAAAGATTCCAGCCGAAAGATAATGCAGATTGTGTCTTGCATACAGCAAAAATCAGTCATAAACTCGAATTTAGGATGAATTTAGGATCGGGTTATATCCTTCGGGTGAAGGGGAAATTATTTCAGTTTATAGGAATTTAAAAATCGATAGGAGCGAGAGTATAAAGAGAGTTTAACTTTCTGTTGAAATAGTCAAGACACTATCTGCATTATCTTTCGGCTGGCATCTTTCGGCTAACTTTAATAAGGTATGTATACTAGTGTTAGTGAAAATAGTCTTAAAAGCGAACATTTAGGCGAGAAGATATTTTAGGGAAACTCTTATTTTAAAAAATATGGAAATTAGCTGATACAAACGAATTAAAAAATTTACATTAATTTGAACATAAAAAACATCTACAACTAAACTTTGCTGCAGATTTTGCAAAGTACTCATCAATTCCACTATGTTTCTCGGTTAGCCGTAAAAAATATCAATTTAATTTTTTGACCATCCTCCATCAACATTACTTTTTACCAATATAATAATTTTATTAAATCATCAACCACCAGCTAATTACAAATGAGGAAATAAAATATGGTGATGGTGAAAGAGAAGAACTGAAGTAAAAGTTCACTCAGATATGATAAACGATAGTAATTTAGATAGAATTTACACTCCTTTTCCAAATAAGAACTGACAACAGATTCAACACTGTAGAAACATATATTAAATGCCAATGTCCATGTTAATTTTCAAAATTTTGTCATAGTTCTGGCATGGGCAAATATGGCCCCGAATCGTGTGTGTTATAATTTACAGTATTTTTGCCATTCAAATGATTACTAATCGAGATTTTGCCCGGTTCTCATCGATCCCGTTATGTTTTACATCAAGATATATCAAATGCCAATGTCCATGTTAATTTTCAGAGTTTTGTCATAGTTCTGGCATGGGCAAATATGGCCCCGAAACGTGTGAGTTATAATTTACAGTATTTTTGCCATTCAAATGATTACTAATCGAGATTTTGCCCGGTTCTCATCGATCCCGTTATGTTTTCCAGAAAGATATATCAAATGACAATGTCCATGTTAATTTTCAGAATTTTGTCATAGTTCTGGCATGGGCAAATATGGCCCGAAACGTGTGTGTTATAATTTACAGTATTTTTGCCATTCAAATAATTACTAATCGAGATTTTGCCCGGTTCTCATCGATCCCGTTATGTTTTACAGAAAGATATATCAAATGCCAATGTCCATGTTAATTTTCAGAATTTTGTCATAGTTCTGGCATGGGCAAATATGGCCCGAAACGTGTGTGTTATAATTTACAGTATTTTTGCCATTCAAATGATTACTAATCGAGATTTTGCCCGGTTCTCATCGATCCCGTTATGTTTTCCAGAAAGATGTATCAAATGCCAATGTCCATGTTAATTTTCAGAATTTTGTCATAGTTCTGGCATGGGCAAATATGGCCCCGAAACGTGTGTGCTATAATTTACAGTATTTTTGCCATTCAAATGATTACTAATCGAGATTTTGCCCAGTTCTCATCGATCCCGTTATGTTTTCCAGAAAGATATATCAAATGCCAATGTCCATGTTAATTTTCAGAATTTTGTCATAGTTCTGGCATGGGCAAATATGGCCCCGAAACGTGTGTGCTATAATTTACAGTATTTTTGCCATTCAAATGATTACTAATCGAGACTTTGCCCGGTTCTCATCGATCTCGTTATGTTTTACAGAAAGATATATCAAATGCCAATGTCCATGTTAATTTTCAGAATTTTGTCATAGTTCTGGCATGGGCAAATATGGCCCCGAAACGTGTGTGCTATAATTTACAGTATTTTTGCCATTCAAATGATTACTAATCGAGATTTTGCCCGGTTCTCATCGATCCCGTTATGTTTTCCAGAAAGATGTATCAAATGCCAATGTCCATGTTAATTTTTAGAATTTTGTCATAGTTCTGCCATGGGCAAATATGGCCCCGAAACGTGTGTGTTATAATTTACAGTATTTTTGCCATTCAAATGATTACTAATCGAGACTTTGCCCGGTTCTCATCGATCCCGTTATGTTTTACAGCAAGATATATCAAATACCAATGTCCATGTTAATTTTCAGAGTTTTGTCATAGTTCTGGCATGGGCAAATATGGCCCCGAAACGTGTGAGTTATAATTTACAGTATTTTTGCCATTCAAATGATTACTAATCGAGATTTTGCCCAGTTCTCATCGATCCCGTTATGTTTTCCAGAAAGATATATCAAATGCCAATGTCCATGTTAATTTTCAGAATTTTGTCATAGTTCTGGCATGGGCAAATATGGCCCCGAAACGTGTGAGTTATAATTTACAGTATTTTTGCCATTCAAATGATTACTAATCGAGATTTTGCCCGGTTCTCATCGATCCTGTTATGTTTTCCAGAAAGATATATCAAATGCCAATGTCCATGTTAATTTTCAGAATTTTGTCATAGTTCTGGCATGGGCAAATATGGCCCGAAACGTGTGTGTTATAATTTACAGTATTTTTGCCATTCAAATAATTACTAATCGAGATTTTGCCCAGTTTTCATCGATCCCGTTATGTTTTACAGAAAGATATATCAAATGCCAATGTCCATGTTAATTTTCAGAATTTGGTCATAGTTCTGGCATGGGCAAATATGGCCCGAAACGTGTGTGTTATAATTTACAGTATTTTTGCCATTCAAATGATTACTAATCGAGATTTTGCCCGGTTCTCATCGATCCCGTTATGTTTTCCAGAAAGATGTATCAAATGCCAATGTCCATGTTAATTTTCAGAATTTTGTCATAGTTCTGGCATGGGCAAATATGGCCCCGAAACGTGTGTGCTATAATTTACAGTATTTTTGCCATTCAAATGATTACTAATCGAGATTTTGCCCAGTTCTCATCGATCCCGTTATGTTTTCCAGAAAGATATATCAAATGCCAATGTCCATGTTAATTTTCAGAATTTTGTCATAGTTCTGGCATGGGCAAATATGGCCCCGAAACGTGTGTGCTATAATTTACAGTATTTTTGCCATTCAAATGATTACTAATCGAGACTTTGCCCGGTTCTCATCGATCTCGTTATGTTTTACAGAAAGATATATCAAATGCCAATGTCCATGTTAATTTTCAGAATTTTGTCATAGTTCTGGCATGGGCAAATATTGCCCCGAAACGTGTGTGTTATAATTTACAGTATTTTTGCCATTCAAATGATTACTAATCGAGATTTTGCCCGGTTCTCATCGATCCCGTTATGTTTTCCAGAAAGATATATCAAATACCAACGTCCATGTTAATTTTCAGAATTTTGTCATAGTTCTGGCATGGGCAAATATGGCCCCGAAACGTGTGTGTTATAATTTACAGTATTTTTGCCATTCAAATGATTACTAATCGAGATTTTGCCCGGTTCTCATCGATCCCGTTATGTTTTCCAGAAAGATATATCAAAAGCCAATGTCCATGTTAATTTTCAAAATTTTGTCATAGTTCTGCTTCTGGCATGGGCAAATATGGCCCCGAAACGTGTGTTCTTAAAATCATTACGTTTATTGGATTTTAGTATCATAAATGCATGGCGAGATTGATGAACATTTCTCTAAATTTTGACTAGGGTATCTATGAAATCTAAAAATTCAACAAACTTCAATTTTAAGTTTATCTTGTTACGATATATAGCATAATGTTTTTATATCATATTATTAATTGTTTTATAATTAATGGTAATTTAAACATATTGGTACGGTAGAATTTGGAGATATACGTATTGAAAATTTACAATATGTTTACTTTATGGTGGAATTTTCTAAAAATTTTAAAAATTTATTTACGCCTAAATGTTTGTTTTTTGTGTATATCCACTAACACACACACGCAATCTTTACTTAGCATTTTTTTAGTAATTATTTCACGTCAGTGTGCTTGCAAACATCAAAAGCTGCTAAATATATCAGCGTGTCAAACAGAGACAACACCGCCAATTAGAAAACTAGACAACACAAATAGAGAAACTCTACAATGCATCGCCAATCTAGATGTCGATGTCACATCACGGCATCCATTATTACTGGGATCGTTGCGCCCAAAATTAGACAGTGATGCTCAGTGGATAATTTTTTGTATTCCTTGGAACTCGATTCTAGTTATTAGAGATGACTGAGAACAAAGAGACTAAATTCAAGGGAGAAGGATGTATATTTACAATATCAATAAGGCGAAATACTTGAACCGAGAAATTTGTCATATTATATTCACCACAATACAGTTCAACAGTACTGTAGATATTGTTAGGGTAACCATTTAGTCACCAATTGCATCAACTTTAAAAATATTAGTTCAAAATGGAGACACGAGTTTTCAATAAAAGCGAAAAATGTGAGAAATTGTTTATCACTTTTCATCAACAAACGATATGATTTAAAAATATTATGTAACGGTGTCATATCGAGAGCACACCGCTTTAGGACTTCATAGCGACTGCGCGGACAGGAAGAGTTTGCAAAAGTTTTCATTGATAGTGGTTCTCAGGTAACATATGCATCCATGAATTGACAACTTAGGGGATAAAACTCAACAATGATGATGAAATCAAATCATCAATCCGAATCATTTTACGACAGAGCAATCTAGATATGAACGGCATACCAAGATGGCTATAAACGTTTATCCGACGGCTCTAATGAAGTGAGCCTTCTATTAAAAGAATACGTAGAGTAGTGACTCTAAAAACAAGTAATTGCAAGATTTTTTCAAATAGAGAAAAAAAAACTCCTTAATAATCCAGCGCTAAAAAGAGATAATCAAAATTTTATGGAAAAATACCTGGGGGCCGATTATGAAATTTTTTCGGTTTCGTAAAATTCGAAAATCAGTAAATCCGCCTTATTATGAACCCAAAAAAAAATCGAAATCGAATTTTACGAAAATCAAATGTCAAAATTAGACTGCTCTATAGGTGACGAATATCGTATTTACGAAAACAATAATGTATATACTTATTATATTTTTATTAAAATAAAATACTTTAATTACTTTTTTAAATGTAAGTTATTCAATTATTTTATAAAAATTGACTAGTCTAATTTATTACAATTAATTTGAAACACAAAAAAAGTTGAATAATAGCACCCCGCACGATTCAACAAGCAGAAACGATTATTTACCACATCACGCAGTCACAAAGGAAACTGTGAGTCGTTTTTGATACTTGAAATAAAACATCTTCAAGTATAGCAGCCTCAATAATGCACAACTAATTGGGCCAACCTTCAGCAAGGTCATATTTCAATTGTGCTGAGACGATTAAAAATTAGAATAGCTTCATTAAAAAAATAAATACACCTCCTCCTGCCAAATAATTCCGAGCTGTCTTTCAGCCGCTGAAATTCCGTCGGCGATAAGAAATTCGGTATTGCGCCATTGCAGTCGCAACTGTTTCAAGTAAATGCCCGTGAGAATTGGCTACTTTCTATCTCTTTGAATCGAAAAATTGAACATTAAGTGTAGAGGGCTGCTATAGAAATCAGTTAAGCCGCGACACCACCAAACTTTATCGAATCCTTTTCTCCATTGTAACAGCGCCAAATACGCTCATTGCATCCCGGCGAACCAGGAAACTGCACCTGAACTGAACCTGAAACTTAAATTTTTTCATACTTATTTTCTTTATACCAATTGAATTAAATAATTATTTATTTATTAATTCGAGCAATCCACTTCGTCTGACGATGAATTGAATAATGAAAATTTTGACATTGCTGATGCTGATGCAGATTATTTTGCATATACAGTTTGAACGTGAACCTAGAGAACTATTGATTAATAATTGCAGTGATATCTCGCACAAAGATTTAAATGTTGTTATTGCAAAAATTAGGATGGTTGTCAAAATATTTCGACTATAAGTCCCACAAAAAATGAAATTTTACAATAAAAGTTTGTACAAGAATTTGAAAGAAATAGTGAATTAGAACTAATATTAGACACCCACACTAGGTAAAACAGTTTATTACACATGTTGGAACGTTTTATGCACGAACTTAGCATTAGAAAAAGTCTCTTCTCGAACATTAGAAAAAGTCTAAGGAATTAAAAAAATTATGAAATAATAAGAGCTTTGCAACCTATTAGGCTCGCAGTTGAATCACTAGGTTCTTCCAACTTTACATTGTTGGATGCTGATGCTGTTCTTAAATTTATGCTTGACAAATTGTTATCTCAAAATATGCACTCGACTGACTGCAGAGGCTTCTAATTTTTATTTTTGTGCCGTCTAACAGAATCAGCTTGATCTTCATCGCAATCACCTTGGTGTAATGAGGTTAAAAAAGCATAGCGAATTACATCAGCGACATTTGTTCAAACAGGTATGCGCCGGTTGCGGGCCGAGTGGACACCGTATATAGCGTACAATGAGGTTTGTTCAAAAACCGGTTCCGTGGTCTTTCATAGAACGAAGAACTTTATAGCGCTATTCAGGCTTGGGCGTATTAATGAAGACACATCTACGGTAAGATTAATTCTGTGGGAGAGATTTCAGATGCGGACAAATTAGTCGAATGTATTGTGCTCGATGATACACGCTCGATCGATTACGTTTACGAAGCATCTTACTCGTAGCCAATCGAAAAACGGCGCGGAACATAATAAAGTCGTTGAGAATGACATTGAAGTTAGTGAAATCTCGATTTCGCTCTGCTCTAACAACAAACGACCCGTCCCGTTGTTACGACTGCGTGGTCGCAACCACCATTCTGTGTTTTTTTTTGTATTTCCTATTGCTCGGTGTCTTTACTGCAATATTTTTATATTTCCCTCGATCGTTGTCTTTGCTGCTATATTTTTTATATTTCGCTCGGTTGGTGTCTTCGCTGCGGATTGTTTGGTGTGGTGCGCTGAAATCTAGCGACATTTGTAGTTTTGTTTCTCATCTTATAAAGTGTGTGTAAAACAAAACATTCCATAAGAATGTTTTTCTTATATGCCTCTCGTTTACATCAATGCGAATTGATGTAAACGAGAAACAGAGAAGAAAGACATTCTTCTGGAATGTTTTGCGCGTCGTTTGTGCGGCGTAAGAATTTTTTTTTGGATTAACATTCGGGTTTTGGTTTTTGTTGAAATAAGTCGAGTTTTTGATTTGGATGATTCGAGTTTGGTTTTTTGATTATGAAAGGTCAAGTGGAGATTTTCAAAGAGTCGAGTAGTTTTTCTTTTTTGTTGTAAAATTTAATAAAATATTAATTAGAAAATTTTCGGGCATTTTGTTCATGGTGGAGAAATAAAAAAAAATGTTTTTTGAGAGAACAGAAGTTATTTTGTAAAGTGAATATGAAAATAACACATGTGTTCATGTGGGAAATAAAATTTATTATAAAATAAAATAAAAATTATACAAAAGTTTTGAGTTTTCATTGTGTGGGTTAATGCAAAATACGTGAAAGCGAAGTTTAAGTGAAAAGACAACAAAAAGTAGAGTTTAAATAAAATTGTATATGTGCGACATACCAAGTGTAAAATATTTTTTTTTGTTGTATATATATACAAGACGGGAAATAGGAAAAGTAGAAGTGTAATTTTCCTGGTTGTTCGCCTAAGATCGGAAAGTTTACGGCATCTTCGTCGAACGATAACGTGTGCCGCAAGTTATATTACGAGGGCCACATTTTTGGGTACGCCAAACTTATTAACGGGTGTTTTCGACGGATAAAGCATTTTCGACGGATACCGGTATCATCGAAGGAAAAACACCGCAAACAGCAAATACCAACCAGTATTATCACCTGTGTCGAGCGGGCATAGCGGCAGCGAGGTTATCGATGAAAGTCGCCACAACATACGAGGCCATTCATTCTACGGGATTAAGGCGAGACAACGCCCAACCTATTTTGGCAGCTGATCAAGGCCTAATTTTCGGTCAAGGCGAAAGGACGCCCCACGTTTGTTATAGTGCCCAACCAGGCAAGCGCTCGAGCGCAAAGGCGGGGAGTCGACGACGGCACCAAGGCCGCACCGGTGGGGTAACGGCACATCAAGCCGCAACGGTCCGGGCAAGGGTGCCTGTGGCATGACGGCCGCGCAAGGCCGCAACAATTTGGTTTTTAGTTAAGGTACAATTTTTTTTATTTTTATTTTAACTTTTTTGATTTTATTTTCTTATATTTTTTTTATTATATTTAATTTTCAAAATTTTTGTAATCGAGCGCCGCACAGCGGTTGCGTGTCGCGCGCTCGATGCACATTGGTCTCGCGTCTTGCGTCTCGTTTCTTCTCCTTGGTTTTTTTTTCTTTGCAATTATTATTGTTTTTGGTTGGTTTTTTTTCCGTTTGATATAGTTAAAATGAATTACTAATTTTTTTGGTATGGTATGATGGGAGCGAAGACTCCCTCTGTGTCAGCATAGTGTTTGCGGTCCCTTGGTGCCCGCATCCAATTTCATAACCAGGGCTTTGCCCTGTTTGAATTCGAATGGATGCGCGCACCAAGGCACCTCCCCTCTTTTATAATTATTGTGTTGTTCGTTCCGTTTACATTTTTATTGCGTTTTTAATTTAATCTCAAATTTCTGTATCATCACGATGTAAGCCAGGAGCCATGCATGCCTCAAACCCCACGACCCTTCGCACTTCTCCCTGAGAACGTAGCCGGCAAAAGATCACCGTGGAGGCCTCTGCATGCGCTTAGTGATATCTGCAGGATGGCAGTCGCCATCCTGTAACACCGTATTCGATGAAGTTCCCAGTGGTAGTACTGGAATTCCACCATGAAGCAGGCAGAATGGTTGATCGAACGATTGGTCTGTTCACCATAGCGTAGCACTGTTTGCCTGCGTTATCCTCAAACATCGAATTTCACTGATTCCATTGACTGCAGATACACGTCCAGTGTCCATTGATTGAAAATAGACATGGAAGAGGTGTTGGAGGCGGCCGAACACTGTGAAGTCGACGCCATCAAACTAAGTTTTTGCTTTGGGTTATGGTCGAAAGTTGTTTTGGTTTAGAGACGGCGTTGAGTCGAAGAGTTTAAGAGTTGAAGTCGAGTACCGCGAGAAGTTGGCAACTCGTCGAGGGTCATTGAGTAGCTGGAAAGCATTGCTTGAACATTTCTAAAATGAAAATTTGACTTGTAAAGAACATTTTCATCTATAAATCTGTAGGAAAACACTTCTTAATAATTGAAACGATAAACGTTTTGACAAAAATTATATGCCAAATGGGATTTGATCGCAAAGTACATAGTTTAAATAAAATAGGGTTTTAGGAAGTGAGTCAAAAATTGATAACAACAAAATTTGGTGGGCCACTCGACGCGATGGGAATTTTAAAAAAATGTATCCCCATCTTCCAGAAATGCGCCTCTCGTGACTGCCTCTATATAAAGCATTCAGCACTTGTTAAAAACATTATCTCTATTATATCTCAAATAAATTATCTATGTAAGTACATTCAAAATATGCGATTTGTATGATCAAAACCTATGCCATTAGCATAGAATGACGCGGAACAAATATCCAAACACTTAAGAAGCCTGCAGTCGTTTACAGACCCTAGATTCAATTAATACATATAGAAGATTAAACGAAGCATTCTTTCTGATGAATGTAAATATGTAAAAAATATTTAAATTCTGCATTGCAAAATATCTAAACATATTCAAGAAGTACGTCACATCATATAGACTCTTTAGAATTCTTCTAGTAATTCCCATTCTACACTCCCTGTAAAACAGAAATTCACATTGTTTCTGGAATCTTAAATAAACATTTTGACAAGCAATACATATTTTTGTTACCAAAAAATTATTTATATCGTCTTATGTGATTTATATTTATATAAATATTGTTATACAGTACGGTTATATAATGTATAGAAGAGTTGGTACAGCACAAATGATTTCTCTGGTAGATAAAAATTGAATCCTCCCTCCATCCCACAACAAAGAACGCAAATGATAAATACGAGTAGATAAGACAAATATGAATATTTATTAAAAAGAATTATTATTGTTATTATAAAGAATTGTGCTTCTTGTTGATTTATAAACTGTCAAAAATGGAAATATATAGATTAAATTTGGGTTATCTACTGTACGAAAATTTATACAAGAGAAATCGATGACATTCGAGTTAGAATATGTCTTCTGCTCTGTTATTACTGTAACCACTGTTTTAGAAATAATATTTGGATTGTTTCCAAAATTATGGCAACCATCCTGCCCCCTTTATGTACTGTATGCTCCAACTAATGTTTAATTTCCGTTTATAGGCGGGAAACCTTACACTTGTATAATTGGGTCATTACACTTGATATACGTATAGGTAGTTGAGATGCGAACACATAGAATGCGATGAGAATTGTGCGGCCATAAGAAACATATCCGGTTGCTTGTAAATAATAAACAGTTTTGTTTTTTAAATTAATCATTAAAATTACCGAAAAACATGAAAATGACCGACAAAACTACATAAAATAATATAATTTGATTCTCATGTCATGTTTCGGTTAGATTATATCAGATTATGCGAGTTTCTGAATTATTATATTAATTCAGTATCATCAACAATACAAAGATCATATTAACATAAGATATCTACATATGTAAGCAAGTAGAATGAAAGATGATGATGACCTTAGCGAAATAAAAACGACATGAGAAAAATAGTCAATTTCATTTTTGATAGTTTTATTTTTCAAATATTGTACAGGGGTTTTAAATATATACGAAGCGTAATCTACACAAATAAAAACACTTGGTGGTTGAGTGGTAAAAGTATTCCACTAAGTGCTACCATCCCAAAAGTCATTGGTTCAAAAATTTTATTTTGCATTTATTGACCCCGCACACCATTCAAAGGTTTTGATAAAAATTATGATTATAATCGTCAACGCATTTTGCCGTTTGTTCACCAATGGGTAAATTTTTATTGCGTAACAAAAAAGTATTAACCCATTTAGTCCCAAAGTGTTAAAAATTACCGCACTTTTATTTTAGCAATGTTGTGCTAAAGTATTAAAAATGTCAAAAAATTTAATCAAAACGCGGTAGAGTTTTTGTGCGCAGTCATTATGTAGAAAAATTATTGGTAAACTTTTAATATTGGGTTGCTCGGAAAGTAATTTCGGTGATAATGAAAGACAATTTTTGTGATCCTATACCTTTTGTCATTTTTCTGGCAATAGCATAATTCCACGCTCATAAAACTTTTGATCCTTGCTGACAAAATACTGATACAATGCATTTTGACATCCTATACTTTGAAGAAAATGTTTTGCCATCTAAAAAATTTTGTATAGACCGGAACAGGGTAATAATCTAAAGGTGTCTGGCGTATTACCAAACTTGTATGAGATCTCGGAATATCTTCGTGGAACTTCTGCCGTGACACTTTCGCTGGTTTTCGCAAGATCAAGATGTCTGTCGCTGGTTTAATATTATAATGCAAGCTGTTGAATGAATTTATAATTAATTAAAACTCTAAATTAAATTCCCTACAAATACAAATCTTGATATTTTATTTTACAATACAATTTTATTTATTCAAATATTTCAATGTTATTTCTCTGACGTTTCAAATCTTTCTTATAAATCTTAAAATTAAAATCTCATCAAAAAAACTTTTCAACTAGTTTTTGCTCGGGAAAACAACTTCCAAACCAGTTTTGGTTGAAAGCCACTGAACAAAAGTTACACATGAAGTTCCTAATTTTGTAATTGAGCTACAAATGATAATAAGTTACGCCACATCCCCAATAGTAAACTTAAGACTTATGACATACAGAAGAGTATGAAAAAATATTGAGAAGAAAAAATTAGTTCGTTAGGTTGGTGAAAAACTTATGAAAAAAGTTCAAACTATTAACTTTCCACTTATGAGAATGAAGCAAACGGCATTTTCAAAATTTGGTTTCTTTTTTTTTTTTTTTTTGTTTTCTGCTTGTCAATAATTGATTTTGAAAAGTAGACAACAAATGATTTTGAAAAATGAAGTTGGCTTTGCTTTAAGTTTTTCCTATTAATTGGGTATGCCCTTCGTAAGATAAAAGTCGTAAGTTGAAAGTCATAAACCATAAGTTTTCTATTGGAGATGCGGTGTAGAATAAAGGTTTTGCAGCAATGAAAAATGAAAATGTCAAATTATCAAGGGAGGGGAGGGGGAGGGGTAAATTTACCGTGAAACCGATCACGCCTCCCTAATGTGGTTGAACAATGTAAGAGATCCTAGTGGTCGTCGGCCGATGGGCACTTAAATTACAGCAATACCGATTCGATCTGAATACAGAAAAGGAAAATTTTATTTAATGCCGGATGATCTTTCTCGTTCAATTCATTGTGATGTCATTACAAATACATAATTATAATTCAGATTTATGGTATTCGAACATTTTTGAGGGCATTTTTAAAAATCCTGAAAAATTTTCCGACTTTAAAATCGATAATGGAAAAATATTCAAAAATTGTGGGAATTTAAATTGGAAATTAGTAGTTCCATTTAGTGATTACAATCGTGTGTTACAATCATGTCACGATGATCCCATGTTGGCTCGTTTAGGAACAAGAAAAACCCTATTCCGGGTTAAACAAAATGTTTATTGGCCTGATCTTGCTAAAACGCTGAAAGACTATGTGAAGAGTTGTGATATTTGCAAGGCCATCAAGGACAGGCCCATTCCTAAATTGTCAATGATTACCTTGGTTTCGTGCCTAAATCAAAGAAAGGAAATTGTTTTATATTAGTTGTAGTCGATGTTTTCATAAAACTTACGTTGCTTTTTCCATAAGAAACGCGGACACCAAATTAACGATAAAATTATTAAATGAGAATGTGTTCTTGGCATTTGGTTCACCGAACGCTCTAATCTCGGACAATGGTCCTCAATTTGTCTGCCCAGTTTCCAGCGGATAATGCCTCAACTTTCAGTAACAGCGTTGTCATTTCCCCCATGGTGAGTCTATTATCTCCAATGGTTCTCTTTATATGGAATTTCCTTGATTGAATTGCACGTTCCCAAAGTCCACCAAAGCTAGGAGCGCTTGGAGGATTAAAATGTCACGTAATATAGTTACATGAAACGAAATTAGAACAGTTATAAGATTTCCTAATTAACTCTTCTCGAAACAAATCGTCTCAACCCAGCTAGAAATTATTCGCTACTCAGACGTCCAACTAGTTATGTGGACCGCCTTCACGCTGAGACAAATCAATAGGCAAATAGAAGAATTGTAGGTTTTTTGTCCGAGCCCGTTAGTTAGATGTATTGCTATTGGCGCTGCGAAATCAACTACAACCTTAAGGAACGGCCAAATGAATTCAGTCCTTGCTGCTGGTAGATTTGCCATAAATTGAGTATCAGTTGTATAGCCTTTACTTTGTTGCATATGACCCAATTGAAAATGAGTTTGCGAATTATTCGTTTGACTTCCAGTATCCAAAATTCTTGCCTCAAATTTGTTAACAATAATGAAGCACCAGCATGTTTGTAGTCTCGATGCGCTTCTTCTACTGTTCGTGACGATAGTATGGACTCGTAAGGCAATATCACTGGATGTTTGGCATCGTAAGCAACGTTTGAATTGAACAGTCTCCGTCCTACCCACAATACACCATCTTTATCTATGAATAGATTCAACGATATTATTTTGCTTGTCATCGATAAATTAGTGGAATCCGTCAGCAACTTTATCGAATTTTACGCCGGCTACTTTAACCATTTTTAAAAATTTCTTTTCTTTTTTAAAATTAAGAAACTTAATTTTTTCCCCCTACTAATCGAAAAATTCCGGCTGGGTAAATCCATTCGGAATTATTCGCTTAGTAGGGAGACAAATATTGGGTGTTTTCGTTAATTCATTCTTCAGAAGGAATAGAATATTGATCACGTGATCTAAGAACATTCCGAACGAAATGTAATAAAAGAACATAAATAGAATACTTAATAAACACATTTTTTATTAATCACTTGTTTTTTGTTTCGCAGTTATTTTGAATAATTTTCAAAAAGTTTAAAAAATCACTCGATCGATTTCGACTAAAAAGAACGATTTCTATAAATAGAATACTTTGTTACAGCAGCGGCTTGTTTTTATTTTCGCAGCATTTAATTTTGTTGAGCAATAAATAATTCGCTCATTTGCTGGAATAGTGACATAACTCCAAATTTTTAATTTTTCAATAGAAAATATCACTCAATATTGTGAGTAAGAACGGCGATTTGAAAATATCACTCAATATTGTGAGTAAAAACGGCGTTTTTTCAAAATTAAATAAAAATACATTCTGATTAGTAAAATAATTTTTTTTTCTATTCTTACATCTACAATCGGATCTTAATTCTTATAATTCTTTAATATTTTGCAAATTTTCTTAGGATAGTTTCCAATATTTTAAAATATTAATTTCTTTCGCAAATTGAGTGATTTTTTTAATGGAATTTTACCTAATTTGCTTGAAATAACTATCTAAGAGAGTATGTTTTAATACAAAATAATAAAAATATGAACTATTGGGAATCGTTTGGTTCGAATATCTTAGAAATGAGTGAATTTGCGGTTGTGTCACTATTCCAGCAAATGAGCAAATTATATACAGTGCTGGGAAAAAAAAATTGGGCAAACATGTTTTATTGCAAATTGGAGTCTTTTTTTGCTAAAATTACAAAACTTTCGAACGCAATTGGCTTATTGGTTCATTTTAAATACATGTGTGACGTAATTTTTTGAAAAAAAAAAAAATAAAAATTTACCTGCAATTTAGGGGAAAAACCCCGAAAAATGCCAAAAAAAAATACGTTGATTGGAGTTAAAGTAATGGAATAAATTAAACACTTATTTTTTAATTTTTTTTTTGTTTTTTATTGATTTATAGAAGTTCTATCTTTAATATTAATATTTTGATGGACAGCCTTTTGTTTTTATTACACCGGTACAACCTCGCAACGGATGTGCAAAAAATTGGTCAAGCAATTATTTTATTTTACGCCTACCGTTCTTGGCCAACATTAGTGTGCAGTTGTTTTATTGCCTGTAATTATTTTTTTTTAATATAAACAGTGCATATTTTGTAAGATTAAGTTATTCTGTAAGTGATCCTAGTCAAATAAAGAATAAAGTGCAATTTTAGTTAAAAAAATGGAAAAGTTAGTGACACTGCTCATAGCAATATGTTGATTTGGGCGCGAGAAAATTTAGCCACGCGTGAAAAAGCAGAAAAATTAAACATTCCTAAAAGTACTGTCGCGTGGATAATTAAAAAATTGCGAGAGATGGGCAGTACACAAAGAAAGAAAGGCTCTGGAAGGCCCAGAAAGACAACGCCAGTGGAAGATCGTTTCATAATATTACAATGTCGTCGGAACCGTTTTAAAACTTCATCGGACATAAGACGGGGTGTTGAGCGAGCAACGGGAAAAGAAATTTCAGCCAACTTAGTGAGAAAAAGACTTGTTAAAGCTGGCTTGAGAGCACTTAAACCACTCCAGAAGCCGGAGTTCACATTACTACTAGTGAAAAAAAAACTTTTGCTATGGCGCAGGAGCATGTTTCTTGGACTCCAGAGATGTAGAATGATGTGATTTTCCCCGACGAATCAAAATTCAAGCTACATGTTGGCGATTGAAGAATTCTCGTAACAATTCCACCGAAAAATGAAGGAGTTATGGTCTGGGGATGCTTTTCTGGAAATGAAACCGGTCGATTGTGCTTCCTTAGTTCCAGCATTACAGTAGCTGTTCATATGCAGGTCCTACACAACGAATTTGAGCATTCTGTGTTAAAGCTTTTTCGCGAGACTTGCAAATTTATTTTTCGACAGGACAACTTTTCGTGCCATACCGCCAAAATTGTGAGTAATTAAATTTGAATTGTAAATAGAAAAATTGGCTTTCAGATAAACATAAATAATTTGTTAAAAACTAGTTTTTTTTCTTATCTCTTCATTTAAAAGTAAGAAAGTACTTCGAAGAAAGAAGTATCGATGTCTTGAGCTGAGTTCAGACTCCGCCGAGTTAGAAATTCACTTTCTCAACATAAACCCCTATCCTTTAATGCAGCATCAATTCCATGTTTTAATTAAATAACTCCGTCCACATTTTCACAGCAAATCATCAACATAAAAATCGTTAATTATAACGTTTGCCACCTCTGGAATTTTATTTAAATTTTGGAGGCCGACATCTTGGAGAGCCAGCTTGTAAAAACTTGTAATGACGAATTGGTTCCGAACTATGATTTCTCCACACAATACGCTGGTACATTTTTCCACGTGTAAATACTACGGCATGTTCTCGAAACCGTAATATAATTTGGGTTAGTGATGATTGTATTGTATGACCAGCAGCCTAACAATCGTTTAATGACACGCTGTTGTCGGGTCCTCGATCCCTGTTTTTGAAGACGCATCAAAAACAACACAGAGTTTTGTGGTAGTACGGGACTGCTTTCAAACTCCGTGATGTGGCAGGTAAACTCCAAAGTTGTTCCTCTCAGGGAGCGCTATCTGTTTCATGTGGCCTAATTGTTCATATTGTTTCATGAAATCCATGTTCTACTAATAGAACCTCCAGGAGACAAATTCCGATGGATAATGAATCTCGTAACTCGCTTTTAATATTCTTAAAGGGCAATCTAACTATGGATTTGCAATCTTCTGCGTACTTTGTTGTTTCCTTAAAGTGATTCTCAAAAAATTTTTCTTCGTTTGATAAATTTCCTTTCGACTCAATTTCCTTAACCTCCCAAAATCTTCGTAATGTTTTATAGATGCTGTCTGCAGTTTCTTTTGATGGTCTAAACCAATAAGCTTGAACATCAACAATTTAGTTCTGTTTTGATATTTGACCTGCTATGACCCATCCAAACACAGTCTTCTGTAGAACAATTTTGTGTGCCTGATTTCTCATATGTTCATTTTGAAGAATTTGAAAAAAGTATTCGGATCGGCAAGCATTATTCCACGTAGGTTAGATTTTTCGAACTCGCTTCGATCTATGGTTTATGCCGGTAGATCTGCCGTTATCCTTGACAGAACCACTACCTCCAGTAGTGTGTAATTGGATATTCGCTATTCCCCTGGTAGTTTCCGCCGCCAATTTTCTAAATCCTGACACGGAAATTCGTGTATTTTTCACTTTAATTTTAACATCTTCGGTAATAAACGAAACCTGGGAACCTGAATTTAAGAGTGTCCGACAAGCTATTGTGTTTTCTGTTGCATAGACTGCATCTTCGTTTTGACCTGCATCGAAAAACTCCATAATCACCATTTAAACAATTGAAACAGCGATTACACTCCTTCGCCCACTTTCTTCTCTCTTCTAGCTCCATGGCATTAAATTTTGGCCACTGCGGTAAATCATGTGTTGTTCGTCGTTGCACACCGTAGCTCAGGCTTTTTGAAACTACATGACTTTTGATGTGTTGTTCTTTAGTGGAAAATGTTCGTGTAGATGAACTTTTCAACGATTCCAAAGCCCCTCGGCGCAATAAGAAGGCAAATAATTCCTCGACTGTTGGAAAATCCTTTTATGCTATTTCTTGTGCCCATAGTGCCCGGCGTTACCTTCGTCATCTACTTTGTTAACAAATATATATATATTAGCCATGGATCCTTTGAATCGTCATTCGGCCCTACTGCCGTCAATCCTTGTAACACCTCGCCCGATGTATCAAGTAGCCTCTTGATATTGACGCTGGTTGCTGTGTTGATTGTCGGCTGCTCTATAATGTTCTAATGAAGAAGGTGATCGTATGCGTCTGTCTATCAGTCTAAGCTTCTTGAATGCTTCAACCTAGTTCGCCTCGATAATAAACAGATGTCTCAATAAGCTACCAGCTTCTCCTTTAAGTAACCCCTTCAAGTACTGGAATTTTTGAACTGGCGATTCATGATGTCAGCGCTATTTGAAATGGTGTCTAGTTTGAATGTATTTCAAAATTTGTATAAAAGGCGTACCGGAATTGATTCAATGTTTAATATATCGATTAAATAAAATGGCGTGAGTAAACAATTTTCAAAGGTAGTTCGATAGATGAGATTGGACGGAGTGAGTGAAAAAATTTCACTTGCACGTGGTTCGACAATTTATTTACAATAATTTGAACTACAAATTTGTAATAGCCAACCAATTACGAACTTCACTAATCGTTTTATAACTTTGGTTACACTTAAGTTCACAGTTACCGATATTTGTCTTTTAAGATGTGCTATCTTACATACGTATATGGCGTAAATTATAAGAATTAAATTGAAATTAAATTTTAATTTAATTCTTATAATTTCGATTTGGGTTCTGCTACCTTTTCATAAATGACCTGAATTTGTGATTAGGCCATAGTGAGTCTAAACTTATTTGTATGTCGATCGCCCAACTAGTTAAGCCTCTAACGGTTTATCCGTATACTAGACAATCTCCAGCTCACGTAACCTTATCTCTGTATGGAGAATACCTGCACAGATGGCATTTTATTCTCTCCTAAAATTTTATTGTATACATTTTACTTTTTACTAAGGCCAAACAGAGCTAAACAACAACAGCAACAGTACATTTAAAATTGAAATTCGTATATCTAATTTACAAATTCTAGTAAAACAACTTTTATTTCATAATACGTAGTAGCTCTTATGCTCGTGGAACAAAATTTGGTTAGTCCGGCTCTCAACAAATCGAGAAACTAGTGCTGAGGAAACTTTCACCTTCAAGCCGAGCCTACCTAGTATTCAAAGTGCGAAGACAAAACGAATAAGTGCTAAGGTTCTTACAAATCAACTATATCATCATTGTAAGGCAGTCACCAGAGCGAACCGATATTTTTTAACCTAAGAACCCTTTGGTTCAGTGGACACGAAACTGTGTAGTTAAACTTAAGACCCAAAAACTATGTATATACTTTTACTTATAAATAAAACAAGCAACATTTGTTTTTGTATTCTTACTAAATACAACCTAAATATTTTTCTGCTACAAAATTACTGATGCGGACGTAGCAACGGTCAACATTAAGATAGATCATAAAAATCTCTGGCGTAACGCGTAAGAATTATAGGAAGTTCAGTAACGTAGGCTCACAATAAGAAAGTGTAGGACATCTCGGGGAGCAATCCAAATTCATGTATCACAATCTGAGAATGTGCGGATGCGAACGAGAAAGGTAAGTTAAATCTTGATTCTTATAAATATGCAAAACCTATATAAGGTAGAACTTGCTTAAAGTGACCACCGACTGAAATCGGTCACTTTAAGCAAGTGGTCACTATACACAAAAGAAATACGTTAAGGGTCTATGTTCGGAACTTTCTAAAATAGGTCATATTAGGCAAGTGGTCACATTACACAGATGGTCGCATTGGTGTAAAAAATGTAAAAAAACGCGCATCAGATGAGAACGGCTGAACCGATTTGGCTCAATGTTTTTTCATTGTGTTCGCAATTGCCACGAGATGGATCTTACGAAAGAAAATTTTGGGAAAATCTATTTTCGACATATAGGTGTTATATTCCGGGGAAGGCGGTAGTGCGTGACAAGCGTTATTATCAAATCGGATTGCAGGATTGAGATTGATTCGATCGGTAAGTTCATTTTTGTTGATTAATGATTTCAAAGAAACTGAGTTAAATGAATCATTGTAATTTTTAGTAATTGACTTTTGATTAAAATGCCGGCCATCAGACGATCGAACCTAGGACGAAGAGACCGTAATTCACAAAGAATACACCGTGTCCGTGAGAATGAAACGAAAGAGCACAGCGTATAACTAAATGACCAGAGATATGCTCATATCGGACAAGTTTGCGCTGCACGGGCATCAGCTTAGGCTCGACAAAACGTTACTCGACGAAGAAGTGCGGTGAATGTCGACTTGAATTGCGCTGTTTTCAATTATGACTCTAATCGCCTACAAAGATTTTCGCTGTGCTTATATTGGCGCATTGTCTGCTATGTGCCGAAATTGCCAAGCATTAAAGTTCCATGTAGAAACCGCAGCGCTATGCTGTACCAATGTCAAAGTCAAATTGCCGGTTTTGATTTCGCCACCGGAGCCATTGTGCACTTCTCTCTATGGAGATACAACGCTATCCAAACATTTTCTCGCACACCCGCAACAGTACAACCAATATTTTAACATGACGCCATTTGGAACCATTGTTGTTGTTCGTCAACCCGGCTACAATCCCACCTATAAGGTAATGACGTCACCGTGTGTTCATCACTTCGATAATTTAGAACGATTGTACTCATAATATTCAATATCGCCCTCTATTTTATAGGTTAAAGGATAAGTTAATCAACGAAGCGATGATGCTACCAGCGAATGAGGCACCCAAGTTCATATACATTTATTTCGTTTGCAATACCGGGTTTGAATTAAATTAAAGTTTGGTTAAAACTGCTTTGTAGACAATGTCTTCCGATGATCACAAAATAATCATCAGAGTAGACAAAAGACCAACCGGAGGCTATTTACGTCAGTACAATGCTCCAATGATTGCAAGAATTCAAAATCATCATTTGGGACGAGTGCACAATGGCACATAAACGATCTATAGATGAAAACGTTCAATCGAACGATGAAGGATTTACGAAGTGACTATAGCCGTTTTGTTGGAGCGATAATTCTATTGGCCGGCGACTTTCGTCAAAAGTTACCCGTCATTCCGAGATCAACAGCTGCATATGAACTCAACGCATGTCTGAAATCGTCGAGATTGTCGGGCTATGTGAGGAAGTTGCAGTTGACCACTGCTGATTTTTCCAAACAACTGTTGGCGCTTGGCAATGGACACATTCCTGTTGATGTTTCGACCAAATTGATTTCGTTTTTCTTGGATTTTTGCATGTTTACGACGCCGAAGGTACAGCTTATCACTAAAGTATTTCCGGACATCCGCCGAAATTATATGAATCACAATTGGCTTAAGCGAACGAGCGATTTTGGCAGCGAAGAACAAGGAAGACTTGTCTGAATTACTTTATTGAGACTAAATTACTTGATTCAAAACCAAATCTCTGAAGGGGAGGCACCCAACTATCCGACCGGGAATACCACCGCATAACGTGATCATGCTGCGTAATCTGATCCATCCGAGATTGTGTAACGGATCACGATTGTCTGCGTGAAGAAACTGATGAATAGCGTGATTCAAGCGACGATCATCATGGGCAAATTTAAAGGAGAGGATGTTCTAATTCCGAGAATTCAGTTCCCCGTTCGTTTGGCGTTCGCTATATGACGATTAACAAACCGCAATGTCAATCGTTGAGTGCGCGGAATAAATCTCGAATTTCCGTGTTTTTCTCATGGTCAGTTGTACGTCGTGTGTTCGAGAAAACAAATAATATTGTTTACTACAATGCTTTGTATTGATTTGCGTCTGCATTCGATTTAATTCCACTCAAATAAAATACATTGAATTCTTTTGAATTCCAACTGACTCCAATTTATTTCCACACTTAGATAAAAAATCCAAAAAACAACTCAATTTTTGATAGATGCCTGAGTTTGAATCGAAATTTTATTCACTTTTCAACACATCAGTGTTAAATTCTATGAAAAAGTGAATGGAATGTCCACTCAACTTAATCGTCTATTGAGAATCGAGTTGAGTTGATTGATTTTTTCTCTAATCAAAATCAATTTTCGTGAAGGACAAAACTATTTGCTCGGAACGAAATAATTTGGGGCGGAACAAGGTTCACTGGGTCAGCTAGTTAGCTATAAACAAGCCTGAAGCTCGTTACTAGCAAATGGACTGAAGTAACGGTTTTATTTCTAACCCCAAGACCTTAGTTGAGGAAAATATGTAGAAGCCCACAGCTACAGGAAATTCTTGGAAGCTACTCTGCACTCCCGTATGTGCCCTATTGAAAAATCGCTTGGGTATCTGTATACGAAACTCTCCAAGATTAACATTCTGCATATAGATGAGGGTCTTAAACAATGTCAGACTGAAGGCGATCATCTACATCTCTAGGTATAGGTGAACCACGTATAGGTTGGATAGATCAGATACTTAAAGGCAAAATCATCATGGTTACACCACAAGGTGGAGTGTAATCCCCTTTCTTTGAAACTTTGCGATTAATGAGCCTGACAGAATGTGATTCGAGGGGTTCGAGTAGTATACGCTGATAATGTTGCTAAGCGCGCTTAGCATTCTCTCCAATTGGTCTCTTCCTTCGATTGAACTCCCAACTTTAAGTGGGTCTCATTAATATCGTGCTTTACATTTTCAAACGCCTCATTGGCAAAAAATGAGCCGACTTCATTAGATTACTGGGATTAGTATCTGTCCGCCGGCTCTAATTTTTCTGGCGAACCCAAAATCTTTGATCAATGTTCAACAATAAGCTACCAATACACAAGTGGGATACTTTAGGTGAACGAATAGTCACTCAACTCTTGTGAATATTGTTACTGAACACTGTCTTATAAGTAAACATGCGAGTAAGCTTAAGGTTTCCTCAATGTTGGTTTGCACTTGCCCCAGTCTACTGGGACTAGTCTGGATGTTTCATTGAGTAGGGGAAGATTGGATAACCAACACCAACAAGCCTAGCACCCATTATACCCCTTAACAAAATAAAATATTTACTGACCTGGGACGCTACGAGACCTGAATTCCATGATGTTGTTGCATGACTCCAATTTTTTATTAATCAAGTTGCATAGCCCTGCATAACAACAATACTATACACATCCAACTAAGACACAATGACAATAGACAATAAACGGAAAAGAAACGGAATAGAACAACTAACAAAATATATTATGAGTTAATCGTTTTGTCTATTAAACAAACAATGTAACTTCTATGCGGGCATACAAATTAAGCAAGAAAATTTCCAAATCATTTAATTTATGGAAATTGTTCCCGCCGAACTGATGCTATTTGATAGATACTCGAGAATCAAAGTATGTATATTGAAATGCAAATCGGTTGGTTTTAAATCACTTTCTTTTTACGATAAAATTTGAAACCAAATTTTACTGCTTTCGACTGTAACACACAGAACACGGTTATTGTTAGTCTAGGTTATTATTGGTTTTCTTATGTAACCGAGACGATTTAAATCTCAAGACATTTTAGATTATATGTAAACACACACTATAAAGAGAGAAATGGGGTAATTGGTTATTGAAATTGAAATTTTGCGTTTTTTTTTTTCATATCTAGATTTGAGAAGTACGATGAAAAGTAATTTTCTTTATGCTAATTTAATACCTGTTGAGAACATAATCGTTTAAATATGTTCCATTTCGATAACATAGAAATTGAAAATTTAGTTATGAGATTGGTATAAAGGTAATAGAATTTTATGCATAATTGGAGGATAATCGACCTGTTTTTTATTTTATTTATTATTTAATCTATGCAATCTATTCTGGGCCGAAGCACTCCCAACTTTTTCCCAGTTTGCTTTTCAAATCCTTAGCTTACGCAATCGCCTACCAAATGGAGGATGGATCGGCCCATGAGTTTTGCACTCCGACCGGTGGTCATAGTTGTGTTCCATTTCACCACTAATCCCAATCCAAACGCCAAAACTTTAACCACTGTGCCGTTTGCTCGGTAATAATCAACCATAAACTGAACATGATTCAAACTAAAAATGTAAGGCGCATTCCAATGCGCGATATAAGCACGTGCTTGGCCACTCATTTAAATAATAACAATATCATAAAACCAAACCATTATCACCACATTCAAAACTCAACAAACAAAAAATTGAAATGACATCAAATCATCGAACTTATTGGATTTGTTATCGCCATATTCATAAAATAACATCTTTATATTCAAATAACCTCTCAATCAGCACTTACTTCATCAATTCAAGGTGAACAATTTCTACATGCCTCGCTATAGTGGAAAAACATCTTTTTATCGATATTATAACGATTTTTTCGTTCGTATTGCTTCTTTTGACCTACAAAAATTTATTATCTAATTTTAGACAAAATTCGAATGCTCCCCGCGCATATCTGTCTATATCACATTTTCATATTCAACTGATATACCACATTCACATTCATAATAGTAATGTTGATCGCATTTATGCGAGAGTGGGAAATGTATCGGTATATTATACTTAAGCAAGACGAGTGTACTCGTCGAGAGCTGCACAACGATAACGAACTACCCCAAAATATATAATGTTACAACAAAAAAAAAGGTTAAAATTTTCATATTTTCTCGTTAAATTGATTTCATTATTTTTGTAAAGTGTTTTGGTTGGGCATTGTTGTTAGAATTTTCCACTTAACTCAACCCATTAAATTGGTTGGGAAAAAGATATTTTTGGGTACTCGTCATATCATTTTCATTGTTGTACAGTGTTTTTTGTTGTTGATTGGATACTTCAACATAATATTTACAAGCGTAGAATAGTGTACAATATAAACTCTAGTATAGTGTAAACTTGATAACGTTGGTTATAATATATGGTTTCTTAAAAGAATCACTTTAAACCACTACATCGAGTATTCTAGACGGTACTCGGCGTCTTACAAGAAATTTTTTTTATGTAAAGTTTAATTTGCCATAGGAAAGCATCAGCATATCCGCTAATCATCATATTTGAGTAATCCACCAAATTTTCCAAAAACAAGTGTAGATCAATAGTACAACCAATGAGAGGCACCACAAAATGTAAATTGTTATAATGTAAATATGATTTTTGAATTATCCTGTAACCAATAATGGAATTACCATGAACTATTTCCAAAACTATCTTAAAAAAAATTAAGAAGTTTAGAACAAACTTCACACTATAGTGTACACAATTTTGAATTTTTTTTAATTCCTATACATATACTTAAATTCAAAATGTCAAATGAAGGTAACTAATAAATTTAGTTGTACAAGTGTCTTGATATAATTATATTTATTATAATTTTGAGAGGTTCCAGGCCTATCTGCGTAATAACTAAAAATTACAGCATTGTTCCTGTAACGGAATTTTATCACATTATGTTATCAATCCATTTTATTGGCATGACTAGCTTACAATTCAAATTTAACAAACAAATCGAATTATGATGAATTATTTTTAGGATATTTGGATTCAGGTGAATAAGAATAGATAAATTGTTGTAGATGATAGTCTAAGGCATCAGGCCGTGTAACCGTTTTCGTACTGGTAAAAAATAAGTTTGGTTGAAATTAATTGGTGAAATGATATAGGCAACTCCTACCATTTCTGATTTTAATAGTGAAATCTGTTAACCCTCGTCCGGCGGCATACTTTTACAACGCTAAAAGGCGGCAGACGTACAATTGTACTTTCATATATTTTATATGAAAACCGTCACTGTAGACATAATTTTTGTAGATAGATAATATTTGGAATTTCCACATTATTAAAATGTAGAGATCTCACAAAGCTTTCACTCTCTACGGCTTCTACAAGAAGTCTTATTAGTATTTAAAAACAGAAAAGGTACAATTGTACCTATGCCGCCTGACGAGGGTTAATGTGATTGAGTACTAAATAAACAAATATTTGGAAGCACTAATATGTAATAATATATTAGTACTATTTTTTATACTACTATTAACTAAACTATTAGTAATATTCTGGATATAAGGAATATTTCATTCATAATATGTGACTTTAAAGATGCCATCAGGTCAAAAAATGTCTTTTGGAAAACCTAAATTTCTATAATTGTTCATCCTCAAATTGAGGACAAACAATTTCAAATTAAGAGCAAAAAATTTCAAATTGAGAATAAACAATTTTAAATTGAGAACTATTATTCTCAAAATGACAATTATTATTCAGAATGAGAATTATTATTGTCAAAATGAGAATTATTATTCTCAAAATGAGAATTATTATTCTCAAAATGAGTATTAATTGCTCTTGTTTGATTGGTTAATTTTTAGCATAAATTTGTTTATATTATAATTTCAAATTGTTTAAAGTTTGGTCGTTTTGATCGAAAGGTACCGGGTTCAAATACCGATAGGATATTGCGCGATGCAATAGGGATTTTCCATCATTTGATTATGATATGTTACCTATAGGTGATGAAAAAGAACATTACTCTGACCCCCTGTCGGAACGGCCAGCCGGAGGATTACTACAGCAAAACTAACCATTGGTTGCTTCATTGTGCATTATATGAATTCTCAACTGGAATCTTATAATTCCAGTCGAAACCTAATAAAGCCAGCGCGAATCATACTACATTCAAACCAACTATGATATAAGAAGCACAATGTACTGTACATCGTTAAGCACCAATTGTCATTTCAGTCGGAACCTTATAATTCCAGCCGGGATCTGATAAAGCTAACCGGAACCATACCCTCTACAGCCAAACCAACTATGGCATAAGAAGCTAAAGTATTGTGCGTCCTTGTGCACTATATGATTTTTGAACATTATAATTCCACCCAAAACCTAATAAAGCCAGCCAGAATCATACTACAGTCAAACCAATTATGGCATACGAAGCACAATATATTGTGCACCAGAAGCACCATGGAATTAGCATTGAACAAAGGAATATCTTTCATTTTGGGTGAAGAAAGCCAGTTTTATTTTTATGTGTATTTACACCTTCGTGAGCAATGCATTTTAAACTTACGTAGTTTTTTTTCAATTGAAATAAGAAATTCTTGTTTACTGGAAAATAAATAAAAAAAAACATAGATTAAAATCTTTCATATGACCAACTTGGGATTTTTGGGGAGAGAAACAACCATTATGGTTACGCGATAATAACTGGTTCAGGTTCCGGAACTCATGGTTCCTGTGAAACATTACTACAAAATTGTCTCTAATATACTCAACATGCGGATCGACTTGGGATTACCAAGGTGATTAGTGGTTATCATTTCTGATCGATTCCGTTTAGTTCTTTCTTAATAGTTCCCATGAACCGTGAGCTCCGGAATCTGAAGCAGCTGACACCGACTTGCCACCAATGGTCAATTCTCACCCTAAAAATCAAAAGTTTATCCGTTGAGATTGTACGATATACGCTCCTAACGAACTACGAGTTCCGGAAATCGAACTAAGCAGTATCGACATTTAATGATAACCGATAAATAATGATAAATAATCACGATTATGATAAATAATCACAATAAAAATTCAACTTTGAGATTGGCGCTCACTTACGAAAGATTTGGAAGATAGTGGAGCTGAAACGTTGTACACAATTGCTTCCATTTGTATCCATGCAGAGGCAAGCCGAGCAGCGATTTTTGAACCTGCGGAAAGATTGGTAAGCAAGCTGGTACTACATTCAGTCGATTGATAGAATATCTTCAGCCGCTGAAACATTATCATCTAATGAGTTCTTTAAATAAAAATGTATGTTTAAACGTTTCAAATGAAACAATATTTTTTACGGTTTTCAGATTAAGTATGCTGTAATAATCATTATTTGCTACTTTTGTAGCATTACATTCAAAATACTGTTTCAGTTTTCATCGCCCACACTAAACACTTTAAACACTTTACGATATCACAATAAATACAATTTTGAAATGTAATCTTTTCTTCTTTCATTTTATGAAGGGTTGTCCAAATTTCTTTTTTATTGAGACAAAAGAAAAATAAAAAACAGTGGAAAAAATTCAACGGTAAAATGGAGGACATATCCTTCAAAAACGGGAGGTAGAATAATAATAATAAATTATCCCGACGACCTATTACCCCTCCCAACCGTGCGCGGGGAGTCTCCATCTGTATTATTATTATTTTTTTTGAGTATAATTCAAGTGAATTATAAACAAGGATATCGAGTTGCTTAACCAGTGAAATTAAAAAATTGCGGCAAAAAAAAGAAAGCGGCAAAAAAAAAAAATCAAATGTGATTATAAATAGGTAGCTAAATGAATAGTTAAGCAAGGCGATACCCGTCGCAGACGGCAGGAAAACGGAAGTCGAGTCTACTTAGTACAAACAGATTTGATAGATTAAAAAAAATTAAAATAGATAAAAGATAAAGTCAAGCAAAATAAAATGACACAAAAAAAAAAAAAACAAATAAGTTAAATAAAATATCAAACCATAGTCAAGAAAAATAAAGACGTTTTTTCAATGTACGTCTTGTCATATTGTAATCGATAAGATGGCAATGCTGATTAGCTTCGTACAACATTCTAGAGACGGGCTCATTCTTTCCGTAATCAGTTCGATGAGGGTCGATTCTAAACATAGGTACTGATCTTAAATCCCGAGAATTTATATTTAGATTGATTTTACCTAACAGAACAGGAGAATCGATACCCCCAGTTAGTATTTGATGGATAAAAGCCACGTCCGCAACAACTTGGCGCTTACTGAGTGATTGTAAATTAATTAGCTGCAGACGATCTTGATATGGAGGCAGGTTAAACATGTCCACCCATGGTAGTCCGCGTAAAGCAAAGCGAAAAAATCTACGCTGGACTGCTTCAATCCTCTTAATGTGAACCTCATGATAAGGCGACCCCACCTAGCTAGCATATTCGAGCAGGGGACGAACGAATGTTGAATAGAGAGCCTTCGTAACATAAGGATCGTCGAATTATTTCGACCAACGCTTGATGAAACCGAGCGCAGAATTGGCTTGGCTCATAATACGATCGATGTGATGTCTAAAATTCAATTCACTGTCGCAAATGACCCCCAAATCTCGAACAGGTAGCATCTAGAGCAAACCCTCCTAATGGATTGAACAATTTGGCTATTAAGGCTAATATTTTCCCAGACCATTTTCTTAGGTTAAATTTAACTGATATCATAAGATCTCCAAACTTGGATTGGGCTAATGTTTCAATTATCAGGTCTGCACCTGATCTTTTTGAAGTTGGCCCAAATGTCAGCCCAAAAAAAACGCAATGGTAACACGAAAACTATAATTTCTGTCACGTATGAACTGTCAGGCCAAAAAAAATCGTATATCACGACATTTTAATGATGTCAGCCCAAAAAATAAAATTGTTTTCCGTTATAGATTTTTGAATTCAGCCCAATTTTTTTTCACGACAGTAAAAACTGTCGTGACAGTTATATCGGATACACTCAGCCCCAAATTCAAATTTTTATAGTTAAAAGAACCATTGTGATCGTGTATAATAAATGTGAAACAGCCAATAAACAATTTTTATTATTTTCAATTGGTTCACGAAAAAATTATTTTTAAGGAAGAATAATATGTGGCCTCGAGTTTTAAAGACGGACATACACGAAAATTATCGATTTTTCGAATTTATACGGGATTTTTTACTTTTGTTTACTATCTTTGAAATATGTAAACTTCTATTAAGAAAGTTGGAGTTTCTGGAATTTTTCAAAACTAAAAAATCTATGGCGTATATCAGCCTTTGTTAATAAACGCTTCATATATAAATACGACTAGTGATCCGTTTATTAACTTTTATTTTAATATACATATACTACTTATACACCTTCATATTGAGAATGACCTATATTCGGCCGATTTTATGAACAACCATAATATTTAATGGAAGTTGAGATTTTCGGTGTTGATCATTGGTCTCACTACGATTTTCGGATATATCTGGTTTAAGCCTTTACGAGTAAGAAGTTTCAGGAGGTTTTGATGGGGTCCTCATACCGAGAATGGCCTATATTCGGCCGCTATACGAACAACCATAATATTTAATGGAAGTTGAGATTTTCGGTGTTGGTCATCGGTCTCACTATGATTTTTGGGCAGATCAGGTTCTAGCCTTTACGAGTAAGAAGTTTCAGGAGGTTGTGATGGGGTCCTCATACCCAGAATGGCCTATATTCGGCCGTTATATGAACAACCATAATATTTAATGGAAGTTGAGATTTTCGGTGTTGGTCATCGGTCTCACTATGATTTTTGGGCAGATCTGGTTCCAGCCTTTACGAGTAAGAAGTTTCAGGAGGTTGTGATGCGGTCCTCATACCGAGAATGGCCTATATTCGGCTGCTATACGAACAACCATAATATTTAATGGAAGTTGAGATTTTCGGTGTTGGTCATCGGTCTCACTATGATTTTTGGGCAGATCAGGTTCTAGTCTTTACGAGTAAGAAGCTTCAGGAGGTTGTGATGGGGTCCTCATACCGAGAATGGCCTATATTCGGCCGTTATACGAACAACCATAATATTTAATGGAAGTTGAGATTTTCGGTGTTGGTCATCGGTCTCACTATGATTGTTGGGCAGATCTGGTTCCAGCCTTTACGAGTAAGAAGTTTCAGGAGGTTGTGATGCGGTCCTCATACCGAGAATGGCCTATATTCGGCCGCTATACGAACAACCATAATATTTAATGGAAGTTGAGATTTTCGGTGTTGGTCATCGGTCTCACTATGATTTTTGGGCAGATCAGGTTCTAGCCTTTACGAGTAAGAAGTTTCAGGAGGTTGTGATGGGGTCCTCATACCCAGAATGGCCTATATTCGGCCGTTATATGAACAACCATAATATTTAATGGAAGTTGAGATTTTCGGTGTTGGTCATCGGTCTCACTATGATTTTTGGGCAGATCTGGTTCCAGCCTTTACGAGTAAGAAGTTTCAGGAGGTTGTGATGCGGTCCTCATACCGAGAATGGCCTATATTCGGCTGCTATACGAACAACCATAATATTTAATGGAAGTTGAGATTTTCGGTGTTGGTCATCGGTCTCACTATGATTTTTGGGCAGATCAGGTTCTAGTCTTTACGAGTAAGAAGCTTCAGGAGGTTGTGATGGGGTCCTCATACCGAGAATGGCCTATATTCGGCCGTTATACGAACAACCATAATATTTAATGGAAGTTGAGATTTTCGGTGTTGGTCATCGGTCTCACTATGATTGTTGGGCAGATCTGGTTCCAGCCTTTACGAGTAAGAAGTTTCAGGAGGTTGTGATGCGGTCCTCATACCGAGAATGGCCTATATTCGGCCGCTATACGAACAACCATAATATTTAATGGAATTTGAGATTTTCGGTGTTGGTCATCGGTCTCACTATGATTTTTGGGCAGATCTGGTTCTAGCCTATACGACTAAGAAGTTTCAGGAGGTTGTGATGGGGTCCTCATACCAAAAATGGTCTATATTCGGCCGCTATACGAATAACCATAATATTTAATGGAAGTTAAGATTTTCGGTGTTGGTCATCGGTCTCACTATGATTTTTCGGCAGATCTGGTTCTAGCCTTTACGACTAAGAAGTTTCAGGAGGTTGTAATGGGGTCCTCATACCGAGAATGGCCTATATTCGGCCGCTATACGAACAACCATAATATTTAATGGAAGTTGAGATTTTCGGTGTTGGTCATCGGTCTCACTATGATTTTTGGGCAGATCAGGTTCTAGCCTTTACGAGTAAGAAGTTTCAGGAGGTTGTGATGGGGTCCTCATACCGAGAATGGCCTATATTCGGCCGTTATACGAACAACCATAATATTTAATGGAAGTTGAGATTTTCGGTGTTGGTCATCGGTCTCACTACGATTTTTGGGCAGATCTGGTTCCAGCCTTTACGAGTAAGAAGTTTTAGGAGGTTGTGATGCGGTCCTCATACCGAGAATGGCCTATATTCGGCTGCTATACGAACAACCATAATATTTAATGGAAGTTGAGATTTTCGGTGTTGGTCATCGGTCTCACTATGATTTTTGGGCAGATCAGGTTTTAGCCTTTACGAGTAAGAAGTTTCAGGAGGTTGTGATGGGGTCCTCATACCGAGAATGGCCTATATTCGGCCGTTATACGAACAACCATAATATTTAATGGAAGTTGAGATTTTCGGTGTTGGTCATCGGTCTCACTATGATTTTTGGGCAGATCTGGTTCCAGCCTTTACGAGTAAGAAGTTTCAGGAGGTTGTGATGGGGTCCTCATACAGAGAATAGCCTATATTCGGCTGCTATACGAACAACCATAATATTTAATGGAAGTTGAGATTTTCGGTGTTGGTCATCGGTCTCACTATGATTTTTAGGCAGATCTGGTTCCAGCCTTTACGAGTAAGAAGTTTCAGGAGGTTGTGATGGAGTCCTCATACCGAGAATGGCCTATATTCGGCTGCTATACGAACAACCATAATATTTAATGGAAGTTGAGATTTTCGGTGTTGCTCATCGGTCTCACTATGATTTTTGGGCAGATCTGGTTCCAGCCTTTACGAGTACGAAGTTTCAGGAGGTTGTGATGGGGTCCTCATACCGAGAATGGCCTATATTCGGCCGCTATACGAACAACCATAATATTTAATGGAAGTTGAGATTTTCGGTGTTGGTCATCGGTCTCACTATGATTTTTGGGCAGATCTGGTTCTAGCCTTTACGAGTAAGAAGTTTCAGGAGGTTGTGATGGGGTCCTCATACCGAGAATGGCCTATATTCGGCCGATTTTATGAACAACCATAATATTTAATGGAAGTTGAGATTTTCGGTGTTGGTCATCGGTCTCACTATGATTGTTGGGCAGATCTGGTTCCAGCCTTTACGAGTAAAAAGTTTCAGGAGGTTATGATGCGGTCCTCATACCGAGAATGGCCTATATTCGGCCGCTATACGAACAACCATAATATTTAATGGAAGTTGAGATTTTCGGTGTTGGTCATCGGTCTCACTATGATTTTTGCAAAGATCAGGTTCTAGCCTTTACGAGTAAGAAGTTTCAGGAGGTTGTGATGGGGTCCTCATACAGAGAATGGCCTATATTCGGCCGTTATACGAACAACCATAATATTTAATGGAAGTTGAGATTTTCGGTGTTGGTCATCGGTCTCACTATGATTTTTAGGCAGATCTGGTTCTAGCCTTTACGAGTAAGAAGTTTCAGGAGGTTGTGATGGGGTCCTCATACCGAGAATGGCCTATATTCGGCTGCTATACGAACAACCATAATATTTAATGGAAGTTGAGATTTTCGGTGTTGGTCATCGGTCTCACTATGATTTTTGGGCAGATCAGGTTCTAGCCTTTACGAGTAAGAAGCTTCAGGAGGTTGTGATGGGGTCCTCATACCGAGAATGGCCTATATTCGGCCGTTATACGAGCAACCATAATATTTAATGGAAGTTGAGATTTTCGGTGTTGGTCATCGGTCTCACTAAGATTTTTGGGCAGATCTGGTTCTAGCCTTTACGAGAAAGAAGTTTCAGGAGGTTGTGATGGGGTCCTCATACCGAGAATGGTCTATATTCGGCCGCTATACGAACAACCATAATATTTAATGGAAGTTGAGATTTTCGGTGTTGGTCATCGGTCTCACTATGATTTTTAGGCAGATCTGGTTCTAGCCTTTACGAGTAAGAAGTTTCAGGAGGTTGTGATGGGGTCCTCATACCGAGAATGGCCTATATTCGGCCGCTATACGAACAACCATAATATTTAATGGACGTTGAGATTTTCGGTGTTGATCATCGGTCTCACTATGATTTTCGGATATATCTGGTTCTAGCCTTTACGAGTAAGAAGTTTCAGGAGGTTGTGATGGGGTCCTCATACCGAGAATGGCCTATATTCGGCCGTTATACGAACAACCATAATATTTAATGGAAGTTGAGATTTTCGGTGTTGGTCATCGGTCTCACTATGATTTTTGGGCAGATCTGGTTCCAGCCTTTACGAGTAAGAAGTTTCAGGAGGTTGTGATGGGGTCCTCATACAGAGAATAGCCTATATTCGGCTGCTATACGAACAACCATAATATTTAATGGAAGTTGAGATTTTCGGTGTTGGTCATCGGTCTCACTATGATTTTTAGGCAGATCTGGTTCCAGCCTTTACGAGTAAGAAGTTTCAGGAGGTTGTGATGGAGTCCTCATACCGAGAATGGCCTATATTCGGCTGCTATACGAACAACCATAATATTTAATGGAAGTTGAGATTTTCGGTGTTGCTCATCGGTCTCACTATGATTTTTGGGCAGATCTGGTTCCAGCCTTTACGAGTACGAAGTTTCAGGAGGTTGTGATGGGGTCCTCATACCGAGAATGGCCTATATTCGGCCGCTATACGAACAACCATAATATTTAATGGAAGTTGAGATTTTCGGTGTTGGTCATCGGTCTCACTATGATTTTTGGGCAGATCTGGTTCTAGCCTTTACGAGTAAGAAGTTTCAGGAGGTTGTGATGGGGTCCTCATACCGAGAATGGCCTATATTCGGCCGATTTTATGAACAACCATAATATTTAATGGAAGTTGAGATTTTCGGTGTTGGTCATCGGTCTCACTATGATTGTTGGGCAGATCTGGTTCCAGCCTTTACGAGTAAAAAGTTTCAGGAGGTTATGATGCGGTCCTCATACCGAGAATGGCCTATATTCGGCCGCTATACGAACAACCATAATATTTAATGGAAGTTGAGATTTTCGGTGTTGGTCATCGGTCTCACTATGATTTTTGCAAAGATCAGGTTCTAGCCTTTACGAGTAAGAAGTTTCAGGAGGTTGTGATGGGGTCCTCATACAGAGAATGGCCTATATTCGGCCGTTATACGAACAACCATAATATTTAATGGAAGTTGAGATTTTCGGTGTTGGTCATCGGTCTCACTATGATTTTTAGGCAGATCTGGTTCTAGCCTTTACGAGTAAGAAGTTTCAGGAGGTTGTGATGGGGTCCTCATACCGAGAATGGCCTATATTCGGCTGCTATACGAACAACCATAATATTTAATGGAAGTTGAGATTTTCGGTGTTGGTCATCGGTCTCACTATGATTTTTGGGCAGATCAGGTTCTAGCCTTTACGAGTAAGAAGCTTCAGGAGGTTGTGATGGGGTCCTCATACCGAGAATGGCCTATATTCGGCCGTTATACGAGCAACCATAATATTTAATGGAAGTTGAGATTTTCGGTGTTGGTCATCGGTCTCACTAAGATTTTTGGGCAGATCTGGTTCTAGCCTTTACGAGAAAGAAGTTTCAGGAGGTTGTGATGGGGTCCTCATACCGAGAATGGTCTATATTCGGCCGCTATACGAACAACCATAATATTTAATGGAAGTTGAGATTTTCGGTGTTGGTCATCGGTCTCACTATGATTTTTAGGCAGATCTGGTTCTAGCCTTTACGAGTAAGAAGTTTCAGGAGGTTGTGATGGGGTCCTCATACCGAGAATGGCCTATATTCGGCCGCTATACGAACAACCATAATATTTAATGGACGTTGAGATTTTCGGTGTTGATCATCGGTCTCACTATGATTTTCGGATATATCTGGTTCTAGCCTTTACGAGTAAGAAGTTTCAGGAGGTTGTGATGGGGTCCTCATACCGAGAATGGTCTATATTCGGCCGCTATACGAACAACCATAATATTTAATGGAAGTTAAGATTTACGGTGTTGGTCATCGGTCTCACTATGATTTTTGGGCAGATCTGGTTCTAGCCTTTACGAGTAAGAAGTTTCAGGAGGTTATGATGGGGTCCTCATACCGAGAATGGTCTATATTCGGCCGCTATACGAACAACCATAATATTTAAGTCACGGTTTCTGATTTAATTGTTTAGATCTGTCCTTTTGGTGATTCTCTTGTCAGTAATTGCTTACATATGTATGTCCGAGATGCATTGCAAGAATTTTATATAGCTTTCATTGAGTGTTTGATGTTTTAATAACCTTCGTTTAACTTGAATAGGAGTTTTGCTATCTAGTAGTACTAGTTACTTCAGTATTCGTTCTTTGTGAAGACGTTTTCGAGACGAAAGGACGATTTTTGCCTGTAGATGTGTCACGCTCATTTGTTAATTAACTGGCAACTCGATACGCTGCAACGTTACATCTGGAGGAGGATACTTAACATTTCTGATTCATTCCTTCTTTAGAACGGCCACATGCTGATGACTAGGCGATACATTTCCGATTACAAGTATAGTAAAAGGAGCAAAAGAGAATATCATTTCCCGAAGACAAAACGGAAAAATACTGGGGTCGAATTGTGAAAGCCATATGTTATTTAAGTAGAATCAAAAAGCTTAATCGGAGTAGGAATCGTAATTTTGTCAATATTCTTAAAATCGATTGGAATCTGATGATAGTCACGAAAATGTTTTTTCGAGAAAATAAACAAACAGTTTCGAGTTTCACACGAGTTGTGAAATGCAAAGTTTATTTCAGTTTCATCCGCTACAAATCTTTGATTGGGTTGTGGTAAAACAATCGGAAAAGCAGATGCAAAATGTAATTCCAAATGTAGTACAGCATCTAATGGCATGTGAATAATAAATGTTGAGGACTTCACTTGTTATTTATAAAAATGTGAGATTTGCCGTCCAAACTATTGACTTTAAAGTGAGAGAGAAATACAGGCTGTCATTAGATAGATTAAACAAACCTTAATTTAAAAATGTTGGGCTCCGTTATTTATGGCTTTTTTAAATAAGCATGATAGCCTGGTGAACATGGTGAACATAGTACACAATTATGTACAATCTATTGTGCTTATTGTGCCATAGTTAGTTTGACTGTAGAGTGTACGGTTCTAGATGGCTTTATTAGGTTCCGGCTTAAAATCATATAGTGCACATTGATGCAAAACCCTATGACCTTGTTGTGACGATAGTTGGTTTGGCTGTAGAGGGTATGGTTCTGCGTGGATGTATAAGGTTCGCAGCTGAAAAATCATATAATGCACAATGATGAACAACACATCGTACTACTTGAATCATAGTTGGTTTTCATCCCTTGAATAGTTATAGGGTCTAAGGTTGATTAGTTTGCATAATTCGCAAAGAAATACTAAATTTACCTTTCAATCGGGATTCCATATAAAACCTCCTCATGCCCTAGAAAAACCCCACTAAATACTAAATGTATTTTTAGGTTAATATGTATAGATCAAAACTCACAGGAAATCAGTATTTTTTGAATAGGTATAGAGTTAAGGAGGTTTCACGGAGGATGTGCACAATCCGCATCGAGGTGATAAGTTTTTCGTTGTAAGCGGTTTGCCATCAAATTTGCCCATGCCATAGAAAACCCCCACCAAGTAATATGTGTATAGTATTTGGAGGGGGTTTTCTTAGGACATGCGAAACTTTAACGGAAAACGGCATACAACGCAAATTTATTGTATTGCGAATTGAGCAAACTAAACACTCTTAGTTCCTATAACTTTTGAAGAAACAGAGATTTTCGGTTAGATTAGATCCTTATTAACCAGAAATCACACCTGGCTTGGTTGGGGAGGGCGAGGGTTGGTCTCTATTTTATTAAAAAATCAGTTGGAGGGTCTATAAATTGAACCTAATCGTATTACAATAGTTGGAATTTACCCGCTTCGATTGGTTCATTACACTACCCTATGCTAGGAGTGAATTCTGCCTACACATTTGATAAGCTGCATATCTCCGTTAAAATTATTATAAGGATCTGCAAACCCCTTGTAGGCGGCACCATAGTCAAAATATCATCCGTGATTCAACCTACTACGCTGTAGTAAAAAAATGAAATTTAAAATTTTTCTTTTTTTTTCATATCGATCCAAAATCACAGCGCGATTATGTGTGTCCTTAAATATGGAGGTTCTAGTGATTTTGATCTCCGAAAGTGGTAGGTTCCGCAGGAGCTTTTCCATTTTTTCCCAAAATTTCGACGCCTATTTCGAGAGCCTAAGAATAAAATATAAACGCGCAGTAAGGACCGCAATAAATATTAAAGTCATCAGAGATAGAACGCCGAAATGGTGCTTGACATGCATGAAAAACAGTTATAGATAACTCTAAATGAATCGTGAATTTCTTCGAAAAAGGTTCAAAGATGATTTAAAACTATAAAGCCTGTCAAGAAACGTACCTAGAGTTTATGAAGTTTCTGAACCATAAAAAGCCGCCTTGACAGATTCAAATATATGTTAGCCTGGTATTTGCCCTGCAGCAATCCCACAACTCCCAGAATGACAAAATTTGGTCTAGTTGAGGACATCTCGGAAGGCAGAATATACAGTTCAAAATTCTAGAATGCTGCATCGGATTTTTTTTGCCAAATGCCATAAATATGGAATAGAGATGGAGACCACAAACATTAATGAAAAAACATGGTGTAAGCGCCCAGATTAAAACATATTCAAATTGGATGCAGTTTAAGAATGTTATAATAAAATTTAGGGACAAAATGCCAATCGAAACATTGCGTTAGATGCCACAAGATTCTAAAATGGATTTGTCATCCAATGATTTTTAACTGGAGATCTTTTTCAGAATCTTAATTGCAAACCGAATTTATTCCATAACCGGTTTGGAGATTTCCAGAATTGAACCTGAAATTCGTCTTCGAAATTTGGTTCCATTATGCATCCCAAATTTGACAGATATGTCATGTGCATTGTTACTCTCAACACCACCGCATAAATAGAATAATAATTGCCTAATAAAATTATCAACTCTGGCTGGACTCGAACCCTTGACCATTGGGATGGTAACATTTGATATACTAATTTGGTTTTTGGTTGATGTTTGAAATTGAAATCCCCAAATAAACGGCGGACTTGTTTTTAAAGGAATTAAGATCCTTTAGGCAAAATTACCTTTTGATGGCCACCACTCCTGATTTAACCTAGTAGTCTAATAATCTGTCAATAGGGTGCTACAATTCCAATCATCTAATCAAAAGTTATGATGAGGTGCTAAAGAGGTGCGGAGTCAATAAGAAATAAATTAGCTTCAGATTTGTTCATTGCGCAATCATTAGATGGCAAAATTATTATTTCTCGACACATTATTAATAAGTAAATGCTTTACATTTGAGCAAATAAACAGCACAACCGAAAGTACACAAATGCCCACCAGGCATCTCGTCGCTAATTTAAATTTTTGCAGTACAAAAATATATCCTTGGTTACAGATTGCTAGATTGGCTTGCGGCGTCTCGTATCACAATCAAAATATCACATATTCACAATACATCCTCCTTCTCAATATATTTGGTACATCCTACATCATATACAATATATAAACTGTTATCATCAACTGTGTAGTGTATGAATATCACGAACTGAATTTAATGAGCTACCATACCACCAAAAATAGACAACAATTTCCCCCCAAAAAAATTGTATGTTGACAAAAAAACACTCAATTGAATGGAAAACGAAAAACTATAACGTATATTTTATTCCAATCGTTATGTACGTATGTGTGTGTGTGGTAATGTGGCGTAGGTGGTTCGGGTACCGATTCTATTTCCAACAACATTTTTATTTTTAACAACGACAGAAGAGTGTAAATGTCATTTAGAAGGTGTGGATATTTTGTTTTGCTTGTTTTGTGTTGTCGAATTCGCGTGTCAATGAACGGATAATACTGTACATAATATACATAACCAAACATAATTTAACGCAGTTTTTCATAAAATACACATACCATACATATAATAAATAGTTAGTATTAAAATTATTTCCAAAAACTTTCGAGAACAGCAAACCAAACAAGCAAACAAATAACTAACGAGTGAATAACCAAAATAATCGCATTGAAAATTTGTGGATGTTTTATGTATTTTTTGGGAAATGACACGAGGAGGGAACAGGTGGGCACAAGAAGGAATCATGATATTTTCATTTATTTTTAGAAACTACTTAAAACGGTTATGCGATACGAATATATGACATTTTCAATTTAGACGATACAAAATCCACTTTATACATTTTGATTGCAACGAGTTGAAAAAATTAATAAAATAATTTTTTAAACAGTAAAAACTTTATTGTAACTACTATTGGAAAAATCAGCTCCTTTAATAAAAAAAAATGTTCGAAGAGCATATTCTTTGGCGAGTGGTTCGTTTGTCGCTCTCGGTTACAGAATAAGTAGAATACTTGTTCTGCTACTAGAGGGCGCTCCCAGGTTCAATTCCCGGTGGTAACCAAGAGAAAATTTCGAATGGTTATTTTTAATGTGTCATTTTGTGGCATTATGTTAATCTAATACAATAGTTGTCGCGATATACGATTTTTTGGGGCTAACAGTTCAAACGTGACAGAAATTATAGTTTTCGTATTGCCACTGCGTTTTTTGGGGCTGATATTTGAGCCAACTTCACATACATTAAATAAGCTGGCGTTACATGGTGTGCCATTTTGCACCATGTCATGATGGGGGTTTTCAAATATCAGGAATCAACTGCGAATTGTCATGATTTCCGGTCCTACATTAATTTTTTTTCTGCTTGTCGATTTTTATAAAAATGCTGAGGGGCATTTTCGAATTTTCGAGGCCTTGTTTACGGGAAAATATATTAAGGGGATCATTCGGTGAAGGCCTGTTCCATTATTTTTTTTTATAAATATTGGTGAAGATGGGATTTAATATGCAGGGAATCAATTGCATTTTGTTTCAATTTCAAGTAAATTCGTATAGTGGGAAGTGCGATGGGGTACGGACTAATTCTAAGATTTGTTTGTCAGCTTAAAGCAACTTTAATAAAATTTGCTAGACAAGGGGCTTCGAGAACCAAAAATTGATTGCGATGTGTTCCGAGTTTGACCAAATTCGTTTAAGCGGCTTTTCGTCAGAATCGGGGTTCCCCTTTTAATTTTTTTTTGGTAAAAATAACTTTGCTGGACATTGCTGAAAAGGGGGTTTCATTTCGGGAAAATTCGTGCCACAATAGTTCCTTAATCAGAAAAAATGAAACTCAGTGTACATGATGAAAATGCGAATCTAATATACATGTTGGACATGCACCTGGAAAATTGTAAATTTAAATAAATAGGAATATAGGATATTTCAAATTGAGTTGCAGATGTGACTTTGAAAAATGAGCAAATTGGATAGAACGAAAGACCTTTTTTAAGCGACTACTAAGGAACTCGGTTGATACTATATACGTTAATATCCAATTTTATTGAAACAAAGCCGCGGGTTCTTCAGATTGAAGCCGTTGCTTAACTAGGTGTAGCATAAGTTGCATAGATTCCATAGATTGAACCGTAGAAAACGATAGTCCGTGGTAATAAAAGGAATGTATTTAATTATTTGAATTTTTGAACAACTCCAGTGACTTGAATGCACCCTTAATAGTACAGTAGTGCATGTATTTCGCTTAAGTCAGGAAATGAGTTTAACTCGAATTAACTTTCAGTTAGTTAAATTTTTATTCGTTATAGTTTAGGACGAGGTTTTATGAGATTCAGTACGAAGGATATACATCTATAATCAGATGTTACCGCAGAAGAGTTAATGAAGGTCGCCACACCGCCAACACTGAGTCTTTCAAGCTCAGATGAGAATTGTCTATACGATAAAGTAGGAAGACCTCCGGTTATTATTTTCAGGTTAGGTACAGTAAAGCCAAAATAAATTCAGAGATTAAGATTTGGGTGATTTCGTTATTTTTATAACCAGTTTACTAAGAATTCCGCCAGCACGCCTATAACTAAGCGACAATAAAGTTGTAAGGTATAGTTACAGAATATTTCCTGAATTACATTCCAAAATATGTTATGGAATTCATTGTTTGATGTTCTCAGCACTTTATATTTACTTCCGAAAATTAAAAATCCCAGTCAGTTATTTATTTTACAATATTTTTGATGGACGACACACGTATTAGACGTCCACCACCTTCGCTAAACTAATTCGTCCCACCATACTCTTAATCACAAAATTCATTTTACCATAGAACCATCTGTTATGTGGCGCATGTATGTAGGTATCCCACAAGTCTTAAACATAAATTTTTGTGATTCGTTTTATGTTGTGTAATGCGATTATAAATAAATTGATTGGAAGATTAATTTGGTTTCTTATTTTCATTTCTCTCAGATAAATAATATTATGGTAGTACCACCACCAACAACAACAATTAAACGACGTATTGTCGGCGGTAGATTTCAATTTTCTTAGATTTTGTTGTTACTTTTCAGTTTAACAAGACACCATTTATGGATTTATTTTTTGTTGATTATGTTAAAAACGTGTGTGTGTGTGTGTGTGTGTGTGTGTGTGTGTGCACACAGTTGCACACCGACAGTTTTAATCTTAATTGGTATTATTTGTTCCCATTATATATGACTAAGATATGACTTGATACCCTATTGACTGCATATCGAGACAACCGGAGCATACGGTACATATTCAATTTACCATAATCGATTTACTAAGCACTTTAAAAAGTAACATATATAAAATAATCTTATCAAATCGTATCAAGAAATTGTCTCTAATCTATCTTCAGAATATAATAAACCGTTTTATATTCAAAATCTTTTCTTTAACTACTGACGGTAGTGTATGTGTTTGTAAAAGCGCCCCAGAAGATAAAAAAGTTTTTCACCACACTTCAGTTATTATGTAAAGTGGAATTTTATTGATTTAAAGATGAGAATTCCAAATAAATTTTGTCAGTGTTTCTTAATATAAACAACACGGGCACTATTGTATCCTATTGTATCGAAATAAAGCCAAGTAATAGCACGGAATGTTTTAATAGTTTAAAGAGGTGAGAGTCGTTTGAAATTTTATGATTAAGTATTAGAAGGTCTCAATCAGCCAAAGCCTGAGGAATTGGTTTAATAATTTTCTGAGAATAACGAGCTTTTGAGATGTTGGAAGTTCATTTTTTCATTTCAAATAGTTTTCTAGGGTATTGCATAGTACCTACCCGCAAACTATAAATTGGAACTAAAGTAGAGGGGGTCGACTTCACGCGGTGCCCCTGCCTAACACTAAATGAATCAAGCGGTATGGTGGAGACAAGCAGAGCAAATTCTATTTATAGCCATTGACACTACATATCAGGGCGAGTCATGGGCGCCTACGGTTAGGGGCGGTTGAAGTTGGTGTCTGTCTTGTACCAAGTGGCTTGCTGCATACATGTGTTCAAGGTAGGTCTGGGTGCCTTTAAGATATATCATCAGCACTTGATCTACACAGGTGAATAGTGGGATGAGCGAAGCCTTTTAAGACCTGGATATCTTGATAACCTTTCGAACCACTACACTTTCTCGCTCACCGACGAGTGTAGCGGCATATTATCCACTTCCTCCCTGCCAACATGAGGATATGCACGATTAGATTATGCACTAAAAAATACAATTACATGATTGTCTGTACACGAATGATGTAAAAGATTTTAATCGAGCGATCTTAATGCAAGAGCTGGTGCACAGAAACTACATCATATGCTGGTCCGCACAGCTTGCATCGGAAGCAGAGAGCGGAAAATTAAATAGATCACGCCATCGATCTCGAAAAGTTATTCACCAGTTAGACCATATAGAGGCACTAATATTGATAACGATCATATGCTCATTTATTAAACAAACAAAGAAGGCCATGCGCTGGATTATCGAATCATTAAAAAATGAGCAGTCCATGCAGAGCTACCGACAGCTATCACTTAAAATTTAGACCGGCTGTTACGACTCTTTCATAACGTGGGGTCAGAACATTATTTGAATTATAATCTGGTTTTGAATTTTAATTTCCCAAAAATTTCGTTACTAATAATTTTGAGAGCGAGACCAATGTGCACCTTGTGCGTGTGTGCGACCACTAAAATATAGAATATTTTTTTGTGTGTTTCTTGTTTTGGTGTACTGGATACCAGCGATATCAGAAATTGAATTTGTATTGAATTTTCCGATACAGAAAATCCATAAATCGTTTATGGAATGAAAATAGTTTTTCAAATTCTTCACCGTTTGCGTGTTTCAATTGATATCGAAGATATAAAGCGAAAACACAGTTCGTAGTGGAATCTCCACCTCGCCTAAATAATTTTGGAGAGTATTGCAAAAGGTATTGGTAGTGTGGTGTAGTGAATTGGTAAACTTGGATGCCGCGACTGTAAATTATCGTAAGCCGCATAGTGGATAGCGGTTGGTGTTGCACTTGGCTCAGTGTGTTGGTCCGCCACATTAGCAACGTATTTGGTAATGGCAGCGACAAATACCGCAACCTTTACGGGAGGCCTTCATTCTTCAGTTTTTGCGAGCAACGCCCACGAGACAACGCTCAACATTCTTCGGTTTTTGGCGGGACAACGCCCAACATTCTTCGGTCAAAAGCGGGAAGACGCCCAACGAAAATTTACGGTTACGGGTGCCCAACCACGTGGCCATTTGTATTGTTTTGGATTAACGGAGAGGAGACGCCGCAATCCATTTTTGCGGGACCTTGTTTGAGGGTCAAGAAGGTATAATTTTTGCGCTTTTTTTTATTTCCCATTCATATATTTTTTTTTAAATTTTCAAATTTTCAATTTTTTCCCAAATGTCATTAATTGTATTTGTAAACGAGCACCATAACGGTTGTTTGGTACGAACAGGGGGAAACGCACATTGGTTTCGCCCTCAAAATTATTCACCTTCGGCGACCATATTTTACTTTGATTTTTTCGACGTTTTTTAGCCTGATTTATTTTCTTTCGCTCCGGCATTTTTCACGCTTAACCCTTTTAGTTGGATTTTTTTTCGTTTGTAACCCTCCTTCCTCCTCTGATTTTTTTCCCGTTTGACAACTTTTTTTTCTATTTGAATAAAAAACAGCCATGCGTATGAAATTTTTGGCATTCGGTTTTATTTTTTTTCTCATCGGCCTGCCAACTTTAGTTTTGTTCCGTTACTAACCTGGTTATTTCACCTATTTTTGTTTTTTTTTGTTTTAGTAATAAGATGAAATACTAAATCTTTTTTCGGATCGGTGTGTTGAGGAATTTCATTTCGTGCCAGTTCCACAGTTTGTTGTCACTTGCTGCCCTTATGGTCGGAGTGGCGAGTCCAGCATATGTGTCGTCCATTCGGTGACGTCCGAAAAATCAATCTGTTGGAGTGTGAATTGTGGGAGATTACCTAGAGGTCTCTCCGGGTGAAGAGTGGGTTTGTCTGTTGGAGAAACGTACCTACCCTCTTATGCTGCTTCGTTGTGGCTGGGCATCGGGTTCTAGTCGTCGATGGGTCATTTTGGGAGATCCGGCCGTTCCTGGGTGGCCATACCTAGTTATTATTATATTTATTCACTTTCCTCGAATTTCGATCGACGAATTCCGGAGATAATTCCATTTAATTTCAGTTTTTTTGTTCGCTTTTTTGTTCGGCAAAATCATCGTGAGAGAGGCCTCTGCATGTTTAGATGAAATCTGCGGGTTGGTTTCGTGCCACCCGTAACACGGCATAACACGGCTTCGGCGATTAGTACCATCAACTCGTCTAAAATAAATGAAGCGTCCCCAAGAAAGCCGTATCCAAATTCCTCCGACAAAAGAAGTGTGAATATATGGGAAGGAGAGACTGTTTTGCAAACGCCAGAAATCTTACTAAAAACTTCCAATCAAGATCCACAGCCATCAAAAGCACGGACGGAGAACTGAGAATAAATGTAACTGATGTTCTCTCAGCATGGAATTTAATTTTAAAATCTACTAAATCGAACTGAGGAAGGGACCCCTATTCGAGATATTGCTCCACAAGGCGAGAATGTATTTGTCCATATAGTCCCTATAAAGCACCCGGTCTCGACGGAATCCCCGCAGAATTATTAAAGTATGGAGGTGCTACTCTTGCATCTTATCTTGTCTATATAAAAATTACCGTGGCATAGCTCCTTATCTAACGTTAATGATCTTTAAGAAATTTTGGGAGTACAATATTACCATTCTCAAAATCTATGTGTGGGCGACAGGGAGACCTTCGTGAATAATTAGGAAAAATTGTAACGTAATTAGGAAAAATTGTATTCAAACTGCGCGTTGCTTATTCAATAAGTCGGGCCATATTCTTGGATACGCATAGGATATCGTGCTTCTTGGCCGGAGACCGAATGATATCAAAGACAGTTTAGTACCACATGACCGTATCTCGAAACGACTTGCATTGAAAATCAATAACAACAAAACAAAATTGTTATGAATACCAAGGAACATCTTTACGGTAAATCTTGGAACAAGCAGCCACAACTTTGAAAACATGAAAATTTTTAAATATTTCGGGTCAATTATAACATAAACGAACGACATCCAGACAGATATAAAAGCCTGCAGCAACCGGACATCGATGCGCAATCAAAGTTGTTGCGATCGAAATATCTTTCGCAGTCGTGTAAACTAGCAATTTACAAAGCATTTAATAAGACCTGTGCCAACTTTCGAATGTGACAGTTGGACCTCGATGATTGTATTGACGAACCTCACGATGATTGTAGGTTATTATAAACTTTTGAAAGAAAGATCAGATCTATATAAAATCCGGTTAAGGTTCTGAACAACGAATACCCTATTCAAATAAATATCGAATTCATTAAATCGAACTGAGTTAGATGCATGGGGTATGTTGAAAGATCCCCTTCAGACCGAATGATACGAAAAGTATTCCATCAACAAAGAGTCGACGTACGCCGTAGAGGAAGGCCTGGACTACGACAATGCGACAGCATCAAAGCGAAGGAGTAAGCTTTGAATCGAGATAGTTAGAGGACGAGAAAGAAATTTCAGGGGCCAAACTAAACCACATTTTTGGTCTCATGAGTAAATTATTTTAAATTTGATGTCTAATGTGAGGTACAAGTTACTTACTGGAGTCGGCCCCAAATTTATAGAGTTTCCGCGTCCTTCTTTCAATAGTTATTTTTGATTTCTCCATTCATTAGCAATCTCCTTTCTTCTTGGACTAGTCATCATAAGTATCAATTTGAGCTCAGTAAATATTTAGGTGTAACGTGTTGTAAGCGACCAAATACCTTAATAAATAATAATAAAATGAAGCCATTCCCAAATCAGCGATATCGGTTAGATATTGGAGAACAGCTTCGAACTCATCAAAATTCCAATTAAACTTGGTTTCTGTAGTGATATAGGAGATTGAGCGCTTTGAACTTAATATGAGTTCATTTCGTTTAACGATCATTAATTCGTATTCGTTTCGCCGTTTTGTGTCTTTTAAATTTATGTGATGCTTAAATGTTGAGGTTTTGCAACAAAAGTTTTATAACGAGACAGACATTCCACACGAAGTGAGTTCTGCGGTATTCTATCGGTCTATACTTTAACATGGCCGCCACCTAGCCAAAACAAATTACTGATTTAAAATAACAAACAAACGTTTTTAGAAGCTCATCAAGTTATACTTTGGACTACTTATAGATACTTTGCAAATTTATTTATAAAAGGTTTTAGAAAAATTAAAAATGTTATAAAATGAGAGCAGATACCATCGGGGGCGTAATCGATCTAGAAATTCCGCAGTTACATGTTTTTTTCACCGGTGGTACATCTAGGGAATATAAAGGGATTTGGAAACCTCAAATGATTGACCAGTCAAATGAAACCTAACTGCTTGCTAGACGTGGTAAATAAATTATTTGCATCTTTTCTATATATGTCACTCGCCCCTGTTACATTAACCATAGCCAAATTTCAAATCCAATTATTATAAATTTCATTCATTCACTCATTTATCTAGTTTATATTTTAGCATTTATTAATTTAATGTTTAATTACTACTTTTTTATTAATGTTTTATTATTATTATTATTATTGTTATTATTTAAATTGTTATTATTCCTAAATTTCGGTAAACGATTATACCCCATTCATATTCTTCCCTTCTCAAATCATAATATATTAATGAGCTTGTCCATCGTCAGTACTTTTAACCTTTATAGTTAGCAATGATGGATAGCTGTAACATTGTTTCATGCTCCTTGGACATAAGAAACATTGTGTTGAAGTCTTCATTACCTAATAATGATCATTCTTTTAATTTTTGCCATTTAAACCCTGGTAGCCTAGTGGCCAACTTTGATGAGCTGAAATTGATTGTTAAAGATATTCCGTTCTATATAATAGGTATTTCTGAAACCTGTATATCGATTTTGTCTCGTGAGTTACTCATTTAAAATGAGTGAAGCAAAAAAAATCGAATACGTACACAGTGTATAATACACAATTATGTCTCTGTATTTGTATTTTTCCTTTATTCGTACTTGTGTCATTTGTATGATGAACAGCACCAAAATAACGCGATCCGGGCGAATCGGTTTAATTTTTATGGTGCTTACTTCCTTTTCTCAGCACAATACGTCTGCTCTCGAGCTGTGGAGTGTCATTATTTAACATGCCAATATATTTTAAATTATCTATTATCATAAATTAATTTTAAATCTAATAATAAAATTTTATCGGTAACTTTATTTTAAATTTCATAAATTTTAGAAATTATAAAAAAATCGAAAATACATAAACAACGCAAAAATATGGCGTTTACAATGGTTAACCCTTTGAGTGCCAAAAAGCGCAATCGTGTTCCTCAATAGACTAGCCGAAATCATGTTTGCACTGAAAGAGTTAATATGAATAAACAAAGAAAGAATGACGACACGTGTCTTGCATATGCAGAAAAACAATTATAGGCCCATGCCACACGTAAAAAAAAATTCTGCATTTTTCTTCGTTTCTTTCCCCGTTTACCTATGATACAAGTTTTAATTGCGACTTAAACAAATTTTCTGTTCAACCACACAACTCAAACATAAATGAAATAAAAAATACTTCAAGGACATTTTTGACTCATTTTAATTAAAATTTTATTTAAGAGAGAGCAGAACAAAACATTGGTAGAAAAAAACTGCCAAAATAGAAAAAATGCTCGTGTGTCATGGGACATACGCACGAAACTAATACAAATACATATGCTACTACTATATCATTCCGGTTACACTCATTTCGTTTCACACATTTTGAGACAAAATCGATATACTGGTTTAAGTCTAAACATTATAATCAACATTTTCAATTGGACAATTATACATTATTTCGTAAAGATCGTGCACGTCGGCGTGGTGATGGTGTCGCTAAATACATTAATAATAAATTAAACTCTAAAATTATTTATACTAATGCTCGTGATGCTTATTTTGATGTAATGTTTATTGAAATCACAAACCAATCCAATCAGAAGGTTATCGTGGGTTTAGTTTATAGCCCACCTAAAATGGATATCATCAATGAACTGGAAACTATTCTGAATGATATTATGGTTATGTATGATGAAGATGATTATTATTGTGAGGGATTTTAATGTAGATTGTCTGGTTGCAACGCCTGCAACTAAGAGACTAGAATCTTTGATGTCATCTTTTGGCCTTTGTTTAATATCAAAGGAAGCCACTAATTTTGTGGGAAACTCATCTACTCTAATTGACTTGGCATTTACTAACTGCCCAGCCAATATTAAAAGATTCACTCAAATATCTATGCCGGGCATTGCTACTAGTCATGACATGATCTATGGGTCTTATGCTTTTTCAGTTATTGGAAATGCAAGAAAACATTATCGGTTCATACGGGATTTACGAAATATCGATAATGATCAGTTACTTAGGGCTGCTTACTCCTTAAATTGGTCTCGACTCTATTGTCTGTGTGATGTTAATGGTCAACTGTCCGTTCTCAATCATTTTATACTACACCTCCTTGATAGCTTTGCACCTCTTAAAAGGGTTCTGGTAAGACGTGATGTGTCAAGCTTTCATTTCAGTTTGGTAATTCTGCGGTATCGTAATATTCGTGATTACTTACATCATTGTATAATCATTATATAGTAATGTAATGGTAGGTTCGTGAGTGAAATGTTAGATACCACTACTGGTATCGTTTTAAACTTTTTAAAGAATTTCTGCAATTACCTATCCGCCTAAATAGCATAACCTTCTCCTAAATGTAGCTAGAATATTTTATAATGCAACATGCAAAAAACAAAAATAAAATTCTATACATATACTTACAATGCGATTCATTACTATTTATGATACGAAAAAAATTTAGTTCCCATTTCTGTTTCTTTTCATATCAAATTGACAAATAAAATAATATATATAATAATAATTAACAAATACATAATTAACAAATAAAATAGTAATAAAAATAATAATTTTATATGAAAACAAACAGAAATGGGAACTAAATTTTTTTCTTATCATAAATAGTAATGAATCGCATTACTCATATAATGACGCTCTCATTATAAGTCAAAACAGTTTTTACGCTCAAAAGTAAATAGAAAATGTAACAAAGATGATGGAGAGAAAATAATAATCGCAACTAAGTTGGTTTTGTTTTGAATTGCAACAATGTTTTCTAAATTATAGACAAATAATTTTGAACGTTAAAATATTCGTTGAAAATTATAAAAAGCTAAAATAATTGAAGATTGTCCATAAAAACGATCTACATTTAAATCCAATTAAAGATTATTTTAAATGATTTTGTAGGTACAACACATACACATTATTTGGTTTTCGTTTCGATAACTATATAGATAGACCACCGATGATATACATACTTATGTATTTACACGCACACACATAGCAATTCAATATATGTAAAAGGAAATCATACATCTACACACTACAAAGATTTAAAAATTGTTTGCAAGTTAATTTCGTAAATTTGTTCGTTTAAAATTTTATTGCTTGTCGTCTAATCGTAACGCATGTAGCTTTGTGTTTTCTTATTTTTAAACGTTATAAAAAGTTCATTTTGAAAATTTGTATTGTATATTAAAACTTTTGTGAATTTGCGTGATAAAATGGTGTGTGCTTACAAAAACTGCTTAAATAAAAATGACTGTAAATCCACCAGAACATTTTTTACGGTGCTGCATGACCATCGTCGTGTGTTCGACAAGAATAAAGTTACTTCCAAATGCATAACTATTATGAAGAACTTTAATTTTAATGATTTCAAAATAAGTAGTTTTAGAAAAAAAATATTTAAAAAACTGTCTTTCCCCAGCCAATTAATAATCTTGTTTGTAAGTGTAAGGTCAATGACATAGATGCACGATGCAAGCGTTTATTAAAATTCGAATTTTTTTAAATAAAAAAAAATTGATTCCAAAAGTTTCGCGTACGATTTCCAACCAGACACACAACACTGAGAGTCAAACAACAAGAATATTGAAAACACCTGATTTCCCACCTATAACATTGAAATATGAAAAAGGGCCTCCAAGAACTTATTAAAAGAATTATCAAGTTCCACAAATTCCTCATGAATGTCCCATCTCACCATCTCAATTTCCTAGTCCGCAACATCAAATTGAAGACGAAAATAAAGAACCCGTTCAACCTTTAAACAAAATTCTCAGGTTTATATTAAATACCCCTCAGAAAAGTAAAATGCAAACAGAAGAAAATACAATAAAATATTAATTGATAATACACTTGACGATCGACCACAAGTAAACACATTTTGTACTTGCACAAATATTTCATAAATTAAAATTATCTTGGACCCAAGTTGAACAAAAAATGTATTTGGAATTTGATTTTAAATCACCTTCATGTTACAAGCATTTATTAAAGAAAGGTTTTAATTTATTTAGATAAGGATAAAAAATTGTATTATTCAGTATAAAAAAACTAGTACATGTTTTAAAATTTTTGTATGGGTTAAATTTTAATTTTATTTTTATGTGACTTAGAAGGGTCTTAGAAGGGTATTATGAAAATTGTAAAAAGATTAAAACTCTAATAAGCAAGTTAAAAACTACCATTGGCGATTGCTTTCCTATTTAAAATACAATTTAGATAAAAATATTATTGTTTTATCTTATGAGAGATTAATTTGTTTTTTAAGATAAAATAAATTACAACAATTTAAGCTATTGTAACAACAAGAACTTTCAAGAGCCCAACTGAAATCCCATTTAATTAACCTAATTAAGGTTAATTAAATGGGAGCTTTTATGAAAATAATGCTCCCGTTTAATTAACCTTAATTTTTATTTAGCTCTTTGGTTCTGTTCAAAACGGCTAGTTATTTCATTCTAACGCCCGTTGCACATTTCAGCTAAGCTAAGCAAGAAACGTAGTTTCTATTAGCATAGTTTAGCTCGCACAGCTCATTCCGCTGCACATTTGAGCTAATTATATCTTTCACGCATACATTTCAATACAAGTAAAATCCTATGTCTGTCAAAAATTAATTAACTAATTTTAATATATTATTTAAGAATTCAACCACTTTTTTGAATTTGATCCACAATACCAAACACAACAATACTCAAATGTGATCCAAATTTCAATATTTTATAAGTACACATAATAATAGCAATGTGAGCAATATAGCTGACTTTTGCAATCCAAAGACAACCCGAGCTAAGTTAGTTTGTATCGCTCAAAAGAGAAAAACATAGCTCGCATAGTTTAGCTCAAATGTGCATCGTTCCATTAGGCCCGTTGCACATTTGAGCTAAGCTAAGCTAAGCGATGTCAGCTAAGTTCATCGCACTTGGTTGAAAATAAAGAGTTTTAATGAAACGATGCACGCTTGAGCTAAGCTATGCGAGCTATGTTTTTCTGTTTTGAGCGATACAAACTAACTTAGCTCGGGTTGTCTTTGGATGCAAAAGTCAGCTATATCGTTCACACAAACATTGCTATTATTGTGTACGTATTCGCCTATGTGACTACTTTTGTAATTCTAATAATATTTTGGCAGACATATAGCATTTTACTTGAATTGAAATGTATGTGAGAGCGATGTAATTAACTCAAATGTGCAGTGGAATGAGCTGTGGATGCCAAACTATGCTAATAGCTGCGTTTCTCGATAAGGCCCCTTGCACACTTAAGCTATGTTCTTTTAGCAAAGTGAGCATGTTTTGAGATCACAGCTTTCGATTTACTTTGCAAAGCCTAAATAAGTGAAACCGAATTAGCGAAGCTTAACTCAACACACTCGTACGTCCCGATTTATTTAATTTCTTTATTTAAAGCTGTGGGATAGAAACATAGCTGATTGTGAGCTGATTAATTACGAGGGCAAATCAAAAAGTCTTGCAATTTTATATGAAAAAAAGAGTGAGTGAGACAGCAATATTTTTATTTTTCGACATAATCTCCTTTAAGGTTTATACATTTGTCACATCGATCAATTAACTTGCCTAAACCCTCTAAAAAAAAGATTTCATTTGCTCCATAAAATATTCATTTACAACAGACTGTACTTCATAGTCACTGGAAAATTTCGGGCCCCTTAGTGTTTTTTTTTTAAATTGGGAAACAGAAAGTAGTCACTGGGTGCCAAGTCTGGACTGTACGGTGGATGCGGAATTTCCACGAAGCCGCAGCCCTTTAATGCAGCTTGAGCAATATTAGCTTTGTGCACTGGTGCATTGTCGTGAAGAAGCAAGATTTTTTTAATAACTTTCCTTGGCCGTTTTTCCCGGGTCGCTTTTTTCAATTTTCGCAAAACTTCTGCGTAATATATGCCTGTGATTGTGGTTTTCGGTGCAATATAATCGATTATCAAAATTCCTTCAGCATCCCAAAAAACTGTTGCCACAACCTTACCAGCAGACGGTTGAGTTTTGAATTTCTTTGGTGGTGGTTCACTACGTTTAATCCATTGCATCGATTCTTGTTTGGATTCCGGATCCCAATGATAAAGCCATGTTTCATCGCCTGTTATTATGTTATCCAAGAAATTTTCTGGATCTTCTTTGTACATATCTAAAATCGCCTTTGAAGTTTCAACACGAATTTTTTTTTTGTTCTGCATTCAACAAACGGGGAACCCATCGCGCACTTACTTTCGACATGTGAAGGTGGTCATGTAATATAGTATATGTGGTACCGTATGAAAGAGAAAGTCTCCACGCTAACCGCGGAACAGAAATACGCCGGTCCTCCAATACAATAGATTCGGCCAAAATTACGTTTTCATGGCTAATAGCATCTACAGGCCGATCCGAGCGGTTGTCGTCTTCAAATGACTCCCGGCCACTTTTGAATAATTTTACCCACCTTGTTACTGTGGCATATGATGGTGCAGATTCGCCGTAAGCTTTTGATATATAGTTGAATATATAAATTGCATTTCGTCCATCTTTATAGAAAAATTTATTAAGGGCGCGATATTCAATTTCATTCATTTTAAGAAAAATTCAAAACACGTGTTACTAACTAAATTGACAAAAACAAACGAACTGTAAAATTTACATCGAAATGTTCTTCAAGAAGTTTCATCGCGATAAAAAAGGGTTTTGAAAAATATATTGTTGTCTCACTCACTCTTTTTTTTCATATGATATTGCAAGACTTTTTGATATACCCTCGTATCTCCAAGGTGAAAATAAAAATTTAAATACGTTGCTTTACAGATTGGGTAGACTCTGAGATTTATCTACAATATTTCTGTTATTTGACTTTGGAAAGAAATCAAAACATGAAGCTGTTAAATGAAAACATAGCTCATATCAGTCAAAATACTTAGCTCAAGTGGGAAACGGGGCTTATAAAAGTTTTTTATATACAACCAAGAACGATGAACATAGGTCAGTTCGCTTGTCTTAGTTCAGCTGAAACAGGCCTTATTGTCTTATTAGTAGCCATCGTTCATGAGTATGCAAAATCATCCGAATTGATTCAAAGCGATTCAAGATGGCTGACTTTTAACCAACAAGCGCGCATAATTTTTATGCCTTAAAGGGAAAATCTGTACATGTATCATCACCTTAACAGAGCTCTCACAATAGACAATTTTTTCTCTAAAGTAAATTTTTTTCTAAAGTTTGATTTTCAAACAAACTTCTAAGGCAAAATAAAAATTGTTTTATTGTGAAAGCTGTTTAAAGTCTCTACAAATAAATATTCGTTTCAGAAAGGTAATTAAGTATTAAAACGGTGTAAGACTAAATACAAATTAAGGTTAATTAATTAAATTAAGACATAAAAATAAAATTTTACAATTTAGAGGAAAATAAAAACTGATTTTTTTTATTCAAAATCAAATACACAACGCACTTTTTATTTAAAAAAAATAATTTGTATGGTACATCAAACTAAACAATTTAAAATTAGCGTTCGAATAAAGACGGAACTTAAAAGTAAGCCATTATTTATCCTGCCATAAAGAACTGAAACGTTTTCTTTCAGACAATGCTGACCAATCTCTAGCTTAACTACTATTTAAAAATAGTTTTAGTTACAAAATAGTGAGCGGCAACCTAAACTCGTAAGCTATTCACTTGTATATTGAATTTATAAAAAATATCTTATATACTTCCTTATATCCCTTTTTCAACTAAGAAAAATAAAAAATCTTCTCAATTTTAGTCCAACCCACACAAATGTGTGAGTAAAAAATTAACGTATGTAACGGCGTTGTTCATTAAAAATTTCACTTGATTTGAAGTAAAACCAACACAACTGTGTGTATAGATATAGTGTTTTTTCGGACGGAAAATAAGTTAAAAAGGAATTCACAAATGTGTAAATTTGTTCAAAAAACATACAAAACTACATATACATGGTAGTTTAGCCCCACCCGCACAACTGTGTTAGTTAAACACAAAAGGGATATGTAATTCATTTGAGATGGATTAATTCAGCCCCCAATTTAAACAATAAAATTTATTAGAGATTGACAGATTAGATTAACAGAAAAATGAATTTAAGTTTTGTTTGCGAACCTTAAATGCTCTTAATTAGATTATAATTATACGCTCTAGATTTGCACACTGTAAACACCACATGACTCTCATTGGATTCTGTGACAAAACAGATCAAATCAGCCATGCATAATAGTTTTGGTTGAAATTATAATCTTTATAATGACATCCTCGTTTTTTCTATTCCAATGAGGAACAATCCCTTAATAAATAGTTGATTGAAAGACAATAATGAAAAACGACATACTATTGTAGAATGTCCAAGTGACAATTTTCCTATTTTTACGTACTTCTCTTACGTAATATTTTTTATGATAAAATCGAATTAATAAATTTTATTTTAATTCTAAAACAAATATTGGGTTCAATGCCCTTGAACTTTCACACAGATTTGGATAAATAGAAAATTTGCCTTTCCATAACAATACATTGTTCTTAATGTATGTATATTATAAGAAAATTACTCGTGCAAACATATTTTCAATTATAAATTACCATACTGTAACAGTGCAATCGACGGCATCCTTTTCAAAAATTGTATTTAGTTGTTCTATATAGATTTCTACATCGTTTTCATTTTTTATCTTTATTCGTACGGTTGTGTTTGTGAGAACAGATGTATTTAAAATAAACAATAATGATACACAGCTAAGTATGTACTCAATATATTAATATACATATGTATATATCCTATCGTTCATATCTCCTTTCCAATAATGGATTTATTTGATTGAACTATTCATATTCTTTTGCATTTCTATCATAGAAAAATAATTATTTATGCTATTTTTTATAAAAAGAAAATTGAAGTAAGGTATTCATGATTTGTTTTATTGTTTATCACCAAAAATATTAAACACATTTTCTACATGACCTTGCAATTGTAAAACAATACGAGTTGAAATAAATATATTCTGTGTTAATATGTAGTATAATAAGTTAGAGTGAAGCAATACTATACTGGTTAATGGTATACAAAAATACGCCGTGTGTACTGTAAGTGTATTTAATCTTGCAAACATTTAGGCGAACTAGTAAAATTATTGCATAACTTAATTTCGATTAACGCGCTACCTGGATTTTCACCCTCTAAAGTTTTTTTTCGAATGATGGTACTACTATATATGTATTGCTATGCTTACATGAAAACTGGAAGCGTCATAAAACTGAATCTAATCGGCTTGAATATACCAGAGCAAGAAATAAAGTAAATGAAATGATCAAAACATCTAAAAAACAATTTTATAAAGAACGATTCAGCAACCGAGTTTCTAGTAAAGTATTTTGGAAAAATTATAATAAATACATATATAAATCCCTCAATTGTTGAACCCGATTGTGAAATTAGTCCTAGTGAGTTTAACGAATATTTTGGTTCGGTATTTGTACGAAGTAGTGGACATTCCAATCAAAATGCACTACAATATAGTTCAGACGAAAGTGCCTTCTATTTTCATAATGTTTCGGTAGATGAAGAATGCATTCAACTGGGTAATATTAAATCAAACGCTGTTGGAGCGGACGGAATAATCCGAAGTTTTGTTAAGCTATTATTGCCAGTCTTGTCGCCCTACTTAACATACGTATTGAATTCAGGCCTTACTAAATCTGTGTTCCCAGATGCATGGAAAATTGCTTTGATTACTCCAATTCCTAAAATACGCCACCCAGTTATTGTAAATGATTTTCGCCCGATTAGCATTTTACCAATATTGTCAAAAATATTTGAAAAGATAATTAAATCTCAAATTTCCACATTTATATCTAAAGAAAATTTACTAAGCAAGTATCAGTCGGGATTTCGTGTGAACCATAGTACTACTACAGCGCTTTTGAAGGTCGTTGATGACATTACTTCTGGTATTGAAGATGGTAACGTTGGTATATTGGTTTTGTTAGACTTCTCTAAAGCGTTTGACAAGGTAGATCATTTTTTGTTAGTGTCAAAGCTGTGTTACGAATATGGTTTTTCAGAAAGTGCTTGTAATCTAATATTTTCTTATTTAAACTTACGACAACAGTCGGTAAAATATAATGGTAGTTCCAGCAACTCAACACCTGTTTCATCTGGTGTACCTCAAAGCTGCATTTTGGGACCTCTTTTGTTTTCAATGTATATAAACCAAGTGTGTCATATTATTGAGCAAACTAAAGATACTGGCTATCACCTTTACGCTGATGATCTACAATTATATTCCTTTGGTAAAGATGATCTGGATAGCGTGGTAAATAATTTAAATACGACTTTAAAGAATATTTTAGATTGGACGCTCGCGCATAAACTTCAAATCAATCCTACAAAATCTCAAGCTATTATCTTATCTAATAGTACACGAGTCATTAGACCTACTAATTATCTTGTAGTTGATAATCATAAAATTTAATTTTATGACCACGTAAACAGCTTAGGTCTGATTATTGACAGTAAGTTAAACTGGACAGCTCATGTAAATAGTTTATGTGGTAAAATTTATGGAATATTAGGTAGGTTGTGGAGTACAGCCAAACTAATTGAACAAAACGTTAAAATGCATATTATTCGTACATTAGTAGGGCCAATAATTTCATACTGTGCATCAATATACTCAGAATGCTCCAAGAAATCATTTATGAAATTAAATGTTGCTTTTAACGCTTGTACTAGATACGTGTTCTCGAAAAGAATTGATGACTCTATATCTTTACTTTCAAACTTGACAATTAACATGAGCTTGAGAAAATACCTTGAGTTCTTGACGTTAACTGTCATGTATAATTTAATACTAAAGAAGAACCCACGCTATCTTTATGAAAATCTCAACTTTAGCTTATCACAGCGTACAATCAATTTAAATCTGCCCAGGTCGTGTAGGTCGAAGCCAAGACGCCGTTCTTTTTTTGTTAATGGAGTAAAATTGTGGAATAATGCTGACCCATCTGTCAAAGCTGCGTAAAATTTGATTAATTTCAAGAAGATGTATATGGATAGCTATAGTATATTGTGATTTGATCATTTTTCCTTTTCTTTCCTATCCTATTTTCCGCATCCTTTTGTAGTTTAGTTATTATTATTATTATTATTCATTATTATTATTATTATAATTAATTATTGTTATATTTTAGCTTTAATTGATTACTGTTATTTATAAGTCTTATATGTATTACTAATTCCTATGTACTGCGTTACACAAAAGAAAATATTATGTTTATTATATGATATTGTAAAAAGGTCTTGGCCTTACTTGTGTAAATAATTAATTAAAAATAAATAAAATAAAATAAATAAATAAAATTACTATCCATTCCTGAAGACCATAATTAATGTAAAATGTAGGCTATAATCTCAATCCTCATTTCTCACACACATTATTTGACCAACCATTATCGGTTGAGGCATAGTTGACACCCAATTATCGACTTGAAATTTCAGAATTAATTCAAAATTTGGGTTAGAAACCCAATTCCATTCTAAAGCCATCATAATGCCAGAAATCTCGCCACCTAACTTGGACTATTTTTTTAATTCCTGCTATCTATTCTGGGACGGAGGCATTCCCTGCTCTTTCGCAGTTCACATTTTCCCGTCCTACTTTACGAAATTACTGCCAAAACGAAAATGTACGGCTTCAGAACCGATTTAATTTACCATCTGCGCATTGCATAGCTCCATGATAGCCTTTAGTTCTGGACATGGAAGACGGGTTGGCCCATGAGTTTTGCACGTCGATAGGGGGTCGAAGTTGTGTTCCTTTTACTCATAGATCGTAATCTGTTGATGAAAATTTTCTTTTGCATCGTGCCCCTATAGGGATTCGAATCCGGTAAAAAAAAAAAACTTAACGGAATTTGTTATTTACAATTGCCATGTTTCTTGACGCACATTGATCCGGATCAGTTCAAATTTTATATGGAAAACATGATCCTAGTTTTGTTTTAGAAACACAGCTAATATTGCGGATCATCACCAAATTTAAGACGTTAATGTGGGTTGCCGAAAGGTTAACATTTAATAAGTCTAATTTAACTTAAATCGTTCATAACAGAACAAGGGATCCACGTTCCTTTACTCTTTTATTCTTAAGTATACGATGATACCTCAGTTTCTTCATCTTAATTCTTTAATAATCTCCTTCTTAACGCCTCATTTGATTTCCTCCTATGGAATCATTTGGAAAATGTTATGAGCAAAATACCTCACTATGAAGCCAACATAGTTTTAGGCGATTTCAATGCTCAAACTTGGCTAGCAAAATATTATATGGCACCATCTCCGTCTTATACGCTCCCTATTTCAAACAATAACGAGAGCAGCATCACTTTCTGGTAGTTGCAAAATAAATTTATCTGAATCGATTTTAGAATTAAGCCGAATTAAAGAAGCCGAATTAAAGCATTAAAAACCACGTCGCCCGAACCAATTAAGGAAATTCCATATCAAATAATCTAGGAAACCAACCGTTGCCGGACTCCGTACAGAATGGAATATTATAAAAACTGCGGTAACGGAAGCATCATGATAAACAACGTTTAGGCACACGTCAACTATAATGGAAAATAAATGGTTGAACGGACATTGCCTGCTATAAAATGTCGGCTCAATAACACATTCACGGCGGATTCTAGATCAATTGCATCGCACGTGCATGTCGATTAACTTCCATTACTGACCTCATCTGCTCTTGGCTAATAAATCGTTTTAAAACATATAAGATTTTGCGCGTGTACAAGTTTAAGCAACACTACTGTCGAAAAGCGTAATAATCAAATCGTATAAATATCTAAGAAAAACTTTCAAGGAAAACCAGGTACTGTAGAGGTGACAGACAAACATTTTTTCGTACGACAGAAATTTTATTTTGGTCTTATGAATTTTTTAATTAATAAAAAATTCCGTTGTTTTGAGTTATTTTATACTGTGTTATCTTTCTTATCTCAACAAATCAGATTGAGCATATATAACTTGTTTTTTTGTTTGGTTAAAGTGTTGCGCGTTTTTTGCACGTGCAAAAATTTTAATTGAAGACGAACGTTCGACCAAGTGCGAATGAGTAAACAGAGGCAATAGAAATTAGCATTTCGCTAATTTTGTAATTTACGTGTAAATTACAAAATAATTAGTAATCCACCATGAACTGGATAGTAGATATGTCAACGACATTTCACTTTTACGCGACACTATAAATCAATCAAACTCGCTTTGTAAGGCGCGATCGTTCTAAATTCTAAATGTTTATTTATATTCGACAGTGATTAGTGACCCGTTACTGTATGATTTCATAGACTGCCATATAAAGTCTTCTATATAACATTTATGTTTAAAATGGAAAGACGACGATGCCTTAAAACGATGGCAGCACTATACCGTCTCGCACCGCACCGCAAGAAAGAAAATACAATAAATTGTCAAATGAGAATCACGTAATTTTACCGTTTCTTTTGATTATAAAAATTTATCATCATCATTACTAATATTACCACTATTACCATTATTATTGTTATGATTATTAATATTTTGCTGGTGTATGGCTGTGTAGGAGATTCTTCTGCGTTGTCTTCATTTTCATCGTTTTAATGTGTGTATGTTGTTCTTCTTCGGGTTGTCTTATAAATTTATATACACACATTTTCAAAAGACTAACAACGTGGCTGTTATATTTATTTATTAAGTAAATATTGTCGTTTATTTGTTATTTATTTTTAAGACAAACATAAGACGTTATCCATTTCTAGAAAAGTTTTTTCTTATCATTATTTTCTCTTAAGAAAGTGGATACTGGATATGATAAACGAGCGAAATTTTTCAAATAGGAACACAATTTACGCGAGTTTGGGAAGATGGCGTAGTTTAGTTTAAATCATTATGTTGCAGAACTCGTTTTAGTTGAATGGAAATCGTTCACATGGCGGGAAGTTAAAGTGAGCTTTACAGGGTTTGGCTTAATACATTGGAGCTGTAATTGGTAATTTATTCAGTTTTCCAATCAGAAAACATATAGTACTGCAATGTTTGCAAGCATACGAGTATAATGTAAAGGGGGCTTTGAAGTCCAACAAAAATGACGCGAAACATATTTGTGGAAGGGAACATAATTTTTTCAGACCTAAATGTTCGGTTCTCGTGGTATTTCATATTACTTACAATTTGATGTCCTATATCAAGAAACACTGAACTGAAAGCGATATCACACTCACTATTTGTCCCTCCTCTAACAAGTTTATGACTCGTATCTGGCCCATCTTTCGCCTGCCTTGCTACGTCGGACCGTCTCTCTTTTTCTTTATGCAGCCAAGTGTATCGCATAATCAACTGGCCATACGCGAGAGTCACCATCTGAACTATTATAATTTTTTAGAGTTTAAGTCAAGGACATCGAACTGCTGAATTTTAGTTCAGTTTAGTTTCACTTAATTAAAAATAAGATTGGACAGATTGGAAAATGAGACACGTCAATAGTGGAAAAACTAAAGCAATAAATAAAAAAAAATTCACAATTCATAATTCTAAAAGCAAAAGTTAAAATTTAAAGTTTAAACAATGAAAAAAAATAATAACTACGAGTAAAGATAACAATGATCACCGCTTAAGAAGTCTAAAGAAGTTTTATCAAAGACAATTTACTAAAGTTAAAGTCAAAACACTTAAAGTTTTGATTAGTAGTGGAGCATTCGAGTCCACTTTTTTATACTCCGTTCTGTGATGTGTAATTTTAGAAGCACTTACAATGGAAAACCCGTGGCGAGCTGCAGCTATCGGAGGGGACACAGGTGGTGGATAGTGAACGGCTTATCGATAGGTAGGTTAGCGGTGAATTAAATAAGCCGTCCCCAACCGCAGCTCTGCTGGGAGGAGAGTCTCAGAGAACCGGGGAGTGGTTAACCTCTGTTCACCAAATTCTGAGTGCCTAGGATACACTGTAGGGAAAGGCGAACTGATGGCGCCATAAAACCATCGACCACAACCACGGTGAACTGAGCATCACGTCTCCCTGTGCTCCCGGGCCTCCAGGTTGTGTGTGGGGAACCCAATAAACGGTAATCCCATGAATGAAGTGGGTCCCATTTGTTTGGGATATCCATATGAATGGGTGAATGAGGGAGTGAATATGAGAGGAGGGCGAGAGTGCGGGGGGTGGGGTTCTCGGTAAGCCAATGGGCTGGATTAAGGTGTTACGCGACCCGTGCTGATGATCGGCTAAATTGGGGGCCCATTTAACAAAGCCCAGTCGTGAACGGAGCCCTCTGGATACCTGGCGACCTCCAGTTGTATTTAGCCTTGCTTGCGTGCAAGGATCTCTGCGCAGGTTGACCTATATTTCTCCGATACTCGTGGGAGAAACATGGAAAAAAAATAAAAAAAATAAAGGAGCCGGCACCTTTAAAAACCGGAAGAAGGTAACAACTCTAACCATGAAGGTGGGGCTTCATCATCAGGGGCAAGGTTAAGCGATACTTGGGCATCGAAGCCAGGTGGAAGCGGAACCGCTAAAGGAAATAAGGGGGATTGAGGGAGATCCCTCCGTCGAAGCGTCGATACAGAGAGAGACGGCTGGTGTTCAAAATTTTAGAAAAACTGGCTGCGAACTCTAAGGGGCAGCTTACAGTAGAACAACGAGGATCTGTGGCATGGGATAAAAAAAACTGTCGGCTATGATAGCTCGGAAAGGCCCCTTGTGTCTAAAAGACAGACGTCTCAGGAAGAGCTGGAAACGGGCGACAGCAAGCGAGTCAAGGTGCAAGCAGAAAAGACGTCGGGCGCTCCTAGGGATCAAAAACTGAATCTATTCAGTGAGATTCTAAAGGAACACGTGTTGGTGCTAGCCGTCATTGACAAAAGTCAGGAAGATGGGAGCATCACGTCAGAGAAGTGGAGAGTAGTGTTTAATGTACTAAACTCTGTTTTTCTGAGGATCCTGAGAGAAAATCCGGGATCCCCCCGTCCTGCAGAGATGGGGGATGGAACCAGGAGCGCGTGAAGTGGACTGCGAACTGGGACCAGAGATCGGTCGACCTTTACAAAAGGGCAGTGGCCGAAGTAGGCGAGGTGTGGCAGGGCGCGAGGCTTGAGTCAGTCTGCAGGGAGGAAATCCCGAGCAGGCCGAGAGCACGTCTTTGGCTGCCAACCGAGCCGGATTAACCAGAAGAGATCCTCGAGATCATTCGGGCCAGCAATCCCGATCTTCCAAGCGAGGCTAAGGGAGGCTTTAGATTGGCAATCATGCTGATCAATAAAAAATCCCTGGTTAAAATTAAAGGGAGTGATCAACTTCGAGTTCAGGTCGATCACCCTTAAAGTATATAAAATGGACGAGGCCGAAGCAACTGCGAAAGACCAGCCTGGGGGTGACGGCGAACGGACCCAGCAGGACACGGTCAAACGGGCTGAGAACGGCCAGGATAGTGATGCTTCGGCTCTGGGGAGCATAGTTAGGGAAGGTAGCCTCCTCTCTCTGGAGCCTAATGGGAACATCCTGTCAGGCTCACGAAGAGAGGAAGATAGCGTCCGGAACAATGAGATAGAAGGCACTATCCCGATGCAGGGAGCGCAAGAAGAGGTGAGTGAGGTCTACTACAATGGTTAGCATTGAACAAATAAACATACATCACACGAAGGCTGCCTCGGCAGCTCTCGTGCTCAGACTGACTAAGTCAGATGAGGACTTAGTGTCAACCCAAGAATCTTGGATTAACAATAACAGGATCTGTGGCCTCAGAATGAAAGGGTATAAGTTACTATACTCAAGCAACTCTGAGAAGATCAGATCATGTATTTTAGCGAAAAATAATTTGAATATTTTTCTTCTTCCACAATTTAGTAGTGGAGACATTACAGCGGTGAGCGCTGAGGTTGGCTGTGAAAAACTGATCCGGGAAACAGATCAAAGAAGGGTATGTGTTGTACTCGGATGTGATGTAAATGCGCTTCACACAATATGGGGAAGCACAGACATAAATGAAAGGGGTGAGTTATTTTTTGATTATTTATTAAATACTAACCTTTTAGTTTGCAATATTCGACGAGAACCGACATTTATTGTTAAAAATCGACAGGAGGTTTCAGATGTCACCTTTGTGTCAGAAACGATCTTTCATATGATCAGAGGGTGGAGAGTGGCGAAAGAGCACTCATTCTCTGATCATCGATATGTAATTTATAACCTCGACATTAAACCTGTTTCTCGGAAATCCTTCAGGAATCCCAGAAGGACCAACTGGAACAAATATGGAGAGGTGTAGAAGGAACTATTGCCGCTGAAGGTTCCTGGACTTCCAGCGACAGTAGAGGAATTAAATGGCATGGTTGATATTGTCACAAAGGCATGCAATCTGTCATTTAATGCTGCGTACCCCCTAATAAAGCCTAGGGGCACGCAGAAACCGATATGGTGGACCAAGGAGTTGGGAACATATCGGAGAGTGTAGGAGAGCTTTTAATAAAGATTTGAACACAAGGGAGGTTCGGGATTGGGACACCTATAAGGAGGACCTCAGAAAGTACAAAAAAGAGTTGAGAAAGGCACAAAGGGGGTCTTGGAGACTCTTCTGTTGTAGGATAGAAGAGGTCTCTGAGACTTTTCGCCTCAGGAAAGTTCTAGCTACTAACCTAACCAGTCCTAGTTATTTAATTAGACCAGATGGGTCACAGTTTCAAGTGCGGAATCATTGGAGCTCCTCATCGAGACCCATTTTCCGGGAAGCTTTGAAGACTCGACAGAGACTGGAGCTAATCAAGTAACACCATCAATAGAGATGGATGGCATCGTGGATAAGGAGCGAATCCGTTGGGCGCTGAACGGGTTTAAACCTTATAAATCGGCGGGCCCGGATCGGATTATACTAGCAGAGATCCAGAGAAAAAGCTCGCATGCCTATCCAAAGGATCTGAGACCTATAACTCTATCATCCTTTCTGTTGAAAACCTTGGAAAGGTTGTATATATATGCATTCGATCAAAAATTGAGCCCAGGAGCTCGGCAATGTCGCAGTATGCATAATGTAAGGGAAAGTCGGTGGACACAGCTCTGCACGATCTAGTACACATGATTGAGAAGTCAATTTACTCGCAAGAGTTCTGTATGGTAGCATTTCTCGACATTGAGGGTGCCTTTAATAATGTTAAAACGGAGGCGATCATGGAAGGATTGCTATTTTTGAACGTGGACTACCCCATATGTAGGTTGATAAATCAGATGCTAATCAGCAAAATTATTACCTCGAAACTGGGGAGGCCACCATTAGAAGGCGGGTGGTTAGAGGAACTCCGCAAGGAGGTGTAATGCCCCCTTTCTTTGGAGTGTTGTGATGAATGGATTGCTCTTCGAACTGGAGGGAGAAGGGATAGGGGTTGTAGCGTATGCGAATGATGTAGCGATAGCTGTCTCAGGCAAATATCTGGATACGATTAGGGATGTTATGCAGAATGCACTCCTGATCGTTACGAAATGGGCCAGCAAATGTGGATTAGGTATCAACCCCTCCAAGACAGAGCTGGTACTATTTACTAAGAAATATAAAATTCCGGTAGTTAGTCATCCTACCGTGAACGGCATTAGACTGGCTTTTGCTGACAGAGCGAGATTTTTGGGCATAATCTTGGACAGTAAGCTAAGCTGGAAACCTAACATTGTAGAAAGGGTGAATAAGGCTAATGTAGCCATTTACTCGTGTAAGAATGCCATAGGGAAGAGATGGGGTCTAAAACCAGAGCTGGTACACTGGCTCTATACCGCTGTGGTAAGACCTGTGCTGATGTACGGGGTGGGTGTGTAATTAAAAATTTAAATTTTAGAAAAACATTTTACCGATGCCCCCAGACCCAGGGTCCCAGCCCTAATTTTACCAACTCAGAAACCTTCGCGAGCATGCACGCAACCCACCATCAACGTTTCATCGCAATCAGTTGAATGGTACAGGAACGCTAAAGAATGGGCCCCTTTATCCCTCGGATTCGAACATGTCACTAATTTCATATAATCCCATTTCTAAACTCATTCCCAGGAAAAAAATAACCAAAATTGAAATTTTACGAAAAATTTGTACTGAGCCCCTAGGCCCCGGGGTCCAGCCCTGATTTTAAATACCCCTTCTGAAAGGAATCGAGAGTTGTCAAATCTCAGGACCTCGGCAGCCAATTAGTAATGTGTTCATCGTAACGCTTGGTGTTAAACGATATTTTTTGCCTTTGTGTCCGCAGAGAAAACGAATAGCGCTGGTGGTTTACCTACTCTCGAGCACGCCACGTACAACTACCCATGGGAAAAATACATGCAAATGTAAAGACTGACAGGTTTCTCGATATGTTGCGCACTGTTCACAATTAACATTTTGTAGAAAGTCAAATGAAGTCGGTCCACGAACATTAACCAATAACAAAGGCAAGTAGAAAAATTCGTCATTGCTCGGATAAACTGTGTAAATGCTCCCCAATGCATCGGTTGAATATAGATTCACGTATAAGGGAACACGATGTCCGTGATTCCGAAGTTGGATTTTTTTTTTGATGATGCGTTCCAAGTGAAGGATCTCGGTATCTCCGAATAAAGAATAACTATTCTTGCAAGTGGATCGGTGGTCGTTGGTCATGTGGACTGCCGTGAAATAAGCTGGTTGTCCATTCTCCAAGTGCACAGCTAAATGGACCCCAGTTGGATGACATTCGTCTATTGAGAATGGATAGATACTCATAACCGTCTCATTGGTGCTGACATGTCTTTCCATTTGATATTGCGAAACTTCATCGTTGGTATCAGGAGCTAAAGTAGCAAATACAGCCATGCCACTTTCTTTCGTGACTGACTCACAAACGTATATGGACTTGACAGAATTGTAGTACTCAGTATTTCAATTTCGACCCCCATAGAGTACATCAAACATCACATGTCTCCGAAGTCCCAATACTGCACGATGAAGTCCATGAGAGCCTTGAGTTTCTGTTTGATCGGTGGATGATTGACCGGGTAGTGACAGCGGCGTGATTTCGATCCATTTTGACTTGCTTTATGTGGAACCCAATTCAGACTGAAAAACAATTGATAGAAGAGTTGAACATTACCCAACAATGTGTTTCGCAACGTATACATGCAATGGGATTGGTTCAGAAGCTGGGAAATTGGGTGCCACACACATTGAAAGAAAGGGACATGGAACGTCGGAAAACCATATGTGCGAATTGTTGCTTCAACGACAACAAAGGAAGGGGTTTTGCATCGGATCATCACTGAGGATCAAAAATGGATCCATTTTGACAATCCAAAGCGCAAACCAGCGTGGGTCAAGTCAGGTGAACCAGGCACGCCGACGCCAAAAGCAAATATCCATGGTTCGAAGGCGATGCTTTGTATTTGGTGGGATATGAAGGATGTCGTCTATTATGAGCTACTGAAAGAGCGTGAAACCATTACGGGACAAGTTTATCGACAACAACTGATGGCTTTAAAGCAAGTTCTAGCTGAAAAACAACCGGAATGGGACAAAAGGTACAATAAGAATATTTTGCAACATGACAACGCTAGGCCATATGTTGCTCTACCTGTCAAAAATTACTTGGACAGGCAGAACTGGGAAATACTACCCCATCCGCTGTATTCACCAGACTTTGCTCTCTCTGATTACCACTTGTTCTGGTCGATGCAATCAGCCCTGGCACAGCAGCACTTCACTTCATATGAAAACGTCAAAAAATGGGTCGATGACTAGATCGCCTCGAAACCACCAGATTTATTCCTTCGGGGAATCCGTTTATTGCCTGAACGATGGGCGAAGATTATAGCTTTCGAAAGAGCATACTTTGAATAAAACATTCTTTCATTCTCTACAAAAACTAATGTCTTTTATTTCAGTAAAAAAGGTCGGAAATTTATTTGTACACCCAATATATCCTTTTTTATGTGATAGCCAGAGCGAGGGAATATCCTTTACAAAATATTTGCAAAAATCGAAAACGATTATATATGAAAGGTTCCACTTCCGGTGAACCAATTACGGCCAAACGTCACCGGGACCTCCCAATTTATGAAAAAACTAAAATATGTAGTTTCATCCCGATCAATAAATCCATCTGGGCTATCTAGAGACAGATTTTTTTTTTGGCGAAAATAGTAATTGTCGCTTAATTTTCAAAAACTTATGTCACCCGATATTATTGCAAAGTTTATTTGGAATCTTTTCATGGTCATTTTTCCCACGCTTAATACTTTTCAAAACAATTGCAAAATGTGAAAAAAACCTATGGCCGCTGCCGCTTCCGGTGGGGTGATTTCGGCCAAATATCACTGGGACTTCCTAATTTATGCTAAACGCTTGTCCCGATATCTGTCTGTCCGTCTTGGCTGTACAGAGAGGCCGAATTTTTGATCGAAAAATAATTTTTTGGCAAAAAAGAATTTTTCGATAAAATTTTGAAAAACTCAATAAAAAGAGAGTTTATTAAATATACAAGACAGTTAGTTTCCAATATAACAAAATATTAAAAAATATTAAAGGAAAGCAAATCAGTAGACGAGCTATCTCGAAACGGCTTAAGGAAGTTGGTATTTAACGATACATAACCAGAATAGTGATTAATATCACTGACATCAACAAGAAAAAACGAATGAACATTTCAGCATGTGAACAAACCATTGGATCATTGGAAAAATATTTTATGGACTGATGAAAGTTCGTTTGCGATCCCTGGAGATTATCAAAATTCGATCGTGCATCCCCGAAAAAAATCATAAAAAAAACCGATTGTTCATCGTGCGAATAGACATAACGGTGGGAATCTTACGTTTTAGGGTTGTATTTCGTACAATGGTGTTGAAAATTTGGTGCTTTTGTGCAGCTGTTTGTGGTGACAATCTAATTGGGGAAGACTGGTTGCCAAGACAACGCATCAACTCACACCACAAAAATATGTTAAAAAATTTTCAAAGATTGTGACTTCATTGTTTTTGGCTGGCCTCAACAAAGTCCAGATTTAAATATAATTGAAAATGTTTGGGTAGCGAAACGTGGTATACGCAACCGGAAAATCGAAATAAATGGCCGAAAATAAAATCCGCAAAGTTTGGGGCAATTTAACTTTCGATTATCTTAAAAAAAATTATTGATTCAATGCCCAATTGTCCTCAGGCTCTAAGTAACGCAAAGGGGAAGGTCAATCAATATTAAAAGTTTAAAAGAATTTGTTATACATTTCAAAAATTTAAAATTCCAGGAAAAAAATAAGAAGCAATGAAGTTTTTTCTAGCATTTTGCGTTATTTGTTATATTGAAAAATTTGTTATTTTCCAAACCATTTTGACAGCTATTGGAGTACAATTTTTTTACTATTGTCGATTTTCATTGAAGTAAAAATAGTACCCTATGGTACTCCAACTGCTGTCAAAATGTTTCATTGAAAAAAAATATTACCACGAGGGTAATATTTTGTTACTCCCGTGGTAATTTTCTATACTCTAGGTTTTTTGGTGGAGTATACGATTTTGTTGTTGTTATAAATCTGTTCGCCAATTTTTTCTGTCATTTGTCAAAATATGCGGCGCTTTGGTAATTTGATTAGTGAAATTATAAAAATCAAATGTAAATAATAAAGTAAAAATTAGAGAGTAGTAGATTTTTGTTCCATTGAAACAAAATAGGAGTAAAAAATGAGGGTAACATTTTGGGAGCGAGAAAAAGTGTAACATTTTTCGTTTAATCGAAATCAACATAAGAGACATACCTGATGGGTTCGCTACAACTTCTCAATCATTTCAATAGTAAGCTAACAATTTTTAACCCTTTAGTAGGAGAGAGAACTACGGCCTATTTTAGTACAAGGCAATGCATGTTAAGAACCGTACACAGAAAAATGGCAAGAATTTCCAACCAAACAAAAACTGAATGTTTGAAGAGGTGGTTGATCTAAACAATCAATTAAATGGATTAAAAACTTCATATGGATAGAGCACGCCAATCCAGCACGGCCAAAACATCACAATCCTTTATAGTAAAGTAACAAATATAACTTTAATCGGTAAGCAGCTAAAAACTATGGGTGCCGAAGATGTAAGCAATTGAAAAAACCTGGGAAACAATATGATGAAAGTTATAGAAAAAATTATTCGCTCAACAGACAGCAATGCTAGAAATAGAAAGTTCCTTTCTGCATCGGACGGTTATTTTCTAAACCATTAAATGAAATAATAATATTTCTAACGGAATTTGAATCATTGGGTTTCTAAAAGAAAAACAACGATTAAATGAACCACCCTGTCTATGGCATAGAAACAGCCACATACTTATTCGTTTGTGGACGAATTATTTCTCAATATAATACACTTGAGGCCTTATTCAATCAGATGCAACTGATAGAATTACTCAAAAACCACTATACTCTGATATAAGTCATTCTTGAATTTAAATTTTATTATCTAAACACTGGGAATACACTGGAATTAGCAACAGATTATTTTGAATTTCACGTGACCCTTCCAATTGCGTAACATCAAGAATTATATCGTGGAAAACTCTTCGTTAAAAGAGATCAAACTCTCGCACCTGTATGTTTTGCAAGCAAAGCTCTCACTAATTTCATGATTTCACTATCATGGGTTTGAACATATCTTTACAAAAATAAAATTTTCTTTGCAAACAGAATTACAGGAATAGGAAAAATCATTTCCAGCGCAGTACTAATGAAAAAACAACGATCCAACAATTTTTTTTTTGTTCATAATAAAACAGCAAGCATTTAGAAAAATCAAAACGCCAGTAAAAGCAAATATATTTAAATAATTCTATTCACACAATTATTAGGCGGAAGTTCCCAATTTCGTAAGGTTTAATTATATGTAACCCGCGAATATATACCAAATATCACCACCGTGTGCTTAATATAAAGGTTTTAAAATTGCAAACGACGCCGCATCCCATTAGTTTTGCAATTCTATTTTACTAATTGAATGTTTCCCATTGTAGGTGTGCATATCATCAATGACATATCCATTAAACGAGCGAAGTAGAGAATAATTTCACCATAATATATCAATTCAAAATACATTAGGTGCTATACTCTCATAATAATGTTTATACGAGTATCATGCGACATCCCACATATCTAATTTTCGTCATACATACATTTTCATTAATTTCAAAGTCAACATTTTTGACGTTATATACACTTTAATGCTTAGGATTTTTGTTTTGTTTATTTTTGTTAATCGTTACATTATAATATTATACGAAAATTTAATAAATTAAAATGTTTTTTATCTTATTTAATTTTTCTTTAATTTTCGAAGAAAAATCATAATTAATTGTGACAATTTTTACTTAGAATTAATGCGTTAAGTGCCATGAGAAATAATTAATTATTATTCTTGAAGTATATTTTGTATTAGTTCAGTTTAAGTTTAACATGAGTGACAGGTACACCCTTTCCTAAATTAGATTTGAGAGAAAAAGGGTTTTATATTATAAAATTGAGTTAAGGGGGTATTTTTCGATCTTATATGTATACTATACATTTTTACCTATATAGCGCCCCAAGGGTATAAAATAAATTTTGTTTCACTTACGAGTTTGTGACTATTATTTTGAGACTGTAATTGACCCCACTTTTGTAACGGATAAGCGACTCACCTGAAAATAAATAAAAAGTAAAGTTAAAAATGTCAGTAATATATAATTTGGAAGACGATTTTTATTTATGGTTAAATAATATAAGTTGTTTGCAACAATTTTCCTAAAAATGTTTGTGTGATCAACACAATGAAAATAATCAAATGATTTACTTCTAATATATAAAAATCTTGTGTCACGGTGTTTGTGGTCGTACTCCTCCGAAATGGCTCGACCGATTTTTATGAAATTTTTTATGTATATTTGAGAATAAGTTGTAAAGTACATTTCATAAAAATCGGTCGAGCCATTTCGGAGGTGTGGGTAACTGCAGCAGGGAAACTTTCGAATTTCAAAATGAAACTTGGCATACCGAGTAAGCCCAATTTGTGCTAATTAGTGCTCACGGGAAACAATTAGTGCTAGTTCAGGAGCCGAAAAAACGGGAAAAGAAAATTTAAATTTCGCCTGAAACACGAAAAAAATAAAACCCAATTTCTAGAAAAAGCCAGAAATAATTTAAGCCTAATTTTAAAACTTCACAAAAGCAGCTCCACCGACGTAATTTGTGCTTATCATAGAATTATCATTTTCATAAATTTTCATTCATAAATTGAGGAAAAACCAACTTGCCCCTAAATGATACTATATTCAACAAACAAAATACAGATGTATACCGTTCAATAATATTTTTGTTGAACAACAAATTAAAAAATGAAATAACTTATTATAAAATCAAAGAATAAGCATTTCAGATAGCATATTCCTATGAGGTGTAATCATTGCCATCCGAAAAATATAGTGGCTGAATTTGTGCTAATCCAGAATTGACCCAATTCCGTTAAACAAAGAAGACCGTTGAATGAACAATTTTCCGACAAAAAATGTTCTACAAACTAATGAAGTTGGCACTTCTGGTTGTATATTCCTATCAGGTATGTTCATTGCCATCCGAAATTCTGGATTAGCACAAATTCAGCCACTATATTTTTCGGATGGCAATGAACATACCTGATAGGAATATGCAACCAGAAGTGCCAACTTCATTAGTTTGTACAACATTTTTTGTCAGAAAATTGTTCATTCAACGGTCTTTGTTGTTCAATGGAATTAGGTCAATTCTGGATTAGCACAAATTCAGCCATTATATTTTTCGGATGGCAATGATTACACCTGATAGGAATATGCTATCTGAAATGCTTATTATTTGATTTTATAATAAGTTATTTCATTTTTTAATTTGTTGTTCAACAAAAATATTATTGAACGGTATACATCTGTATTTTATTTTTTCAATATAGTATCTTTTAGGGGCAAGTTGGTTTTTCCTCAATTTATGAATGAAAATTTATGAAAATCATATTTCTATGATAAGCACAAATTTCTCCGGTGGAGCCGCTTTTGTGATGTTTTAAAATTAGGCTTAAATTATTTCTGTTTTTTTTTAGAAATTGGGTTTTATTTTTTTCGTGTTTCAGGCGAAATTTAAATTTTCTTGTCCCGTTTTTTCGGCTCCTGAACTAGCATTAATTTTTTTTCGTGAGCACTAATTAGCACAAATTGGGCTTACTCGGTATGCCAAGTTTCATTTTGAAATTCGAAAGTTTCCCTGCTGCAGTTACCCACACATTTCGGAGGAGTGTGACCACAAACACCGTGACACGAGATTTTTATATATTGGTATGAGAATATAGGTATGAGAATAGGTCGTAAAGTATATTTCATACCGCTAGGTGATTAGTGTCCCTATCCAGGAATAAATTGTCTTCCTAACGCCCACCCTCCATTTTTTAATCGTGTTTTTAGTATTTTTGTATGAACAATATCCAAATAATTTAACTGTCGTTCGTATTTCAAACAGAACGAAATTATTTATGTTGTTGAATGGCAGATGGCGCTATATCCGCCTCATCGAACTTTCATCCCCATCGATATACACGCGAAACACAAACATGCGAAATAGTAGAGCAGAACAAACGAACAAAACCAACAAGATAACGAAAATGTGCGAGAGAGCATGTCGCACTTGCATACATCTCAATCACAAGAGGCGTGAGCTGAACGAAATCAACAACAACAATTGTAATGGAGACAAGTGCACCGGTTCGTAGTTAACACACGCAGGTCAAATGACCGACAACGCCAACAAGTACATCAAGCATTTACATCCGCCTTGTACCTTCGTCTCGCATTCGAGTACGAGCCAGATATTGAATATTCCGCTCATCCAGAAGTTCTGATTGGTGCTATGGACAAAGAATGTCTCCATTGTTATGCGCTTTAAATTCAAACATGAGTCAACGGTGATGTATTGCGCATCAGAAAAAGTGCAAATACCAGAAATTGAGACACCACCAGAACCATTGAACGGATTGCTCATCGGCACGGATCCAGATTCAAACTTTTCCTGAAGTCCATACGCACATTCAGTTCATGCTTCCAAATGACTTCGTTCGGAGCAACAGAAATAGTTCACAATACTGCGGCAAATGGTCAACAATTCAATTCAACGTTCAAAATCAAAGGCCAAGTGTATCACAGTAGGCGCATTATTGCCAATGCCAAACGAACCACATACATTTTTAGAAATCTACTACATGGGCGGTGAGGACATCAATCGTGTTGACGCACGTTGCGGTTACAATAACCTCAATTCACCTAATGGCAGGCGCATTGTCGGCGAACTGGGCGCCCTATTGAAAGAGCACAATGAATTATTGAAATTCTTCAAATCACACATGCACAAATTGTAAAGTGACAAATTGACAATCACGCTATTGTCATCAATCCTGAATTATGCTATAAAAAGTAGTGTTGTTGAGCGGAAACGAATTGGATAAAGAACGACACCAAATGTAGTACATTGTCTACACTCGCTACATTATCTCCCCCAACCAATATAACTCTTCCGGCAATTACAAAGTACTAACTTGAACTTATGCAATTCGCTGGTACTGAACTCTATTGTGACATTTCTTTTGGAAATCATCGAGTTATCATCCCTCAATCGTTATGACGTGTTGTTTTTTATTCAATGCAGTCTTTCATATTCAGTAGTTCGTGCTTCACGCGTTAAATTATTTCCTCGAGATATTTTTGGCCAAAGTTGAATCAGGATATTAAAAATTAGGTATAGGTTTTTTTAATTCACTAATTTACAAACCAGCTCCATGTTTTTAAAAATCATGCTGATATTTTCCAAAGTAACTTTAGTCTATACTAATATTATAAAGAGAGAGGAGTGTGGGTTTAGTAGTTCGAAGTAATCCCAGACAATGCTCAATGAATTTGGATGATTCTCTCACCAATCAAAATTATATTCCTTTCTGATGGGTATAGGCTAATTTTTAAAATGACTGGACCCCGAGTTCATAGGACTCATAAATAAATTCGTTGGCAGTCTTAAAGTTTGGGATTTTTCTTGTTAAAAGCATGTTTGTATGACTCAAACAAATGTCATAAAAAAACAAAAATAATAAACAACAGACCCCAGCATTGGAAAGTAGACTAAATTTCCTACATTTTAAAAGTAAAGTAATATAAAATACAAAATAAATTAATAATATTAAAAAATTTTTAACGTTTTAAGTATGAACTGAAATATGGGCAAATTAAATAAATCTTGAAATTTTATTATTTCTTAATAAATTTTGAGTTTGATTATCTTGCATTTTTTAAGTTCTGGAATACGGTTCCAAATTAAAGAAAAACTTGCAATATTCAAGTTCAACGAGATTAAATGAAATTTACAATGACCTGCGAAAATTGGATTCTAAAATTAATTTTTATTTGAAGTTGTGGCATTTCTAAACCGATTTTTATCAAATTTGATTATACATCGGTGATGGTTATGAAATTTTTTCAGATTAAATATATGTCGATTTTCTACAGCCCAGAAATATTAGGTGAAACTCCATACTTAAGCTTTTCTCATAAATTAGGAGATTTCAGTAATTTGTATCCCAAAGTCCGGCGCCTATACCACGGCGCCTTTTCGTTTTTTGCAAATATTTTGAAGTATATTAGTAATGAGAAAAACCATTAGGAACTAAAATATTTTAAAATGAATTCGCAATAATTACGGCCAAAATAAGTTTTCCAATGAAAATCATAATTTTGACAAAAAACTGTTTGTTAACAAAAATTCAGCATTTGTACATCCAGACTAATTTGTTATTGATCGGGATGAATCTTTATTCTTAAGACATTACTAAAAATTAAGAGATCGGAGTGATTTTAGTCCAAAATCATCCACGAGAAGTGGCAACAATATTTCGAAAAGTATAAACATTCACGAATGGTTTTTTCGTGAATGAAAAAGCAAAAGATTGTAAATTAAATTTGGAACAAAATTTGTTCAGATCATTCCAACCCATTCCACCACTAATAATATGACATAATTTGTTAATTAAAAACACTATTTAATTATTACAACTTTTATTTCAAAAACGGTACAATGGATATTTGTTTAATCTTCATCTCTAGGCATTTTGGAAGGGTATTAAGTATTTCTCACATTCCCAACATGATTCACTTTTCTTTTTCAGTAATAAACACATTTTACAAAGCCTAGACGGGTTTTATTTGACAGGATTTGGAGGAATTTGTCTAAGGAATTGTGCCCATTGTACAGCCTTTAATCGTAAAGGGCTCTACCAGATGCTCTTCCTCGCCTCTTGTATTAGAGAATATTACGGTGGTACCGTAATATTCTCTAATATTTGCTTTCCGCAATACCTATCCTATAGTCGCTATATGTCAACCTTTGCACATTAGACACATTTTTATGTAATGCATAGGTATTATATAAGGCCATGTCGGCCAAATAAAATAATATCTTTTTGTATCCCTTGAAGTACCTCCCCGCATTAGTGGAAAGGAAGCCAAACACTGGACATTTCTGTCGACTCCACCCATCCCACGATTATAATCTGCCTTGGGTTTTAGAATAGGATTCCTAGTTTTGTAGCCATTTTTACCCGTATCCGTCATAGAAATATTTGATTGCATGGTTGACAGCATATGAATGGGTTTTTTGTCAATCCATCTTATTGCAGTTATTTCATGGTTAAACAAAATTTGTTCATCACCTCTTTCACTTTCTTATTTGTCAAATTATGAAATAAAACTAGAGATGAATACCAGTTGTCTTGGAACACTGTATACCCATCTGAACTATATGGCTCCATCAGCTTATACATGATTCCTTCACTAGCTGGTAAAAATGTTTCTGTTTGTATATATTTCAAAATCTAGGCAATATCCCGAACTAGATTCGCAGATTTCGTAAATTTGTATGCCAAACCTTGCCTTTTTTGATTTGTTGAATTGAACATAATTGAGGCGTTCGCGAAACTTCACAATGATTCGTCGATAGACAACTCCTCATTTACTCTATATGTCGTGAATTTATTTTTCAAATAATTTATTATTGGACGAATATTAAATAATTTATCACTTTTATCTAACAGAGCATTGTCTGCAAAATGCAAATTTGAAACAATTTTTTCAAATCGTTTGTATGGCATTATTGTTTTAAAAAAAGGTGTTTCTGTCGATGTTCTTTCACTCCAATAGGACCTCAATGTATTCTTCTTCATCTCACTTTGTAGTATACGGATCGGATACATCAAACCACTTGTCATCAGGTGTTGTTGCATGCTTTTGCTTTGCAAATCTATTAGTTTCATCTGCAATCATTTGGAAAAAAATCATCGCCAAAAATTATTTTATATACGTCGTACGGCGAAGGATTTCGTCCTAAATTTAATTCTGCCAAGCGACATAAGCGTGGTACTCCAGTGAAAGGAATTTCGGACATCTTCTCTTCGGACATCTGCTTTTTTTGCTAGGTAAATCGCGTGCTACGTGTTGTTCTATTGAACTGTCACTTGACACTCAGAATCACTATTTGAACACTCCAAATCGTTTTTCGAAGATGTAAAATAACTTGAATCACTAGCACATTTTTCAAGTTCACTGTCACTACAACTTTACAACGCAATTGTTCTATTTCAACTTCATTTGATAAACGAGATCGTTTACTACTGCTAGCGGAAATTTTGGAAACACTGTTGGTTGTCACAATACAACGTAATTTACATGAATAAAGTTGTTGTCAATGATATATTATGAATAAAATTATTAAGCAAAAACAGCCCGGCGTTTCGAAGGCTTAGTGCTTTAATACCATAATATAGTTGACCGGCGATTCGCCGGCTTTGTGTGTCAATAGGTTAACATCATTGTAAACTAACCATGAAAAATGTTGATTTTGCGATTTTTGCAGATTTAACAGTCGCTAAATTGCCGCACTCAAAATATGTGATTTTTAAAAAAAATCTCTGATTACATGTGCGTATGTACAGCCCAAACGAATTGACTGATCGGGTTTGAAACCATGGAAGGTTATAGAGACCAAAAACAACCTATGCAACCCATCAAATTTGATTTTCAAAATCGGTGCTTCGTTCGAGAAACGTTTTCCGAATGATTTTTATCCTCGCCTGAAACATCCTACCGAGTTGGCTTTTCTACGTTTGGTAGCCAAATTCGAGTCAAATGGTTCGATAAATAATAAGCCAACCCTCGCACGTCACCAAAACGCAAGGTGTGCTGCAGATGGAAGTTGCAGTTGGAAGTTGCCGAAATGTCCTCAAAAACATCATCTTTATCTCGCGGCCAATTTTTGGATGAATGGATATGTAAACCAGCAAAATTGTCAGATTTAGGCCGACACCAATCCACACGAGATACACCATCACGAAATGCATGCAGAAAACATCACTGTTTGGTGCGGGTTTTTGTCGAAACGAAACTTGCATTGTCATAACCGTGAACGGCGAGCGCTACAGATGGATAATAAGCAACTTTTTGGAGCCTTAACTGATTGATATGGATACCGACGACATTTGGTTTCAACAGGACGGCACTACAAGCCACACCATGTTGAAAACGTGGTTATCTCGCGCAGCGGCGACGTGAACTGCCCATCGAGATCATGCGATTTAACGCCCGTCGACTTCTTTCTTTGGGGATATCCTAAATTGCAGGTCTATGCGAGTAAACCGCAAACAATCGATATCCTCAAAGTAAACATAACGAACGCCATTCGAAAGGGCCTGAATACGTGCCACCAAGCAAAGCCGCAGCGGACATTTGAACGACATTAAATTCCATAATTAATACCATAAAATATTTTTTCAAACAAAATAAAAAATTGGGTGGATATCTCATACAACATGTTTTATGTAACATTTATAAAATAAAGATTAAAAACAAAATGAGTGTAAATTGAATTTCAAACACATTTAATTTAGTTAATTTTTATTTTTTACCAGAAATGATGACTTTTATAAAATAAAACTTTATTTCATCAAAGTTCGACATTTATATAGCCTCGTCGGATTGACTATTCTGAATAAATCTACGTACTTTACATTTTTCCATTAATTGCGAGTTTCTTGCGAAATTTCTTTTAAATCTATGTACCAGAAGTGACAGCTTCTATGGGAGCTTTTTCACTTTTTACACTGATGTTGAAAAGTTATAGATTTAAAGATAAGGTTTGATTTTGTTGGTATTCTGAAATTTACGCAGGAATTATGATTTTTGATTGTGCAAAACAGTCAACAGTGAGAAATCAAGTGGGGTGTATTCGAGATCTATTTATACATTCGTGGTAAAAGAAAGTCTGGTGTTGGCCAAAATTTATTACCGACTTGAAAGAATTAAAACATTATCGGAGTCCCCTGACACGATTAACAGACTACTCGATACATGCAAAACATTCATAGAATTAGCTGTCAAATTTCAAAATAAGGAAATTCAACACGAACAACTATTAGACCAAGTTAAGACCATAGTTATTGATCCTCAGGATATTTTGGATTTGACCGGCGTTTTCTTAAGTGACATTAATATAGATGAGGAGATCACACAAATTAGTTCTGCTCCACATCAAAACACACCCCACATTCAAGTCAATACTATAATAACTACAATTGCAAATGAGAATACTGTTGCCTTAAATCTCGATGGACGGCCAGAGACTAAAACCAGTGATCACAAGCCACAGGTTGCTCTGTCGCCAGTGAGCGAAAGACAAACGGCAAACATGCAAATGATAGAACCGCCGATAGGTCCGAACCAGCCGCATATAATTCCACAAAACTATTGTCCACCTAATTTCGTTCCGATTAATCCATATATGACATTTTATTAACCCCTACATTGTTCAATGGCTATTCAGAATGAACTGGTACAGCCTTCATCTCAGGAAGAAACCAAAAATCAACCGAGTAATACGTTTTGACCAACCAATTCCGCTTTTGTTACCCCTATACACAAATGGAACCTCAAATTTGATGGTTCACTGGCAGGAATTTCTATCAATAAAATTCTTTTTTGTCATGAGCATTTAGCAAGCTCAAATAAAATAACATTAGACCAATTAGTAAATAATATTAATTGTCTCCTAGAAGGACCGGCAAAGGAACATTACTGGTTGATCCTAGAACGAAATCGGAAACTAGGTTGGGCTGAATTTCGTTCCCAAATGCTTCATCAATTTCAAGAAAGGCGGACCGACCTTGATATAAAGCAAGTCCTAGAAAGCCGGAAACAAAAGTTAAAGGAACCTTTTGTTGACTTTTATTACGATTTACTCAATCTTACAATGCCTCTTAAAATCTCATTATCCGATAATGAGTTGATTGAACTTATTCAAAAAAATATGAGGAGAGGGTTAGAGCGCATTTTGCTGGTCGTTCGTTTGAGTTATTGACCAGTTTATTCAACACTTGCGTTGCTACCGACGAAGTTTGGAGAAAGATGAACCACTACCCGGAACTCAACATGAATGTCCCTACTAGAGCAATAAGGAAGGTATCGTTTAACTTCGAGTCTTCTGTACCCAACAACCAATTTGTATATAATTCCACCATCCAACATGGAGTTGCAGCCTTTAATCAGTCCACTGTAGCTAGTCAGTCTACAACTACTCCTCCTACGATTAACAAAACTGCATTTATTCATTTAGTTGAACATATTTTGTTTAGGCTGTGGAGCCCCTGGCGTTCTCCAAGCACATGAGGAGTTCGAGCCCGACAAATTATCGAGCCGAAACCCGCAAAACTATTACACCCAGATTCTCCCCAACCAAAACCAGTCCTCAAAACAAGACGAACACACAAAAGTATTCTCAACACTAAGCGTAACTCCTGTTAATCAATCCTCACCTATTCCTCATATCAATCGTTCAAAGAAGAGCCGTACGGCAAAATATGTCCAACACCGTAAATATTTTTTTTAAAAGCATTGCCGAATCACGATTTTCATCTGAGAACGATCTTAAACTTGATGCAAGTCTGGATGCTGTAGTAAAATTAAATGGAGCTATGTTACGAGGGTTACTGGATTGCGGAGCAACTGTAAGTGTATTACGCAAAATCTCGCTGGACTTTAAAAAAAATAATAACTTGAAAATTCGTCCAATATCGGCTTCCGTACAAACAGCAGACGGTTCTCATCAATTAGTTGCTGGCTATGTGAACTTGCTAGTAGAATATAAACATACTTCTAAGCTAATGAAACTTTTAGTAGTTCCATCTCTGCATCAAGAACTATTTCTTCGTTGTGACTTTTTACAACTTTTTGGCATTACACTTTCCTTTTCAACGGCAATTTTACAAAATCCTAAACCGGACAGAGGGAAGCAACTACCAAAACACCATACTTTAATGGACGAATGTTCTATTTCATGTGATAGACACGGGGGCGCTCCACCGATTAAGCAACGATATTACGCTGTTTCTCCTGCCGTCCAGGAATGCTTGTATCGCGAAATCGATCGCATGTTGGAACTGGACGTCATTGAAGAAAGTAACAGTGTGTGGAGCTCTCCTATGGCTATCGTTAAGAAGCCCACTAATAAGGTTCGATTGTGCTTGGATGCAAGGAAGCTGTAACAGTGTTACTAAAAATGACACTTATTCGCGGCGACTTTTCCTGAGCATAGCCGGCCAGAGACGACCGCCTGAATTGCAACCCGATAAAACAAATTTTCAGTACCCATGCAAAATTGGTTACAAACTCAATCATCTGTTCAATCGCTAAGAAATATTAAAGAATTTAAGATTTATTTAATTTGTCTATATTTTATACTTAAATCGTTAAAAAATTGGCTACCTGCATTATTATTACCAGGAGTATCTACTGATATGTAAAAGTGAAAATTGTTGTTATATAGTAGAAAAAAACAAAAAATAAATAAAAGAAGGAGGGACAAAAAATAGACAATAAAATTTAATCTATTGATCGTCCCAACCCACTGTTATTTATACGGAAAAATTAATAAAAAAAGGGGAGGAGAATATCAGGTGGCCATTAGCCATTCGCTGAGTAACAAAATTCAAGGTTTTTTGAAGTACATTTAATTACACGACGTATTAGTCAAATTATTACGAACGTGAGAATAGAAAAGGGCGGGATCTGTATTTGGTGAGAAACGGATTCATCTCTGTTCATTAAGGATATTTTGGTTAAGAAATATGAATTTTCGAATTCCGTAAGTTTCTAAGGTATCTAAACGTCTGCCTTTGGGTTGTATATAGTATGTAAAATATCTAAATTGTTCAAACTAGCCGTATGATTTTCTAAAGTTAAATGGTTCTGGAAAGTTAATTGATTGCAACCAGATAAATGTTCTTTAGCTCTAACTCCAAAATTGCGCCCAGTCTGCATATCCGTTATTCGTTGCAATTTATAGAACTATATTAAGCTCGTTAAAATTTGAATTTGTCAAAGGGATGTGTATTAGTCTATCTATGAGTGAGCGGAAAGCTGACATTTTACTATTGTGGGGATGGTTTGAAGAACTAGGGATACCCGCGTCTGTATACGTGGGTTTTCGATAAATTTAGACGTCTAAAGTAGAATTAGTTCTGGTTATTGTTATATCTAGAAAATTAATCCATTTATTTTCCTCTTTTTCCAACGAAAAATCAATGGTGGGATATTGAGAATTTAACCAAGTAAGGAAAGAGTCTAACAGTCTATCAGTTCCATTCCATAGACATATACAAATTAAGGATTGTTATTTGATATGATCATTTGTTCGAAAAAATGCATGAAATTTTCAGTCAACAAAGGTGACAGAAGAGAGCCCATAGGTAGACCATCAGCGAGTTTGAAATATGTATTATCAAAACAGAAACCATTTTATTTAATACAAAGCTAAAACACTAACTTCAGTTAACGACGTCAGCCCTCATCTACAACATCCCTCCCCATTATTTATCCCCGTAGCTATTTGGGACCAAGTATTAATTGGAATAGAAATCAAAAGACTGACAACGTCAAACGAAACTAGTCTTGAATGTAATGTAATGTCGACGCCTTGAATTTTGTTAATCAATTCTACCGAGTTCTTAACCCTAGGATGCATAAGGTGAGTCTCCGGGACTCACTGCTTTTTTAAAGTTGTATTATAAGAAAATGGCATTACGTAAATTAATTTCGCTTTAGGAATGCCTAATTGAAACATTTTTATACGATCTCGCATGTATTAATAATCAAAATAATGTACGCATTTTTTGTAATAAAATTATTTTATCCACTACCACATCTATACATAAAGTGAGTCTGTTCCGTGCACCTAGAATACTACAGGCCACACTGCTTGATATGTCATTAAATTTATGTCTACAGTTTATTATTTGAACTGTAGATGGCAGTCATGTTCATAAAAAGAAAAAACGAAAACAAACACAAAAAAAACATTTTTTATACGAGTGCTAAAAGTAAGGTTATGTCTTCTTGTAAATTATACGAAATATGTACACATTTTATACGTGTTTACATATTTAACACAATTTAGAATGCATAACTTTATAATAATATTATGAATTAATACTTTTACCAATAGCTTTTTATTCAATTTTAAAATATATTATTAAAATATTTTTCTTGTTGCTTGTTTACAATTTTTTTCGTATCAATATGACAGCAAACACAAAAAAAAATCAAAACAATCTTTTTAATTTTAGTGCTGCCTATAATAGCCAAAGAGAGAACTGTCGACATAAATTGACGTCATATAGCAAAATTTTTAAAGCAGTGTGGCCTTTAGTATTCTAGGTGCACTGGTCTGTTATACTCACACGTATTATTTCATTCATTATTACTACAATTGTAAGTGGCAACGTTGCATGCGCACAATGCCTTCTAAACTACTGGCCTTTTACTACTCTCATTTTTCGCACATGACGTCAATTTAAGTCTAAACCGAGACTGCGCAATAATAATTTTAAGATATTTACACTAACAAAGCAACTAGAGAAAGCAACAACAACGTCGACTTAGCGTGTCGTCATCATTTGGTGTAAGCGGCCAGTAGTTTAGAAGGCATTGATGCGCATAACACAAGTGTGTATAAACGTAAATACATAAAGTGTACAAGTTTATGTGTATAGGTTTATAAAAAAACACCTGTGTGACAGAAATAAGAGCAAAAAGGCAGTAAGGAAAAAAATCTTTGTGAAGTTGCACGTGGTTTTTGATATTGAATTTCTATCTGTATATTTTAGAGAGTTTGTTCTTGTTATTTGCCAGGTAAGTTTATTCTCTCTTCTTGTGTAATTATCATAATATATGGCTATAAAAACGGACTGCAGCGATTCGTAAGGAATTGAGTCAATAGTATCCGTATATAAAAATGCGGATGAAAAAAACTTCAATTTTCATTGTGTTTATTGTGCTTTATATATTATTATATCAAAATAATTTGCAGCCATGTTTTTTCTCTTCTAGTGTGTTGTTATAATATGGCGTCGGGTTCCAGAAAAAGATCAGTTAGATGCACTGATCCTGATTTTGAGCAAACAGTTATGGAATGGTTTAACGAGAATGAATCAGATGATTCCAGGTCCGAACACGACTCAGAAGATAATGAGCAATTAATTCCTGAGGTTCAAGTTCCTTCCCCAAGAGAAGTAAATTTTCTTGATACTGAAACTAGCTCGTCTGATAGCGAAGGTGGAATTTCTGAAATAAACTTATTGCCAAGTAACGAAGATTTTGAGCATGAAAGAGTAATGATTAGAAAGAATGGCTTCAAATGGAAATCTATTGCACCTATTCAGAGAAAAACACTTTGTCATAACATTGTGCGTTTTAGTTCGGGTCCAAGACAACGGAATCGAGTGTTTTCAATAAATGATTCTTGGAACGCATTTGTAACTCAAAATATGGTTCAAGAAAATGCGTGGTATCACAATTGGCCAGAAAATGGCCTAAGTGTCAACCAATGAAACCTTACCTAACCTACATAGCTTGTACTTAGGCAGTTCGCAAAATATTTCAGCATATTTAAACATTCATAAATATCTATAATTATATGTGAATTTTATTGTTTTATTTTTATATTAAAAGCTGAAATAGCTGAATTGATTAGATACGTTCCGAGTTCGCCTTAATGTTTACTATGAAGCAACGGAGATCAAAACTGTCAAAACAATAAATTTGACAATTCTCGTCTCCCTTGTAATTGCAAAGACGTAAAAACCCACGCTTTCTTCATTTGATGGAAATCAAGAATAGATAACATTTCATTCTGTTGCACTGCAGTCTGCATAATCTCTTAGAACGATCAGGTCGCGATTGACGTTCCCATACATAAAATTATATCCCCAAAACGATTTCATAAAATCAGAAATACGAGCCCATAAATCAAATTTATTTAAATCCCGAAACATGAACTAAATACATAAAAATAGTGTTCAGACATAAAAAAGCATTACGACTGTTAAACACGAATATATATAATAAGGAAATCGAAGAAAATTGTATTTTTTCAAGATTTCATGGGAGCGCACACAAAAAAAGCTCGTTGTCTTAAGATTCGATGGTATACGAAACTGTCTGTATACAAATTACCAACAACACGAAAACTAATATTGAATTTTATACGGTATTTGCTATCTTACGTTTAACACTATTTATTTGTATGTCTGTATAAGTAATCCAAAACTTTTCGTATTCCATTCAGGTTAAATATGGATTAAATTTTATGTACTTCTATGCAGCGAACACGAATTTTTTTTTTTTTATTAATTTTACGAGCTTTTTGTTTAAGTTCCTATAAAAGTGCAACCTAATAAAAATCTAAAATTGAATAAAATCCAATTTATGAACATATTTTATTTAGCAAATCTATTGGGATGCTGTGTTATTTGCCATGTGCTGATTTAATTTGAAACCACTCGATTTTTTGATGGATTTGTGATTTACTTTTATTAAGCAGATGTAAAAAAATATGTCCAAAAAAAAAAGTTTGTTACTATCCAGCGTTAATACGCATAGCGAATTTGGCATATGCCCAAAAGACAACAACAAAATTTTTGCGTACTCATCACATAATTTTCCTGACATTACGTTTTATTATCTCTAGGTTTTAATAAATTCATTTTCATGGTAGATTTAATTCTTTTTCCTGTCTTATGTTAACATATCACAGTATTACGATTATTTTCCTTAAATTATCTCTAGAGCTATATTATAGATACATAAAAACAACAACAATAAAAAACCTTATTTAATTCCAGACAAGTACGTATCTACATACATATATATTTATTTGCGTACACACACACATACAGTGAAATTACTTTAATAAATTTAACAAACAGAAACTAATGTGCCATCATCTCTTGATATTATTACAGATAGCCCCAGTATAACGTGGTATGTAGTTTGCATTAAAAAATCAAGAGCGCCGTTTTTTCAAGAAAAAATTTATTGATAATTTTTGGAACCAATGAGATAGATCAACAGATCTACTCACAAAATCCGGTATACGTAAGGTGCTGCTCAAAACTAGGTAGACCTTTAACCAAGTTGCCGTGGCGATGTCAAAATCCAACTGGTGTGAATTTACCGCCAAAATAACAAAATTTACAATTTTTCACATATGTAATTGGCAAAAAATTGTTATTAGAAATATCAAATTCCGTCATGTTGAGTGAAATTTACAAAAAGTATGAGCGAAATTTATGATTTATCATAAATTAATATTTTTTCCTAGTAAACTGGAAATATAACGAGAAATATGAGTGGAGTCTTTAATTTTAGTGCCAGTATGTCGAAAACTTTAAGATTTCAGTAAATCGATGTACTAAATTATGGATTTCACTCATACTCGTTATATTTCGAGCATATAAGGGTAGGTGCATTTTTCTTATTCGGTCTTTTTATATGATGTTACGTTCATACTAATTTGGATAGGAATATAGGATCAAGTATCTACTATTTAAATATAATAGCGCCTTCGGATTCAAAACTCTATGAATTGTGTAAATTGATATTATAATTTGAAATTTCGCTTATCTTATTGTTATTTCACTCAACATGGCTGAATATCAAATTTTTAGTAACGATTAATACAATTACTATATGTGCCGCAGGGTAGATTTTGTTGACCCAGAGATTTTGACTTAATGAATTTAATTTTTGACTCAATGAATGTTCGCCAGAAGACTGTGGCTAAGACGATCAAGAATTTCGCTTACTATATAGTTACTTAAGTCAGTGACATAGATATCATCTGCATAAGAAAGCTATATGTTGCTTCTGGTAAAAAATATTAATACATGTATGGGTATGAAAACTGAGCATTGTGTCTAGTCCTACCCAATTTTTAGGTATTACTAAATAGTCTATGCCAACCTACAAAAGGTAGACCTGATCTAGACATTTCGGATATATTCGGCTTGTTTTGCACTATTCGATATTCGAATATTTTGTAACGAATATTCGATTTTTAATTTTTTGATTCAATTTCAAATACAAAAAAATTTCAATCGTGTTCTGTGTACTCAAGCAAAATGTTAAAACGGCTGATTTGGTTCAACTTAAAAGTAAGAAATATTATCAGGATTTTTCTCCTGCAAAACGCTGAATTTTGCAACGAAACGTTTCACAACAATGTGGGATAAAATTAGACTTAAGTTGGACATAAAAACGCGCTGGAATTCGTTGAGTATTATGCTGAGGCGATTTTTAAAGTTAACCGATAGTGTAAATAAGTCCTTAAACGATTTAAATATGGAAACAATTTCTGAAAGTAAAATATTGGTGTTACAAAACATACTAGTTGTTCTCATGCCGGTAGAAGCTGCTGTTATGAAACTCAGCAAAAATAGTGCGACTCTCATCACAGCAGAAAGCGTCTATAAATTTTTGTTTATTAAACTTTCTGAAATAGAATCAGAAATAAGTAAAACGTTGCATATATGAATAAAAGAAAAGAATGAATGAACGAAGGGATGAAACATTAATGATACTTATTGTTTACCTTGAAACAGGAAGTATTCCACGCTTAAATGAATATATTAAATATTCCACAAACTCTGTAGCGATTTCCTTAGTGAAAAACATAATGGAAACAATCGTTTAATGACGGCAAAAACACCTACATTTTGAGCTTATCGGGGGATTCAGACTCAGATATTTTGCTAGAAAAAAGTGAAATCCACCAGCGGCAACGAATAAACTGCAGAAATAACTCCAGAGAATACCTTTACCGGAATAACGCAACAGCAAATAAAGAGATCGATAGATACAGCGGGCTCAAAATATATTTTCGTAAAACTAGATTCCTTTAAAAAACGATCAAATATATTGGATCGGAGTGAAGTCTATGCCAAAAAAACAAAATATATACTGTGGCCTATACGTACTTAGAATTGAAAAAACACTCAAATATTGAACTTTCATAAAAATATCTGAAAATTTTTACTAAACACAAATATTTGTTACACTATAAGTAGCAAAGTTTTGAGTGAATTTTATAGAATGAATTTTTTTACAACCAAACATGCCACGAACCGCACATATATGATCGAAGTGGTTCTGAACTAGTATTTGATGTAAGAAACAAATCTAATTTATCCACATGTTCGGGAATCTGAGATTTTTGTTATTTGAGAGAGAAGATCATTGAGTGAAATTCGAAAATTCTTTAACATTTGAAATTACTTAACTCGGCCGGTACGGATCGCACAGCGGTATTGGAATTGGTTTTGAACTAGTATTAGATGTGAAAAACCAATCTTATTTATAAAATTCACTTAAAACGTTTCTATGTAAAAATCTATGTGTTTATTAAAAATTTCAGATATTAATATGAAAGTTCAATATTTGAGTATTTCTGCAATTCTACGTACTTATAGGCCACATTGTATATTTTGTTATTTTGGCATAAACTAAACTCCGATACATATTGGATCTGTTCTTCAACGCGCTTATAACAATTAGGCCAACGTCGACCGCCACTGAACAGTTTTTTTACAGCAGGTGCCGTAAAAACAGCAAAAAAAGAACCCATTTGAATTTTGAAACTTTGAACTCTTTTAAAAATGAAATAATTTTGTCAAACATTTAAAATATATGTACATATGTACAGTACATATATTTATTAATACTAAATTAACGTTTATTTTTTGATGAGTTTTGAAATAAATTGACTTTTCTTATTTTTTGTTACCCATAAACAATTTTTTGTTTGGACGAATAATTCGAATAATTGAATACTTTCAATTTTACTATCGAAGTATCGAAAACATCAGCTTTCAAGCGGAAAACGAAAACTCAAGAAACTGACTTTTGAATGCGAGGACTGTTACAAAAGAATTCCATCCAAGATCCACAGCCAGCAAAAACTCGAATAGAGAGTTGAGAACAAACGTGGCTAATGTTCTCTCGATATGACAATCCTAAAGTAGGGAAGCTATTAGTACATTATAAAACGAAATCGTATCCGGTCTTTAAGGAATGAAACACGGAGGAATTACTCTTGCTTCTAACCTTTTAAACGAATTGTTGGGATCTGGGAACAGGAGAAACATCCAGAGGAATGAAGAACCTCACTTATATGATTTTTGTGTAACTCTATTAAACACCGCCTACTAAGTACTTGCTAATGTTGTACTTGCACGAATCATGTCTCTTGAAGAAAATATCACCTCTGATTACCAATGTGATTTTCGCCACAACCAATCATCCGATAACTCTGAATATAACATAACCATTGCAACTTTCGACAGTAGAAAGGACTGTGTCTGATCCCTTCCAGATAACATCAGGTGTGCGACAGGTAGAGGCACTCGTGCCTGTGACGTTTAATCTGACGCTCGACCACATATGAGTAAATAAAGTTGTATTGAATCTTCGCCTATTCAATAAGTCAGGCCAAATTATTTGATATGCAGATGATATCGTGCTCGATACCTAATGATATTTATTGACCGGACAAATGATATTTAATCAAGGACAATTTAATGCTACTTACCCTCCACGAGAAATCAACACTAAGAAGCGCAGATATACACGGTAAATCTCGGGACAGACAGCCATAACTTTGACAACGTGTTTAACTTTAAATGCATCGGGTCAGTTATAACCGTAGCAAATAGCATTCAGGCAAATATTAAAACCTGCATAGCAGTCGGACATCGAATTTTCTACGCGCACTCAATGTTTTACAATCAAAATATCGTTCGCACTTAACAAAGCATTTATAAGACATGTGCTAACTTTTTAAACCGAAAGTAAGACCATGACTACTAACGATTGTAGATAATATACCGTTGCAAGAAATGTCATTCGATCTATTTATGATCCTTTTTAAGTTGCGGATAACGAATATCGTATTCGAATGAATCTCGAGATTAAATGTCTCATTGAAGGCTTTAACATTATCGAATTCATTAAATCCAAATGAAAGATTCCCATAACAACGTATGATAAGAAAAATGACCTACCAACAATCAGTCGGTGTATGTCACATAAAAGTTTGCAGAAATTGCAGAGAGAGTGCGATTAACCGAGATAGTTGGAAGACTACTGCGCAGGGGCAAAATCCTCTTATGAGGTATGAAAACTAGAGAGAGCAAGAGAGAATTAAAAACTCGCCGGTTCACTGCAGCTCGATAGACTTGCCCGTCAAAAATGTAAATTAAAAATGTAGCAAGCGATTATAAACAGTTTCTAAATTGCTATTTAGTTGCTGGATCGTATCCATCGAAAATATTTGTGTACAAGACAAAAATTTTGAAACGAGACTAAAACGTAAAAGTCAAACTTACACAAAAATTTTAGCTTGTTGGTTCATCTATTGACTTGTGTTAAAATTTAGTTTAGCTCAGCTATGAAATTGTTCAATGACCGGAAGTCAATATTTTCAACAGAGCAGGCGTATGGGTTTCTATATTTATGGAGCTTTATTTCAGCTTTAATTCAGTTTATATTTCTAAAGCTTAGATCTAGCTTTCTAAGAGAGTCGAAAAAATTTGATAGTGTCGCGTATTTGATTCTACTAAAATGATTAAAAACAAATCCTGAACTCCTCTTGAACGAATCTTGAGAAGATGATTGAGCTGGAAGCCAGTCCTTGTAATCGTAATGTTTACTCAAATCAAAAACTGTCCAGCAGTATAAAAATTCTGCTTAAGATAAAACAATTTAGGAGAGTTGGTGGAAGCAGCACAAAAGAAAGAAAAACATGAGAAAAATGAGAACATCTCTTCCTGGATTTCCACTATGCTTTATAAAACCTCAGGCACTTGGTAGAATGCAATTGGCCAATCATTCATTAAAGCGAAAAATAATATGATTATGCATACCACAATTAGGCGGCAAAATCCTTACAAGGGATGTAGCATCAGTGTAAAAAAAGTATATAGCATACATCGGCTAGGAAGCCTGCATCTAGTTACCGGCAACAATATGTCGTCAAATACGCAAAGATTTATTTTATGCCAAAAGGATAACCTCGATCAGAAACTTCTCTTTAAGATCGCCTCGAAAATAAGTATATGGTAACTGCGAAATTTACTTCCGTTCAAACGAGAAAGCATTTCATTTTGTGGAAGAATAGTAGAACAGAGTTAACTTGGAGATAACAAATGTTTCAGTGGCAATTCTGAATAAAATCCACCAAAGTTGAGAAATGCTGAACTGGATGAGAATTGTCTAGATTAAATTCGAAAAATGAATCTCGCGCAGGTACAAAATATCTCCCAAAAACGCAAAAGGCCAAAATAACTATAGTGTTCACACTCTAACATGCCAGTTTGAGATAAATTCAGTTTAATACAAAAATCTAGGATTTTAGCAATAAATTGGAGATTTAATATACGATCTAATTTCCTAATAATTTGAAAAACTAATATTTTTAACCCTTTAACTGTTTAATTATTTTTCAGCGAAGACGAGTATACTCGACGAAAACAGAGTAAAATTTTATACAAAGAAACACAATCAAAAATGAAATAAAAAAAATTCAAGGCCATTTTTGTGTAGTGATAGAACAATAAAAAGAAATTGGGGTGATGATATTTTGATACATATATAAAATAACGGTTTCACAGCAGTAATAAAAAAAATCCAGTTCCTTTTTGTGCTTTATGTTTTAGTTATAATTAATTAAAAAAACATTTCGATAAATTATATTGCATCGGTGCGAACTATGCGAAAACATTTTAAAAATTATTTTTTTTAACAATTTTATTATAGATTTATAGACATTTTATCGATGACGACTTATTTTGAACCAAGAAGCAGTGCTTCAAAGAAGCAGTGCTTCAAAGAAGCCTCGGTGATTTGCCCTTCTTCATGAAAAAAAATAAAATTGATTCGTTGAATAATAAGGACGAATGTAATTTTTTTTATCTTGATGACGAGTATACTCGACATAAACAGTTAAAGGGTTAAATAATCGACCCCTTCGAAATATTTTGAGTAAAATGTTAATTATTCAGGGTTCCTATACGTACTTTCTTAATTCGTAATATTTTGAAACTTGTAGCGCGATGATCCTTAATCAACCACAAAAGAATAATTTCGACGGAACTATCATCCCGCGTTCTTCACATGCTAGCTGTGTAAATGACAAGACAACAGATTTTTAAAAGGTAAAAAAAAATTTTTATACACAAAAATTAATTATGAAGTTTAATCTGGCGATTTAATGAACATATTGAAGAGCTCAGCTGGTATAAGCTCCTTATTCCAGTTAGAATATTCAACGGGCACAGTATCTGTTCATGTAGTACTACAAATGGTGCAAAACGCATGCCTTTGTACATTTGTTTCATTTTATTACCTAGAACAGAATTTACGTCAACATAAATTGAAACATAGAAAAAGATGAGAACATCCAATTTTTGGTTGCCTAGCCAAAAGCAAAAGCTTAACCATCCCTTAAACAGAAAAATAATAATCATGTTTATATAGCTCAATGAAGCGGTAAACCATCCATCGGAAGCAGTGCCTACGAAAAGAAATGTATTCAGCAATCGGGCTGCCTCGAAAAATCATTATTCTTTCGTTGCCAATAGTTTCGGATATACTGACCAAGATTCCCTCATCTGAAGCATGTTCTTTGACATATGGTGTCCCCTGCTCTATACTAGATCGATTCCATTCCCCATGACTAAGAAAGCTGTGTATTGGTGGCTTCAACTCCTTCCTTATTAATGCCTTTTTCTCATTAATATCCTCGAAATCAGCGTCACTGAGTTGGTAAACATACTCTAGCTGCCTCATATTCTAAAGCCGACACCAAAAATTAATTAATGATTTTGCCACTAGTATTGGTTCTTGAATGAAGTTTGTAGGTTCTATCCACGTAGTTGCCACTTAAGTTCAAACTCAGTTTCTGGCTGTTTTGCTGCTTGGAACTGCATTCTAAAATTCTCAAATTGGATCTTGCCATCGAATGTCGGAGGCTTTCGAAAATTTCCATTGAGCTTCCGGCAACAGGTGCTGTTGGAATCATTTTATTTAGCTGGCCATTTCCAATAATTTATGAGGTCTGTGATTTAAAGCAGGCCTCCACTTGCATAATTTTATATTCAAGCTCCTGTATGATTCAAATTCTTTGAGTTGGTCATCTTCTTTTTCCTTAAGAAACTTTATTTCACTTCTTAGCTTTTTAACTTGAAAATATTTTTTGTGTTGAATTTGGTTGAATTTCTGGTCTATATCGGTAAACCACCCACTTTGTTCATCTGGTAGCTCCGCCATTGCGTTTTGTTCTTTAAGTAGTCCAGAAAATTGTCCACCTTGCTGGTCTAATTTGGCACTTTGTTAATCAAACTTAGTGGCCTGGGCTATTGCATTTCCATCATTTGAGGTAACAGCGCCACCATCATATCTCTCATGTCAAGGATGGTTTCTGTTGTTCATGTATAGGCGGCTGTACTGATATGATGGTTTCTGTTTGATCCATCGCTCCAGGTCCCACATTTATTTACACCTTTTTCGAGAGATTGGAATTTCTGATCCTCGTTTGGGGTAAACTGGCGTCATCCCTACCGGTTTTGGCCTCGGTGATGATTGTCGCGAAGTACACCCTCCGTTTCAGCATCCTCTTTCATGGCGCTCCATAGACCCGAAAGCAGCTTGTTCTTAATGTTTTCGTTTGAACGCCCGAGAATTGATGAGAACGCCCGAGAATTGAATTTATTACTGTTCACTTTTTACCTATTAATTTGTTCTGCTCACTGTCCAAATTGCTCTGAATCTAAAATTTTACATAAAACAAACAGTTTAATAAAAGAAATCAAGCAACGCTATTCGCATTGAATTAGACACTGAGAGCTAATCAGATGGAACGTCCCACCTTTTTGAGGTGACTTTTAAACCGATAGATATCAGCAAATCTTAGAGTGAACTGTAAAACATCAAAATGATTCCGATATTTTTGGTGGGTTCGATTTCCGTGAACAGGAAAGAAAAAGGTTGACTATTTGGGGTCCGATCCCTATCAGTAGTTAAACTTCAAACTGTATGAACCTAGTCCCAACCACGAATGAAATTTTCAGCGAATCTATAAAACCCACGTTCTACGCGGGATACCTGTGTAAATGACTAGACAACGATATAAAAAAAATTATTCGCGAAAACCTAATTTGCGTTTGTTTACAAAATCAATTCCTCAATTTTCATCATAAGCAGATTGCACATATTCGGATGGATGTACGATGCGGAATAAAACCCTCCTCCCCCAACTTCCCACATAATATTTTTTGGACCAATTATTCTTTTGTCCATTTTGATATACATTTTAATAAATCAAATTTGTGAATGATAACGATAGAAGCGTATATGCTTCGGTTCATGACTGATGATGAAGGTGGAGTAAGTTTCCATCGTATCCATCATCATGGATTTAGTTACACAAAAGGAGACACAAACAAAAAATATTTATAAAAACTGTATGGACTTTTATTTTTATTCATTATGATAATTGCAAATTTTTCAAAATGATTTCTCTCATCATCGTTTAATTGTTTTATGTTTCTACTTTGTACATTCGGAATATTTGCTTGTTGGGAATTTTATGATGATGATGAAAATGAAGGAAAATGTAGGAATAAAATAAACTCTATATATATATTATTTGTACGTTTCGTTTGCTAAAAATTAAATTCAATTCAGTAGAGCTGAAGAATATTGAAAACCATACACACACACACACACATTCACGGATGGGAAAACGAACTGAAAAATGTTGAACGGACAAAAATTATTATTTTTTTGGGGTTTCTGAGAACTCAAACTTTAGTTCATACGAAATTTCGAAATTTTTCAGTTTGTTGGTCATATTTGTTTTGTATCTCGATAATATTTGGGGTATCTGGTTTTGAATACCACATTTTAAGTTCGATTCGTCCATTAAACTTTTGATGCTATAATTTTTTATTTATGAAGTTCAGAATAGTTAAATGAAATGACATTAATAGCTGATCCGGCATTTTAAATATGTCTGATCTATTGTTCTTCCAGTTCAGCGCATAGCTATTGTTTAACACCACCACTGAAAAATGAATTTCTGCAATAAAAATTGCCCATCTAAATTACAGAGCAACCTATATACATAGCTTCATTTTGTGGTAATTAAGTATATCAGTCTCATCACTAAATCAAAAATGATTCTACTGAACATCCTAACTAATTGAGGTCATATGTAGCCTCGAGAAATGTGATCTTTTCTTCTTTTCCTCTCCTGATTCAGAGGCGGTTTCATTTGAAGCTTTCTTCGAATAAGGTGTTCCGAGTTTTAATGACTCTCCACACTGTTAATCGGCTCGCCTCCACACCAGCTCTCCTTTAATTTTTGCACAAGGTAGTGCGCAATTGGATACTGTCCTTAGTATAACACGTTTATCGGTTGCAGATGTAGCCTCAACAGTTTGGCTTTTGTTATTTAAGCCATATTCATTTGGATTTGTTATAAAACTGAAGATTACAGTCTTACTTCTTCCTATTTTATCTGGAGCAAACCAGCACTTGAATTTGGGCTAATTCTTCCTTACTAAGTTTTTTTCCTTGACTCATTTTTTATTTTTATGTTAAAACGGTAACTTTTTTTTTAAAAAATTAATTTAATTTAAGTTTAAATTTGCTAACAAATTTTGATAATTATGGTTGTTTCTATTTAAGTGAATCAAACAACAAATATCCTTTTATGAAAAAACAAAATAAAATAAAATTCTACTGGCCTACTAAATTATTTTTATTTAAATATTTGGTCATTTTGAACAAGTACTTATCCTATAAAAAAAATCTTGGAAAAGTTAGACCGATTTTAAAATATTCCAAAAAACGGTTGTTCCTATTTAAGTGAATTGCAGCGTATATCGACGATCTGTTTTTCCTTGATTATAGGCAATTTAGACTTTTTCATTCGGAATATGCCAATGATAGTTTCTCGCTTAATTAACCAAGTTGGCAATGGCCATTATTTATGGAATATAATATCGTTTAAATGTTCACCACAGCTTCTCACGGTGGCATGGATCGAAGGAATACAATTTTCAATGACTCTGCCGCATAGATCCGGCTGAATTTGAGCGATGATATTGGTTATGTTGCGGCTTATTGACTTAGACCGGCGACTTGAGGAAACCCCACAAGACAAAGTCTAGCAAGGTCAAATCGCACGACGGAAGGAACACAACGTCTCCCGTAAAATGGGCGTAACGTTTGTCTAATCAACTCCCATCTTGATAATAAAGTTTTATCATTTGAACGTGGTGCTCAATCGTGTAACTTTTCATAGTGATTTGGAATCAGTGACTGGAAAAAAAACACCAAATTAGACAGACGCTACCAAAACAACATGGCCGCCCCAGGCTACCTTCTTCGACCCGGCCAAATTGAAAACCCTTTATTACTATGGCTAACCAAAATATCATGGGAACACTATGGTTATCTGATCTTCTAACTGTATATCCCAATTCCTCTTTCTAACAAATAATTGGTATAGCAGCACCAACAATTCTAAAAATGTATCACTTATTGAACGTTTTGCTCAAAATTAAAGGAAAGGAACCATCGACATTTGCTTTAATTTTGAGCACCCTTTTTTGCGGCCTGCGTTCAACCGGCTTTGAGAGAAGCTGTCTTCGTTTAGTTTATTTTTCTAGTTGACCTTGAGAATAGCATGTTGGTTTATCATCTGCATGCAAATCTTCAACGTTTTGAAGTTAGAAGTAACGTAAACCCAAAAATTATTTCGTTAAAACATTTATTTATTGGATCAGTGTAACAACCATACAAAATTTATAGGATAGTGAACATTTATCAGCTCCGTTTACCTACATTAAACGAATATTTTTATCCGCCAGAAATTGTTTGTTGGTGATGATACAACAATGACAATTTAAAGTTCGTAGGATTGGATTGGGGTTCTAACAAAAATTTTGGTCGACGCTCTGGTATCCGTTCATACAGCGAACTCGAAATTTTTACTAATGTAATGAGGTTAGTTTATAAAATTAGATAAGAATTCTAACATTAGTTTGGATGAAATTTTGAATTTCTTCCACATGCTGAACGCCATTTGACCTTACAGTTCATGGAAAAAGTATGAAGTTTCTTACCGATAAGGGGTGTAAAGAGGACAAATATTTAGTGTGTACAGACTCAAACGTACACACACAAAGAACTTTTTGTAAATCTATGCGAAATCATGAAAATTTTCGACCTCGAATTTATTGCACATTTATACCATTAACGAAATCCAAAAAAATTTGAAAACAATTTTTGTGTGTGTACTTGTGAGTAAGCTGTGCACAATAAAGGTCTGTGTCCCAACCCAGACTGATCTGGATTTACTGATCAGGATGAAACTTCATCTTAAGCTGTTTCCTTATATTGGGAGGTTCCAGTGTTTTTTGGAAGAAACAGGTTTGTAGCAGCTTGTACACGAGCATTTTCGTTTATGCCAATATTTTGAAAATATAGCGTTAACGAAAAACGATTTAAAACAAAAACATTAATTTGCAATTTTTGCGGAAATGACGAGTTCAGGTAAAAACTTTATTTCAAAAACTTTACTTCATTTTACTTTCATTTTTTTTGTCAAAACTTTACTTCATTTTATCCTATACAAACCAGGCGGATTGACTAATAGACATATTTTTTTTCTCATACTTAAGCATTTTTCACAAATTGACAGAGCCTTGCAAAATGTGGTGGAACTATGTGTACTGAAAGCTTGCAAAGGAGCTTTTTCAATTTTTGCAATGATGTTGAAAGCGACATCTTTTTCTTCGACGTCATCGCACCAGCGAAATTTGTTTTTTTCCGCGAAATTCGCCGACTGGTTGTTAGTGGGATGCTTTTCCTATCATTTGCTGTGATGGGATCGTACTACGTGGCCCAGTAATCTATCTCGATTGCTCGAGTAGGGGTTACTTCGTCGTTCCGATTTAGTAAAGTTCGGAAGAAGGACTGAAATACTGAGAGAATATCAGCCACGTTTGTTCTAAACTCTCCATCCGTGTCTTTGATGGCTGTGGATCTTGGGTGAAAGTTCATAGTTAGATTTCTAGTGGGTAAGCGCAGTCTCTTGAATTTCTTCTTTTTGCTTTGATGTTTGCAATACAAACCATCATAATTTAGTCGAAACCTTTATGGCGGGGATACTCTGTTTGAATGCTCCTATATTACGAGTTAACTATTTTTTACGCAGCTTTCGTTTATTTTCGACGATTTGTCGGAAAAGCGTTTGGCTAACATCCGGTTTATTTAAAAACGAACTGCTTTAACGTTAAGTATGTTTTAGTCGTATTTCCTTTGAGTATACCACAAAACAACGGAAATATTAACCAAGACAGGTCGCGATAAATTTCGACCACAGCGGCATATTTTTGACTTCCCTATTTTTGCAAACCCGCTATGGTTCAGCAAAGGCCCAGTTTCAATTAAATAAAATAACCAGTGATCGCGTAAAGATCGGTTATATTGTATGATCATTACACCGAAATGGGAGATAAAAAACAGGCTGAAGTACTAAAGCACATCAAGTCACTTGGTAGAGCAGACAATAATCCTGATCTTATAAAATCTGCCTAGATGTGAAAATCACCTGCATTTATTCACTTTGCACTAGGACCACAGCAGGAAAACAAAACCACAGATGCATTATCGCATGAAAAGGATGGAATTAATATCTGCCAGGTTAGAATGTACATTACCGCTCAAAAGTTTTAGGCACTGTCAAGAACAGCATAAAACATATAAAAACTTAAATATAACTTAAAAATATGAAAATATGTATTTTTTAGCTACATACACACATTTATTAATGGCAATATACTAAATACAGTCGTTGGCCAAAAAACTTGCGCACTTACATCATTTCAACGTTTTTACATAATAAAACTAGTTTTTCTGTTCTTCTTTAAGTTTCCTCCTACTATTTTTTCTGAGTCACTTCCGTACTCTTGTTTATGACTAATTTAAATGAGCGGTCGCGTAAATGTGAATATTTGAGTGTGTTTTTTTGCAGTGAAAAGAATATTAGCTTACGTTTGTTAATTAGTTGTTATTCGAAAGTGGTTCTTTGTAGATCGTTTCCTAAGAAGGTTTTTATTCAAGAATTTTTTTTTTTACTTTTGTGTTTTGTGTACGTGACGTCATATTTTTGAAGTTGTAAACAATTTTTTTCTTAAATCCAGTATTGTTTTGAAGTGAATTTTCGTGTCACATTATTAAATTCTACATTTTTCGAACAAAATGGGTGGAAAGGACATCAGGGAGAAGCGAAAATCTGCTGCAGCTTCTCTCATTAAAAGTAAGCAACATTCCTACAGTGCTATAGCCAGAAAACTGGGCATAGGACGGGACAGTGTTCGGCGAATCGCCCAAAAAATAGAGGACAAACAGGATATTTTCGTGAGTAAGTATGAAAACTGCGGTAGGAAACGGAAAACATCAAATCGAGTGGATCGCAAAATAGTCCGTGTTGCATTGGAAGACAGCCAGGCACCAATTCGAAAAATCACCAATGCGATAATCGAGCCTGGAGTGAAAATATCGGAAAGAACAGTACGACGTCGTCTGAAAGAAAATCAACTAATATGCAGGCGCCCAGCAAAAAGGCCTCGTCTCACTCCATGCATGAGACAACAGCGACTGGTTTAGGCTCGGCAGCATCAGGGATTCACAGAATTCGATTGGAATAGGGTAAGTTGCAAATTTAAAAACACCAATTCTCTTGAGCTGTGTTCAAACATGAAAAATACTAACCAACTTTATTTTTCAATTCCATAGGTTATATTTAGCGACGAGTGCCGCTTAGAGGCGGTCCCGGAATTTCACAGTTTCGTGTGCAGGCGACCAAGCGAAAGCTATAATGAGGACTGCGTAGAGAAACCAGCTAAACATCCACCGGTCGTCATGTTATGGAGCTGTATATCACCAAAGGGGGTCCTGCACCAATAGATGTTCAAGGAACGATGCGGCAAGACCAATACAAGAAGGTTTTGAATGATGTGTACATGCGCTATGTGGAATCCCTGTCCCTTCGTCCATCGGTGTACATTTTCCTGCAAGATGGCGCACCATATCACAATACATTAAGCGTTAAAAATTACTTAGACAGTAAAAAAATAAACATTCTTCCGTGACCAGGCAATTTACCAGATCTCAACCCGATAGAGAATTGATGGTCCGTGCTGAAGCGACTATGTAGTATGTATGCGTACCAATAATACAGTGATCGAACTAAGAAAAAACGTCGAGAACTTTTGGAAAAATAATTTAGAAATCAAAAATACAATAAAGAAATGCTACAAAAGCATGCCAGAACGATGCAAACAAGTATTATTAGCTAAAGGAGGGGTCACAAAATATTAATATTTTTTTTTTTTTATTATATAAAATAAATTATGTTAACTAATTATATTAACTAAATATAAATTATTTCGGAAAATATTTTTTTTTATTTAAAGTGCAATCGAGTTTAAAAAAAAAATTATGTGATTTCCATGGGTGTGCAAGTTTTTTGGCCAACGACTGTAAATGTCCAAATTAAATGCTCAATTTAAATTTTACTTTCATTTATGTGACCTCCCTCTGATTGAACAATCGCAGCGCACAGTCGAGGCATTCTCGAAATAAGTTTTGCCAGAGTTTGTGGCGTTATTGAGTTCCAAATTGATTGAAGTTTGTTTCACATAACAGTAGCTGATGTTGGAGCTGATTGCTGTCTTCCCGGTCCAATTCTTCTTATAGTAACTCAATAGGGTTCAAGACAATGCTCTGTGGAGGCTATTCTATAATTTTAATTGTTCCTTCGTCCTCTAAATGGTGAAGATAGCCTTTATATAATTTACATGAATGTTTTGGATCATTATCTTGATGAAAGATAAAATTTTGACTCAAAAGTCGGATTCCTGAAGGTATTGAGTGGTTCACCAAAATTTGTCGGTATCCTTCTTTTCTTAGTATTCCGTCAATTTTCACAACATCGCCTACACTAGTACCAGCAAAAGAGTCCCAAATCATCACTGAAAAACCTCCATGCTTTACAGTAGCGGCAATACACTCTTTGCTGGTACGTTTACCCACAGATCTTCTCACGAATATTCGTCTTCGGGTACCAAAAATTCAAATTTGGACCCATCCGTCCATAAAACTTTGTGGCAATCTTTTATCGTCCAATGTTGGTATTCACGGGCTCATTCAAGTCCCTTTTGCTTATTTTGTTTACTAGTAATAGTTTTTTAATAAGAACACGGCCATGGAGTCAGGATTCCTGTAGAGGAAGATTAACCGTAGAAACACTAACTAGTTTTGGGTGACCAACATTTAGTTATGCGGTTATTTCCGGGGCTGTTTTGTGTCTCTTCGTCTTGCTAGTAATCAGTATTCTATGATCATCTACAGATGTTGTCGCTCTTGGTCTTCCACTACGTCTTTTATTAAAAAAACTGTCAGTTCTCCGATATTTTGTAACATTACAATCGACCATTACATCTGTCAATTGCTTATGCCTGTATGGTAGGCTATTATAAGCGCACGTGGTTCAGTACTTGGTTCTTTTCTTGGGGCAATTTTAAATAATTGTCACTCGATATTTTGCTTACGATGTTAACAGTGTAAATTCAGACTGCAATTGACCCTATTTGACTCATTTCAATGAAATCTTTTCAAAAAATCAATTTAAATATCATACCTAGCATAAACCCGACTGATACATTTTTCTGGAAATTCCTATGGACTGTTATTGTAATTGTACCGTAATAAACAGTTTACGACAATCCAACCAAGCACAGGTAGAGGGTAGTAAAATTAACCCTATATCGTTGGTGGTTATATAATGAAACTGCGTTTCAGATAAGTATTTCATTTTATTCAAATGTTGATTCGTAAACATAATACTGAATCAATAATACATGAAAAAAGGGGTGCCTAAACACTTTTGAGCGGTAGTGTAGATCATGTCGTAATAATCCAACATCCGATTTATGTTTGACACAAGGATACAAAAGTGCAAACGAGATTAACTTCTGTATAACCACTATTACACCATCAGATATGGCAGTCAAAAACTAAGCTGGAAATTTTTCAAACTTACGATTGCGCGGGGAATAAAAAAAACTTAACAATAAAATAACTTTTCCGATCAATACTGACCTATCGGTCATCTCTTTTGGGAATTTTCACTCCTACCATTCTCAATTTCCATCTGACGCTTAAAAAAATCCTTCTGTAGCTGACCCAATTGGCCACATAGAATAAATCGTTGAATTTCAATATATGGTGGAATTACGAATTCGACTACCATCGTCATCCTTAGTGAACAAAAACAACCAGACTTTTTTTGGTCTGAAGAATACCGAAATGCATTCACTCAGCTTAAACGCCTACTAGGGAATATTACTTGATGAGCCCATCCACTTAAAAACAGTCAGTTTCACAACTGCACTGTCGTTGCAGCAGTTCTGTAACAGATCAAAACAGAAGGTTTTTTTCTCGAAGAAATTGACAAATGTTAAAAAGAACTATTCCGCATTGGATTACTTACAATTTTTCAAACAGTCAATCATTTCAGATATTTTTTCAAAGTTGGGGCTTCTCATGTACACTGACCACAAACCTTTGTCAAGAACCATACAATCAAAAAACAGAAATAAATCCACAACAATCACATCATATGAATTTTATATGACACTTCACGACTGATACGTACTCCTCAACGGCAAAAACAATGTGGTGGCTGCGACATACTAAATCGGATAACAGAACACGAAATGGCCGTCATTGGATCTTGCTCCGGCTACAAGACTATCATCAAAGCATAAAACGCAGGCTGAAACCAGAGCTGTTAGAATTACCAAGTTCAGAAATCTGCAAAATATTAACAGGGAATGATCGTCCTTATATAACAGAATTATTTCGTTGGTACCGTTGTCGATACTCTGAGTAGTATTTCGTATCCTGATATTCCCGTTACAAATAAACAAAGACGAAAACCAACCGCGATAAATCCCTTTTCTCATTAAATTTCCAATAATCAGAAAATCACCACACGGACAATATTTGGGTGTCGTGTAAGACCATTTCCAAAAGTAATGAGAACGGTGGTCCGAAGCGTTCTGTAGCAGAGACATAAATGCAACAACAATCGTACAGAAACTTACCGAAGAATACTTATCCAGGTATGAAGTTCTGGTCAATGTTACCAACTATTGTGCTCATACCGAATTAGAATCAATTCCTCCATCATCCTCAATCTAATGGTATGGTTGAACGTTTGAAGCGACCGAAAAAGTGCTCAGCAGAATTTATTTATGGACCTACCGATCAAGCTACTCGCTGAGTTTTTCATCGACAATACTCTTTAACCTGAAGCTAATACCTAACGACTAAATTATCGACCATCTTTGCACCATTAAGTAAAACCAAATACTCACCAGCACACAATTTCACCCGAAAACTCTCAGATATTGTCATTTTATTTTCATAATGGTAGATGTAGAGTAGATGTACTTTTTTGTAATGGTAGATGTATCTTGGACTAACTCCGATTAGTACAAAGTTCTAAGACATTTTCCCAATTGTACCTACCAAAGCCAAAAATCATGCTTTATTTCAACCGACAATCTAAATTCGGCTAAACAAAAGTGCAAACGAGATTAACTTCTGTATAACCACTATTACACCGTCAGAAATGGCGCTCAAAAATTAAGCTGGAAACTTTTCAAACTAACGATTGCGAGGGTAGGCCATACAATAAAAAAAACTTAACAATAAACAAAATACTACGGGTACTCTTCAACAGGCAGAAAACTTTACAAAACTATTTGTATTTGCTTATAACAAATGCAAGTGACTCCATCATTTCATAATGGAACTTCACTTGCCTGTTTTAAATAAAATACTTTAAGCATTGTGATATGATGTACTGCGCTAACCAATTTACTAACTATGTGATTAGTCAGATGTCGGTTAACGGATCAAATTCTAGGTTAGTGAAAAAAACGGAAGCAGTATCCGAATTACCTCTTTATCTCGGTATGCTAACCTTATGAACGATTGCTTTCAAATGCTGCAGAACATTAAAAAGAATGATAAACCTTAAAAGAAGAAACGACAAGTGACGAAGCTATACAGAGAGCTTGGTAACGGGAGCGTGTAATAATCCTTTCACATTGCAGTACTGCTTAAATTTAATATATATTTCTACTTAGTGGCGGAAAGCCATTCTTGTAGCCGATATTAGAGTGAAGTAGTCAAGGATTTAAAAATCACAGATCTCAATTTAAATCTCATTTATTTAATGGACCATCCAATCTAGAACTATCAGCCTATGAGTACAATCCAGCATGTGGGAACGTGGTTTTATATTTAGGGAGTCATGCTTTCGCTTTTAAAGACAATCCTTTATAAAATCAATGGAAACAAATACTTTGTTGCTAGACGAGTAAATATTTTGTCACAATCAAAAACTTCACTAGTGTAATCTTAAAACATAGATTATGAGATTATGTGGCAATAAAAAAATGCCTCATTAGACAGTTTCTTGGGATGAGCGGTTGGATCGGATCTCTTGAAATCCAAAGGTATCACATGGAACGAAACAGCACAGAAGGCGTTTCAAGAACTCAAGTCCGATATGTCTGATGAGCCGGTGCTAATACATCCGCACTACGTCTGCACATTATATATCTAGGTAGAAGCTTCAAAGAGAGGAGTAGAAAGTGTAATCTTCCAAAAAAAAAAAACGATGATGAGGATAACCACCCAATTTCAATGCGTGTAAAATCAGTCCCAAAAAAAATCCCAAATTTGTTGCATGCCACAAAATGTTGCACAAATGCTGCAACTGTGAAATATGCCCCAAAAATCCCAACTTTGTTGCATACAAAAAATAGTGCACATGAATCTCAAAAAAATATAAGGATTGATTTGAAATAAAAATAAATTTTAGATTTTCAGTTAAACGGATCACACAGCACTTATTTATTATAATATGAAAAAAAAAATCATGCTACTAAACTAAACAAGAAGGCAAGTGTATAAGCAAGTAAGTTTCCAAAATGCTAATAACAAAAGTCATCTTCTAATAGACATACATAGGGTTTATTCCTTACAAGATTCAAATTAGAAATTTATTCTACAAAATTCAAAATATTGACATGTGGGTAGGTTTTCTGGAATGCTCATGATATGGAATCTTACCGAGAAAAACGAATCGAACAACTCCTGGGGTCGGCAATATATATAACTGGTCTTTTACAAAGGGGCTGTAGCAACAAATTTCAAATAAAAAATTTGTTCAACAAATTTCAAAAGATTGGCAAGTGGGTAGGTATGGGAACGTATCACGGGCGTTCCAGAAAACCTATCCAAATGTCAATCTTTTGAAATTGGTTGAACAAATTTGTTAATTGAAAATTGTTGCAACAACTCTTTTGTGAAAGATCCGTTATTTATATCGCCGACTCCAGAAATCGTACAATTTGTTTGTCCCGATAAGAGAACGTATCATGTCACGAGCATTCCAGAAAACCTACCCACCATTCCATCTTTTGAAATTTGTTTAACATGTTTTTTAATTGAAACTTGTTGCAAAAACCTATTGATTGTGCAACGTATATTGCATGCAACAAATTTGGGATTTTTTTTTGGGACAATTTCACTTGGGTTTCTTCTCGCATAAACTAAATGGTGCTCTAAAGAATTACAGTGTTACGGAACTAGAATGTTTAGGGCTGTACTTCGAATACGGAAGCTCAGCTAGTCTCCAGTGGCTGATGAACCAAACAGATCTCAGTTGGTGAATAGCGCCCTGAGGTTTATTTGCATGGTTATAACATCCATATTCAATATCGTAAGGACATAGGAAATGTGGTGCCGGACTATCATGGATTTGTTCCAGCTCAAGATAACGACGGAAGCCTATTTCAACTAGAGAGAGGAGCAGACTACCAATATGAAGTCGGTGCCAGAGAACATCAAAGTTGTAGAGCTGGTCCAAAGCTGGTAGAGTACTTAGAAAGGGACGTGTTTACCAATATTTTCAGTGCTCAAAGTCATTCTCACTGACAACGACAAACAGTTTAAATCCAACTTACTCAATAATACTCCAGTATATGCGCCGCAGGCCCATGCTTCCGAAAGGGTAAATAGATCTACCCTCTGAGCAATCCGCAGCTATATAAAGGCAGACCAGCATATTCCACAGATACCCAGCGCCTTACGAACTACAATACATTTCTCGATGGAATATGCACCTTCAGCATAACACCAGTACAATTTCTGGCTGCTGACCGAAAACTAAAGGAAGAACAGAAAGTATTTGTGCGGCGCAGCACTACTCTGCTAGATAAAAAACTTGTTCCTGCAAAAATTCACTGGTCCATAGACCGCGTGGCATACGAATTAGTAAATGAAGAAGGGAACTATTTGGGAACGTTTCATGCCAAAGATATCATGAATAGAAATGATTCAAAGATGTTGAAGCCTTTCCGGTATTCAAATCTGACGATTGTTTTTTTCTTTATGGGGAAAGTATTGGAAACATTTAAGTAAAGACATTCAGCATCACGATTGCAAAATAACGCTTAGTATTTAAATTAGAGCTCTTGTCACGACATATATGGTATGACAATAAAATACTCACTCAACTCGGGATGATTAAGCCAATTTGTGAAAGGGAACATGTAACACTTGCTTACTGAACAACAATTGGCTTACCACGAAATATCAAAAGCATTATTTCAAGTTGCAGCGGCGATCTCTTATACAACTCCAGCGGCACAGAAACGAACTCGTAACATCAATTGCCAATTTGCAGTTCTGGCAAAGAAACACTTAACACATTTCATAGAACCACATTGAACCCTTAGAGGATAAAATAGAAAGCACAACCAGTTGGTTGAGCTCTTCCAAAATTGTTTAATTATGTGACGCAATTTGTATCGTACTAAACGATTCTTCTAGGGAGATATTAAGTAAAACTGTGATATTTTTAATGGGATATGCTTCTGATCAAAAACTTATATTACTTACACTCAAAGGAAATAACACGTCAGCTTTGACAGCTTCTCAATCGCATTTACCTGAAATAAAATAAAAATAGCAAACATGAATATATTGAACGCAAAACACCTTGAAAATCTACTTAAGCCTAAATAAATATTGAAAACTAAACCTTTTTCACCGGTATGTGTGCCGTTATGCCAATTATGCCATTTTCACTAAACTACGCTTGCAAGACACATAATTGTACAAATATTATAAAGGTAAACATTTATCTATTCGTATCCAAAAACCTGCAGACACACAAAAATTCTTATAACTTTCTGTAAGAGGTTTGTAGTTGTTATACAAAAAAACAGCAACAACACAAAATTCTATAAACTGATAATAGTCGATTATTTAAAGAGACGAAATGTTATTAATAACTATAAATCACCTTGTAAAACAAACCGATTTTATAGGATAGGGGAATGGGAGGGGCGAGGGAGATATAAAATATTTTCCTTAAATCTCAAAATTTATTTTGATTTTTATATTGAAAAAGGAAAGACATCGTCAAACATATCAATCTTATTAATTTATTTTGTTCTTAGAATTTAACAATAGCCCTATTTTTATAATTTTATATGAATGTACAAAATATGTAGCTATTTAGCACAACACCTCTCACCCCCCTGCTCAAGAACAGAATAAATTTACATTTTATATTCGACTTAACACAAAATAATCGTTTTGAAAATATCTGGAAAATCATAAAAATATGTGTGATCCTATAAACGATATAACACCAACCGCCCATCGAATTCCGTTTCTATATCGCTTGTCTGTGATGCGCGCTTATCAAATTTGACAAGTTGAAATAAATGTTTCTCTCCCAAAAAAAAAAATAATAATATTATTTGGAAAATGGGAAAATGATAAAGTAAATCGTTTCAAATACGATTTCTTTTTATTTACTTTGGTGTGTGTGTGTGTGTGTGTGGGTTCGTTTTGTACTTGTGTCAATATTATATTGATTTGAGAAAGATAATTCCAGCACAGGGATGATGCGAGATGAGAATATGTGGAGGAAGATGAAGAAAAGCAATAATGTCGAAACACAGATTCCAATTCGATTTTTTGAGTAGATTTATGTATTGTCGGGTTACAAGCTTATTGGTTATAATTTTTATGTTCTCCTCGTTTTATGTACAAAATATACTATGGAGAGATTACAAATATTTTTATTTGTGATTTGTTGTTAAATTTTGTGGTAATGATTCGATCGCTTATCTTCAAATTATTGCTTATAAATTATTGAAAATAATAAAAAATTTAAATTGTAGCTATATTTTGGTTGGGTTTATTTAAACGTGTAAATATACAACGAGGCGCTGAAAGTAAACTACTTTACTATTTACTAATATGTCAAATCTTCAACATTTTTTTGACCGATATACTTTCCCAAAATAATCCGATGTGCTTGATTATATTATTTTAGAGTACTGTCTTCCCTCGTTCAAAACGCTTGAATATACAGTGGCGCCATTCCGGCTTACTCTGGGAATAGGGAATTGAAAAAAATATTTTTAAAGCAGTTTTTGGTTGATTTACATATGTGACATGCGACGTGTGACGGAAGCTTGTAGCCAACCAGAGGCGAATAATTTGACATTCGTCACACGCCACACGTTCAGAGATGGTTTAATTTTATCTTTTCCGCCACGGTTGCAACACATACAAATTTATATGTAAATGACGTTCCCCAATATATCATAAGCGATATTTCATTTGCCAATTTACAACAACGATGCTATGTATTCAATGCCAATTTGGAATTCGTTGATTTTCTACAGAGTGGATGGTATTGAAATTCTAATTCTATTTTTTAGTTACTGTGCTTGTCACTAGAGTTTACCAAATAATTTTTTTTTTGTTCTAAATCTTGCCATCTTGTATATTTTATTTTGATTTTTTAACATTTGCTACAAAATTGACACATACTATTGACAAGCGTTTTGTACTGATGATTTACGTTAAAAAATTTTAGTAGAACATACTAATAAAACTAAATAATATTTAGTTTTCAACAAAATAATAACTGTAACATGGTGTATTGATTATAATGGACTTATACAAAAAAACAAAATAAAAAATATCGCAAATGTCAAACACTACCAACTTTCAAAAACAATTCACGAGAATTCATTGGTTGCTTCTTTTCGCCAAAAATTGATTTGAATATCAATTTAAATTCTTGGTCAAAATTATTTACCCCAAACTGTTAGACAGTTTAATAGGCCAGAAAATTATAATTTAGACAAAAATGCTATGAAAATATTTCAAATAGGCCGGAATAGTGGGTATTTGATTTATAATTTGACTCCAAATTAACGAGTATGAAGTAACTGGCAGCTTTCTGGCAAACCTTATAAATCCTATTAAACTTCTAACAAACGTTATAAACGTAAATAAGTCCTGACAAATGCAAATTGACACATGATGTAATCAAATATTTAAATTTAATTTACAGTAGGTCAGAAGACCATAATCTGCATTGCATTGGTAATAAAAATATTCTAATTAAATGAAACTACTAAAAAATAATTTAATTTCATCAGCGTGTAATTATAAAGTTAAGGTAAAAATTTGATTAGGCAAACAAAAAATATTTTAGGTTTTGCAAATATAGAGAAGGGGGATAAATATAGAAATGACTTCACTAACAGGTTGTTAATTGCCATTTAGGAAAGTTTACACAAATGGTCATCGTACAAGCTAACCAAAAGAGTCTAGGCAAAGAAAAAATTAATTTAAGCTTTAGAAATACAGAGAAGGCTAGTGGCCACGTGGCTCCCCTTTTCTATATTTTCGATGTGGGACAGGATGTTGTCCAATGTTCTTTGAAAGATTGATAGGGTATTTTTTAGTCCAAAAGAGAGTCTGACGAATTCATGCTTTCCATTATTGATAGAGAAAGCTGTTTTCTCTATATTTGAGTTCTTGAGTGGTAGTTGATGGAATCCACTTTTAAGGTCAACGGTGGTGAAGTATTTATTTTGCCTAATTTGGTGCGGACTTCGATAATTTCGGGAATAGGATATCTATCGGGAATACTTAAAGAAGTTTGTTTGCTATAATCGATCACCATTACATACTTCTTTACACCGGACGCGTCCAGTTCTTTCGGAACAATCCACCCGGACTCTCGATTCCATTTTTTAATGCCTTATAGATATTATTTTGAGCAGACTGGACTATCTATCCTACTAATCAGTTAGATTCGTACCTGTTCAGTGAAAAGATTGGAACAGTTTTTTTATTGCTGCGTAGTTTTGAATGTGATCTTCGTTTAGGTGAAAGATTCTTATATTGATTTTATTAACGTCTTTCGCTTTATATTGTTTTAATGGAATTTTAATGTTGGGATAAATAGTCATTTGCCCATCATTGGGATGGATAATCGCCTGAAGTTTTAAAGGATTTTAAACTAGCTAAAATTTAAGTTTTCCTATATTATTGCCAAAAACATATACCGAAGCATAATGTGTAATTTTAACACTTCCTCCGACAGAGTTACCGTGAAATGGTATAATACTTTTTATGGGGTTTCTAGCGTGTTTAGCCTGAATATCATTTTTATTGCAGCCTTTATCGATTAAAATTTTTAAAGTTTCTCTGTTCCCAATAAGAAATTCGTAATAAAAGCATTTTTTTATTTCCCTAGAGCCAACTTGCATACAATGGCCATTTGTGTAAAATTACCTAAATGGCATTATTAATGTGTTAATAACGTGATATAATTAATCATCAAAACTTTTGCCTTAAAATTATAATTTTTTATAACCTAGTGAAATTAAATTATTTTTAGGGGTCCGTTCAGAAGGGCATAATTTAAAATTGCATATTTAAAAAATGCATAAGCTGCAAAACAGAATCTTTTAAAACTGGATATTTCAAAACGGCATAAGGGTAAAAACGGCATTTTTCAAAATGGCATTTTTCAAAATGGCATTTTTCAAAATGGCATTTTTCAAAAGGGCATATTTCAAAACGGCATTTTTTAGAATGACATTTTTCCAAACTGCATATATTTCAAAACGGCATATAAGCAAAACGGCATTTTTCAAATCCAAAATGGAATTTTTCAAAACTGCATATTTCGAAACAGCATAGGTACAAATGGCATTTTTTAAACTGCAAAAGGTAGATTGGAATCTTTTAATCGGATATGAATCTAGAATTATCTTTTCATTAATTTATGGAATATGACCAACAGGTACTGTTATTTTTCACGGAACATAATGAAATTTGACATGAATGAAATTTTTGAACGATTCTTGTCGGAACTTGTCTATTTCTTAGTCGATTAAGATCAAATTTCACATGTGAATTTACAAATCATTTGGAATAAAATTGATGAAATGAGATTGATTATAACAAATTGTTTCTACATGTTGAATATAAAAACTTTGGTAGGTATGTTATAAGACAGGTGCATATTTATTTTCATTGGAATTACATTATGCATATAATATTCTCCTTCACCTAAATTTTTATATAGAGCTTCGAAGTTCTAGTTAGTTAATTGCAACATCGTACAATTGCATGATCGTAGCGGAAAAAACTCTAAACGTTACCAACGCAGAAATTGAGAAACTGGAAAGGGGAAATCCACCACCCCCAAAAAAATCTAAATATGTATATTATAAAGGAAAAAAATATAAACTTAATTTTAATAAAAAAAAAAGAAAAGAATACATCAAAAATAGCTTTTTGAAAGCAATTGCTGAAAATACATTATATCCTTTTAGTATGTAATTAGTATTTAGTTAAACTCGATTTATAAATATATGTATGTGTATGGCATAAATAGAGCACTTGTTACGACTGTGTGGTCTTAACAAGACATTTTTGTAAATTTGTTTCTATTCTCCACGTGGTTTCTTGCGTCCGGGTTTTTGTTGTCTAAACGTGGTTTCTTGCGTCCGTGTTTTCGCTGTCTGAACGTGATTTCTTGGTGGATGGATTCCTGTGTGTTTTCTTCTGTTATGTTGGCAACGGAACGAGAATGGGAGAGGAAGAGAGAACAATGCACATCGAGTGTGTGCAAAGTAAAACGTTTTGAAAAAAATGTTTTTTCTTGTATGTCTCTCTTTTGTACCAACGAAAATTTGGTATAAAGGAGAGACAGAGAAGAGAGATGCATTTTCTTCTAAAACGTTTTACGAGCTGTGCGACGCTCGAATTTTTTTTGGTTGTCATTCAAGTTGTGATTTTCGACAGAAAATTCGGGGTTTTTGTTCTTAAAATTAATTCGAGTGTGGTATTGAAAAAATTTCACAATTTGATTTTTAATATTTTGTATTTAAAAGAAATAAAAAGTTAATCAAAAGATAATATCTTACAATTAGAAGCAAATTTGTTGTAATTCAACATGATATGTGTGCAAAAGAAATAGATTTTGCCCATTATTTTTTGGTAAACTTGTGTTTTGAGTTTATGGACTGACTCAGAAATACGAAAAAATTAGTGTCAATTTACAAAACACAAAAAAATTGCTTTTTTATATTCAATTTTTATAATTATAATTATCTAAAATAATAATCGCGTTATTGAATGTTTAAAAGTACAAGTTTTGTTATTAATTAATGGTGAAAATTTATAAATAAATAGTACAACACGGCAGAAGTACATAAAAATATTTTGCTCGAAAGTAAATTCCTGTTAATAAAAGGTGGAAAACGAGTGTAGTGCGAGCCAATTTGTGTGGTGACGGTGGTGTAATTAACGGGTGGCCCAACGGGGTATTAAATTTGAACAACAATAGAACCTGTGTCGGGCGGACACAGTGGCAGCGTTGATAGCCCTGGGAGGACATCGCAGAGTATATCCAAGAATACTGTTATCCAAGACACCGCAACGGGTGGCCCAACGGGGTATTAAATTTGAACAACAATAGCACCTGTGTCGGGCGGACACAGTGCCAGCGTTGATAGCCCTGGGAGGACATCGCAGAGTATATCCAAGAATACTGTTATCCAAGACACCGCAACGGGTGGCCCAACGGGGCATTAAATTTGAACAACAATAGCACCTGTGTCGGGCGGACACAGTGGCAGCGTTGATAGCCTTGGGAGGACATCGCAGAGTATATGGGTAGCGCAACAAAGTGGTCATACACAAATTATTTACGGCGGGAAGACGCCCAACGGTCCGGGCATTGGAAGTTGCCTGTGGCATGACGGCACCAAGGCCGCAACCCAATTTTTATCGGGGAGAGGCCCCGCAACAATAACGGCGCAAGGCCGCAACATTTTTTTTGATAATAATTAAGGTACAATTTGTTTTATTTTTTTATTTTAATTCTTTTTTGATTTTATATTTTTTTTTATATATATTTTTATTATATTCCTATATATATATATATAATTTTCAACATTTTTGTGATCGAGCGCCGCACAGCGGGTGCACGCGCTCGGTACGCATTGGTTTTTCTCTCTCTCTCGTTTTCTTCTGGTGCGGGTGGAGGGGGAAGTTGTTTTCCTTTTGTTGTTTTTTTTCTGTGAATAAAATGAAATATTAAATTTTTTTTCGGTCGGTATGATGGGAGCGGAGACTCCCTCTGTGTCGGTGCAGTGTTGATTGCGGTCTCTTGGTGCCCGCATCCAGTTTCGTAACCAAGGCTCGACCTTGTTTGAGTTCGAATGGATGCGCGCATCAAGGCACCTCTCTCCCATTTATAATTTTTGAGTTGTTCGTTCCTCAGGTTCCGGCCGACGAATTTCGGCGGAACATCCGGTTTATTATTATTTGCGGTTTTATCTTATGTCAAGTTTCTGTATCATCACGGTGTAAGCCAGGAGCCATGCATGCCTCAAACCCCACGACCCTTCGCACTTCTCCCTGAGAACGTAGCCGGCAAAATATCACCGTGGAGGCCTCTGCATGCGCTTAGTGAAATCTGCAGGTTGGCAGTAGCCAGCCGGTAACACACTTTTGAAAAATGCCGAAAAGAATCTAAATAAATGTTGTAATGAAAAATGGCGTTTTGTACCTAGGTCGTTTTGAAATTTGCAATTTTGAAAAATGTCGTTTTATACCGTTTTGAAATATGCGGTTTTGAAAATGCCATTTTGAAAAATGCCATTCTGAAAAATGTCGTTCTGTACCTTAGGCCGTTTTTAAATATGCAGTTTCAGAAATTTTAGAATTTAAAAAATGCCGTTCTAAAATATGCCATTTCGACCGAGACCCATATTTTTTTACTAATTTTATTTAATTGGAATATATTATTAGCAATGCAATGTAGAATATGGTTTACAGACCTACTGTAAATTTAATTTAAATAGTAGATTGCATCATGTGTCAATTTGCATATGTCAGGTTTTATTTACATTTATAACGTTTGTTAGATGTTTAATATGATTTAAACGGTTTGCCAAAAAGTTCTCAGATAATTCACGATGGTACCAAACTTAGGTATTAACAAAGTTTTAAAGGGGTTTTTGATTTTACTCAAAAGATGATTGAATTAAATTGTGATTGTGACTAAGATCGGGACATTTGCCATAATTACTGTGATTTACTGTTGATTTATTGAACTCAAGGATCGAGCCTACAGTCCTACATCGAATAGTAATATTCGCGACTAACCGCTCGAAATAGTGACTTGCGGATGCGGATCCGATTCGGATTCGAAAATCGACGAAAATTACTTCGATTTTAGTATGAAATTAGTTGAAACTGTGAAATAATTTCAATAATCGGAATCAGAGAAATCTCGTAATCAAATTTATAAAAGGAGAAGAAAAAAGTTTAACCACGCCGAACTCTAAACTCGAGCCACCTTGTATACTAGTGAAGTATAATGCAACGCAATTTTCACTGTAATCCATACTGGAGGAATGTCGACATTTGAGGAATGTACTAATTAAATAGAAAGCTTAGGCGTTTTATTTGGATAGTGTTCTATTTGAAATTTTCTTTTAAATTTTGAAAACAATACTTTTTGGTACTCTCGAACAGAACGCCCATGCGTTATTTACGATGGAAGACAATACCAAATCGCAACTGAAATCTGATGGTAATAATATAAACATTTGTGTCCACCCATCTACACCTCTAATACATGCTAAACAGATTACAGAAGCCATATGCCCGGCATTATGATTGTTGTTGGAAAGAAAAAATTACTTACTATAAACAAGAAAAAAGCGATTGAATCAAGAATATCGAGGATTAATTGAAGACACTTTTTTTCTTAATTTATTTTATATTTCGGATTGTTAACTTTGGTTTTCTTTACAAGGTAAAGCACTTTAAAAAATCACTCATTTTTAAAAACAAAGTATTTTCATGGAGCAATGAGTTTCATTTGAGTATTTAGAGAATATTATATTCTCAATTATAACAATTATTTCTTATGCCAAGAAATTTTTTATTACTAAAAAAAAAAATTATATACAAATATTTTAAACTGAGAAAAGTATATCTTAAAATGAGAAATTTATTCCTAGACGAATTTTATTTCGTCTGCGTATTTCTCGTACAAGAAAGAATTTATATAACGTAAAGTTTTCTCGCAGCTTTGTTACTTTAAGGAATTGCTTTCTTGTACATGCTTGATCATATTTCTTTTTTTTATTATCCCTGCAATCTGTTCTGGGGCCCAGGCTCTTCCCACTCTTTCGCGGTTTGCTTTTTCCGTTCTTAGTTTTACGCCGTTGCCAGCCAATTTATCACCATCTGCACATTGAATAGCTCCATGCCAGCCTATACTAGCATGGAAGATGGCCGACCCATGAGTTTTGCACTCCGACAGGGGGTAATGGATGTGTGCCATTTCATCGCAGATCGTAATCTGTATATAAAAATTCCTTTGCATCCTGCTTCTATCGAGATTCAAACCCGGAACCTCCCGATCCAAACTTAACAAAACATTTTATCTTAAATGTTTATACATAGTTTCTTAATTTTACGTATAGTTTATTATTTAATACAATTGATTTATGGCTTTGGCAATTGGATAATCCATTCTAGAAAAGTTTTTGATTTTCGATCAACTTTAGATAGCTCTGACTTTTTCACCAAAATTTTTTAATAGCCGTCTAATTTGAATTGCTTCGGAGCATGCTTCTGATAAAAACATAAACTCGGCGTCAGTTGATGAACGTTGATGAACGGCATGAACGTTTTTTTTAAACAATACAAAAATATTATCCACCATTGGACTTTCTATCTGTGCGGCATTCAGTCCAAATAACTCATTATTATTAATTTTCTACACTAATTTTAATCCCGATGCCCCTTTTAAATATTTAAGAAGAGGCTGTAGCTCCACCTAGTAGGTTTGTGTAGGTGTGCTTGTTCGTTGAAATATAAGAAAGCCAATTTACTGAAATATATATCATCCATTCGATTAGCTCCTGGTAGTTATCACTCTTTAGTGAATCACCTGATGGATTTGCATCGTAGTCAACTTAATATCGAGTGAATTTTTCGATATTTTCGCATCTTAAAGGGCAAAGTCAGCAACCACTTTACTTATACCACCGATCTGCATTATTTGGAAATTACCGTTATTATTAAAACTTCTTCGGTGTATTTCATTTGATGTTTATATTTTCGCCCTAATTCAATATGTAAAAGCACGGATATTTTCTACTCTATCATCAACTATGGCTCTATGCATTGGCCCGCTTAAAGCCCTTGTATATTACTTTAAATCATACGGACTCCTTTTGCGAAAACACATATAGCCTTCGTTCTCGTTGAAAACAAATCCTGGTGACTGCCTCATGAATATTTCTTCTCGAAGTTACCCATTTAAGAAAGCCGTTTTGACATCAAAACTTAACACTTTCATATCATACTTCGCTGTCATTGCTGCGCTGGCTTTTCTATAGGTGCAAAGGTTTGATTATAATCGCTGCCTAATTGCTACAAATATTCCAGTGCAACTAGTCTCGCTTGCAATTTTAATGATCTACAACCAATAGGCTTTATAATTAAAGGAAATAATTACGTCTCTCATCGCATCGATTCACTTTTCTCTTTCACAATACAAAACAGCTTGTGCATTCGGTTTCAACATATATTTGTCCCCTTCAACTTTTTTATCTCTTTAATGGGCTTTTTGGTGGAATATTTTTAATTATTTGACTCGAGCTGCGGATTATGTCAGCTTAAGTGTCCATCAGATGGTTCTTAGGTTGATTTTTAACATCAATTCGATTTACTACCACGATTTACTCACAATTATATCTTCATTGAAACTAGCATTTTAAATAACTGTAAATATCAGTTGCTGAGTTTTTCGATAAATTTTACATCACGGCTCCGCCATGCACTTAACTCCAAACTTAATTTTCTACCCCAGCATCGATGAGCATGCATCTTGCTATCTCAACTAGAGTTACACTTTGTTAAACCATTTTATGGCGCAAATGGCGCCGTTTTTTGACACTCTTTTTTTATTTTTTGTTTTGTATTCTATGCAATCTGTTATGGGGCTTAAGCACTCCCAACTCTTTCGTGGTTCACTTTTGACGTCCTACGTTACACATTGCTTGCCAAATCGAGGACGTACGGCTATAGGTCCGATTTACGTTAAACTATCTGCACATTGAATAGCTCCATGTCAGCTTATAATACTGGGATGAAAGATGGGTCGGCCCGTTTATCACATGTTGAAAAATCCATTTTGCATCTTGCCTCTATGGGGATTCGAACCCGGTACCTCCCGATCCAAACGCCAAAGCTTTAACCACTCTTTCGCAAATAATTACACAAAATCTTGATTGATCTACTATGATGTACGAAGAATCTTTACTTTGCGGCCAAACATATTTTGCGTAATGGCAACATATTCCATAAATCTTCCGAATGCATCATTTTCACTCTATCAAGTCAAATCAGTCGTTTTATACAATAAAAAGTTCAACTTTCAATATAATATTAAACTCTAAATCACCACCCCAATTATTAGGTTGCATACGGTTCTGGTTCTACTAACCAAAAATATGTTAAAATCGATAACGACAGTAAAATATGCACTACGTACTGGAAATATGTTTAAATCATAGCAGATGATTATGATTTTTTTGTTTTTCGGGTAACCTAAATATCCCAGTGGGTAATTATATGAGTGTGTGTGTGTATGTTTTTGCCAAATAAAATATTTTCTCTAATTATAATATTTATAATAAAATATCATAATTATAACACAACCCTATATACTCTACATTTTTTCGAATTCATACCAAAAATACCAATCATACCATCGAAACAACATCATAATTTTCATCGCCACACCAACGAACAAGTCTCTATGTATGTGCCGGAACATGAACAGATTTTGCAGTTTTTCTAAAAAAAAAATTAATTTTCCAAATATTTATTGTCATGTTTTGGTCATTGTTTCGACCATCACACCCGCACGTAGAATTAGGGGAGACATAATACCACATTTGCTGTTTGTTTGTTATTGTTTGAGGGGGGGGGGGGGGGGGGGGGTGCGGTATGAGAGTGACATCCATTTTTTAATTGATTGATCCGTACATGTTTATAGAAAGACAATATCATCTTCATGGCTTTTTGACAAGTCATTATAACCATTTATCTATTAGATTGTTGGTTACCACCCAAACGTTTATTACATTCAAAAAAAATTTAGCAGTGAAATCTATAAAATTGTTTTGTAAAATGGCCTACTAAAACAAATCATACATTTAACAAAAGTTTGATTATTTATAAAAATAAATTAGTATTTTTAAAAAAAATTTCTTAAGTGTACAATTTTTTTGTTAAATTTGACCAATTTTTATTAAACTTTGAAAACATCATTTATGTTTTTTAATTTGTGTTATTAATTGCGTATTTTATATAAATAACTGACATTTTTGTAAATTTTCCAAAAATATTATTGGGGGTACAAATTGAAAATGCGGGATTTTTTTCTATTTTTGAACGTTTATTCTGAAAAAATGGTAACAAATGAATTATTCAAAATATTGTCCATCGCTAGCCACAACTTTTTCCCATCTTTCTGGCAATTTACGGATACCGTCGCGAAAAAATTCGGCCAGCTTGGCTGCTATCCAGTCATCGACCCATTTTTCGGCTTCTTCGTAAGAATGGAAGCGCTGGTCAGCTAGGTCATGTGTCATCGATCGGAAAAGGTGGTAATCGGAAGGAGCAATATCTGGGCTATACGGCGGGTGGGGTAAGACTTCCCATTTCAGCGTTTGTAGGTATGTTTTGACCGGCGCTGCAACATGTGGCCGAGCGTTGTCATGTTGCAAAATTACTTTGTCGTGTCTTTGCTCGTATTGTGGCCGTTTTTCTTTGAGTGCGCGGCTCAAACGCATCAATTGAGTTCGGTATAGTGCTCCTGTGATGGTTTCGTTCGATTTCAATAGCTCATAATACACCACACCCAGCTGGTCCCACCAAATACAGAGCATGAGCTTGGCGCCGTGAATATTTGGTTTGGCCGTCGATGATGATGCATGGCCGGGGTAACCATGTGATTTTTTGCGCTTCGGGTTATCGTAATGGATCCACTTTTCATCACCAGTGACAATGCGATGCAAAAAACCCTTCCGTTTTTGCCGTTCGAGCAGCAGTTCGCATGCAAAAAAACGGCGCTCGACGTCTCTCGGCTTCAGCTCATACGGCACCCAATGTCCTTGCTTTTGGATCATTCCGAGGGCTTTTATACGATGGGAAATGGCTTGTTGTGTCACTCCCAATGAATCTGCGAGCTCTTGTTGAGTTTGACACGAGTCTTCATTGAGTATTGCCTCCAATTCAGCATTCTCAAACTTTTTCACATGGCCCGGCCGCTCTTTGTCCTCAACGTCAAAATCACCACTTCTAAACCGCACAAACCATCTCTCGCACGTTGAAACCGATGGAACATGACTCGGATAAGCCTCGGAGACCAATCGATGTGCTTCAGCAGCACTTTTCTTCAAATTAAAGAAGTAAATTAAAACTTCCCGCAAATGCTGTTTTGTTGGCACGAAACTCGACATATTGAGAGCTCAAAAAAACTATGAATTTGACACTGCGACAAATTGACACATACTGAAAATTAAAGCTATAAGACGTAGCTTTGACATGAATATAGTCACAGTACTGCCTGATGCGTATAGCGTTAGTAACGCCATCTGTTATCAATCCCGCATTTTCAATTTGTACCCCCAATATTTATATCTATAAATAAGCAGGATTAGTTTATAAGTTTTTTTATAATTTACAAAACGAAAAGAACTGAACAAAGTCGGGGTTTTGAATCATTTAGAATAATTTTTGTAAATTGTATTGTAAAGGGTGATTTTTTTGTGGTTAGGATTTTCATGCATTAGTATTTGACAGATCACGCGGGATTTCAGACAAGGTGTCAAAGAGAAAGATGCTCAGTATGCTTTGACATTTCATAATGAATAGACTTACTAACGAGCAACGCTTGCAAATAATTGAATTATATTACAAAAATCAGTGTTCGGTTCGAAAAGTGTTTCGCGATTTACGTCCGATTTATGGTCTACATAATCGACCAAGTGAGCAAACAATTAATGCGATTGTGACCAAGTTTCGCACTCAGTTTACTTTATTGGACATTAAACCAACCACACGAATGCGTACAGTGCGTACAGAAGAGAATATTGCGTCTGTTTCTGAGAGTGTTGCTGAAGACCGTGAAATGTCGATTCGTCGCCGTTCGCAGCAATTGGGTTTGTGTTATTCGACGACATGGAAGATTTTACGCAAAGATCTTGGTGTAAAACCGTATAAAATACAGCTCCTGCAAGAACTGAAGCCGAACGATCTGCCACAACGTCGAATTTTCAGTGAATGGGCCCTAGAAAAGTTGGCAGAAAATCCGCTTTTTTATCGACAAATTTTGTTCAGCGATGAGGCTCATTTCTGGTTGAATGGCTACGTAAATAAGCAAAATTGCCGCATTTGGAGTGAAGAGCAACCAGAAGCCGTTCAAGAACTGCCCATGCATCCCGAAAAATGCACTGTTTGGTGTGGTTTGTACGCTGGTGGAATCATTGGACCGTATTTTTTCAAAGATGCTGTTGGACGCAACGTTACGGTGAATGGCGATCGCTATCGTTCGATGCTAACAAACTTTTTGTTGCCAAAAATGGAAGAACTGAACTTAGTTGACATGTGGTTTCAACAAGATGGCGCTACATGCCACACAGCTCGCGATTCTATGGCCATTTTGAGGGAAAACTTCGGAGAACAATTCATCTCAAGAAATGGCCCGGTAAGTTGGCCACCAAGATCATGCGATTTGACGCCCTTAGACTATTTTTTGTGGGGCTACGTCAAGTCTAAAGTCTACAGAAATAAGCCAGCAACTATTCCAGTTTTGGAAGACAACATTTCCGAAGAAATTCGGGCTATTCCGGCCGAAATGCTCGAAAAAGTTGCCCAAAATTGGACTTTCCGAATGGACCACCTAAGACGCAGCCGCGGTCAACATTTAAATGAAATTATCTTCAAAAAGTAAATGTCATGGACCAATCTAACGTTTCAAATAAAGAACCGATGAGATTTTGCAAATTTTATGCGTTTTTTTTTAAAAAAAAGTTCTCAAGCTCTTAAAAAATCACCCGTTACAAAACCAAGAAAATTTATATAATTTACTAATATTAGAAATATTTTTCAGTATTAATAAGAAAACTAGTTGCACATTTTGTAATGGTTTTTATAACTTCTACTACTTCTAGTTATTAAAAACTAAAACGTGTAATAACAATAATTTTAGTTATATCATTGTGTTTATAATAAATCATCTTCAGTTTTTTGTAGATCCATTATGAGCTCACCGACCAACTGAGTTCCACACAGCAAGTACATATGAAAAACATAACCTTCAGACATTTATTCACATGGAACTACAGCAATACCTTTTGTGCAATCACTCAATACTTACCATCAATCTCACGAAAAGTACTTCTTCTTTTGCCAATTGTGCCAATGACAAGCACCAAATATAGTCCGTGACACGAGAATTGAACGACGCAATAATGAGGAATTTCACTCATTTTTTAGTTTACTTTGGGCAACAGCAAATCACACAATTACGAAATGAAAAGATTGAAATGTCTAACTCATTGTCAAATGTAACTTAGTATAGTTAATGGAAAATTCAATTATCAAAGAATCAGAATGTTGGACACCTCTATAACTTGGACATTTCTATATCTTGGACAAAAAGTCAAGTCCCTTCAAAAATGTATGGAACTTTGGATAAAAATGTCAGATTTATCTCTATATATTGGACAACCTCTATATCTTGTATGTTGGACAATGTTTTTTGAACATTTCACAAATTTTCTTTATATTTTTACTCTATATATTGAACACACAACAGAAATTATTTTTCTCAAATTACATTTTTTACAAATGTATTATACAGTGTACGTAATACATACGAATGTGTATATGTTTGTGTTTTGTTTTAATTTATATCTAACAAGATTAACGTTCTCGATGCTATTTCTTGGGTGGATATTTCATGGAAACAGTTTTCAACCGATTGCATAATAAAATGTTTCCATAAAACTGTATAAAAATCCATTCAACCAGCTTCAGATAAGTTAGTCGAACTTCCTCCACTAGTTAATAACCCATTGTTACCTATTTCAGCTACAGAGTTTGAAGAGTATGTATGTGCCGATGATATGATATAGCCATTTGTTGTTAGCCGAACGAAATTGATATTTTAAATTCTAAACATGAAATTTACAAACATGACTTGGAAATAGAGCAACACATCGATGACTTTGTCCTTAATAAACGAAAGAATCAAAGTAAAATTTCTGATTATTTTAACAAAACTGATTGAGTAGCTTTAGTTGTGTGCAATTTTTAATACATAGCTATGTATAGCTATGTATTAAAGTATGTATAACTACATATTGCTAAATACTGGTGAATTAGACTTTAAGGATACTGTATATACGTAGGTACATATTTAATTTTTTTACGTATGTATAAAATGAATTTGATTTCAATAATTTAATAACAAATAAAAATAGTAAAACAAAATATTTTTTGTTCATTTACATATTTCTTGTTGATCAGTTTTACAAATAATGCATTAATTCCGTGGAAAGATTTGCTGACAGCAATTTTTTTACTGAGAATACGCAAAAGAAAAACTTTAAAATTTCATAAGAGTGACAAAGAACAGAAATATTTTTTATTTCATTTTATAGTAAAATTTTATATATATGTGAATGTATATGTGTGTGTATGTGTGTAGATATGTATGTATATGTGTATATATATAAATATTCATGACTTTTTTGTAGATTGATTTAAAGGGATGAGACCTCATATGTGTTACGGCATGGCAAAGGGAAAATGGTTTTTAATTTTTTATTTCCATTTGTAATGACAATTAAATCTTTGATGTGATATCCTTCGGCCTTTTAATGTTGACTGTTTTTTTAAAATTGCTTACTGCTGGCACTATTTTATCTAAAAGAATTTCTGGCTCAATAATATTTCTCGAGACAGGTTCGTCTTTGCATGGGAATGATATATACGAATATCGATTGATTTGAATTCTAAATCCTAATCAACGACCTGCTCATGTACCAATTGTGTAAAAAGCCTTCCGCGTGGTTCTATTTTCCGTTCGTGTCATCACCTCACATAAATCATGATCGTTTTGTTTGATTGAGACAATATACTGCGGAAGATGCATAAAGTCATTTTTGGGCTTAATTGGAATTCTAGCAAATCGCAATTCTAGCAATTAGCATTAATTTGGGAGAGGCTTAGTTCGGCTGGGTCATCTGTCAACTAGCTGTTTTGACGTGTAAATGGAGAAATAGGAAAATTCCTTGGCCGATTATTTTCGGATTTATTTTGTTGAAAAATCCAGTACTTCACCCGGGATTTATGTTGAAATCCCGGTTCAGCTCAACATATCAGATTCGAACATGATTAGTTAAGACATTGCTTAGCACGGCCGAACTCCAGAACTTCTCTAAAATCCATTTTTACATTCACATTTAATTCTGCTTACCTGATTTGACAATAATTGGTCGGGGTATGGCCAAGTTCCATTCAGAATTATCGAATTTTAGAACTTTATCAAAATCAAAAAGACACATTAAAATCCCAATACAAGTTGATCCTAATTTATTTGAATCCTAGCCCAGCTCTACAATCTGAACTGGAAAATTTCGGTTGGAAACGGCATGTTTCATTCATTATAGCTGAATCCGAAAATTTCGTCAAATTCGGCTTTGCACCCGAATTTGATCATCATTTGTTTTGAGTTTGCTTAGTTCCATTGAACATGCTACAGTGCCAATCCAATTCTGCGTACCATATTTAACAGTTATTGGTTGAGGAATAGTAAAGTTCCATTGAGCATGATATAAATATCCTGTGCACTATAATTATACTTTGCAATTAATGGAATATTCTCTTCTTTGGTGAACAAAACTAATAAAATATTTGAAATTTTTGAATTAAATTAAAATTGTTTGAAATATCCTATCAGGTAGTTAATCTGGTATTGAATAACATTGATATTTTTCCGGGAACCATTGCCTTTGGGATGCCTTACATATAAAATTTGTTGTTGTTTTTTTTTATTTTTTTTTTTTTTTCGATTTAAGGGTTAAATACTAATGAATTTTAGACTAAGTTTGATATAATTTAAATAATTATGGTTACAGGAAATCCTATTGTAAGTCGTGGAATTGTAGGAGGATTAAATTAATAAATGTTTATATTATTTAGGAAGCCGGAAAATATTAATTTAGAATTAAATTTCAGGAAATCTACAGACGTGAAATATTATTTCTTTGAAATATTAATTGTTGATTGTGTAGATTAGAATGGTGTTGTCATTGCATTAATAACTATCGACTTTATTTAAGGGTCTGCAACTGGGTCGATTTAATCAATTAAATTTTGCATTAATTTACAATTACATTTTAGGAAATTTCCAGATGTACGTGAAATAATACAAATTTTTTCTCAGGTTGCTGATTTAGAGAAGCAATTGTTGAAGACCAAAACCATCGTTATCCATTAAACCTATTAAACCTTTATCCTTCCTTAGTAGATTAGTATTGTGCTGTCTTTGTGTTACTAACTATCGGCTATACCTAGGTGTCTGTAACCGGGCCGATTCTGTCCCACTTAACTAACCTATCCAATCCTTCGGTTTTGTTATATGTAAAAAAGAGTGTACGGTGGGCCCGGCGTCACCCGGGAGCTCCTGTGTAAGAACTTGGTCGTGCATTCAGAATCAATCAATCAATAATTTAATAACAAATAAAAATGAATTTTATTACACAAGTTGTGTACATTTTATTTAAAACATAATTTTTGAAATTTATTCTGTAACTTGGACAACTCCATATGTTGGACAGAAGTTTTAGTCCCTTGAGTGTCCATATATATATATATATATATATATATATATATATATATATATATATATATATATATATATATATATATATATATATATATCGAAACTCGATTATCCGGGATGCTCGGGACCAGAGGCTTCCCGGATAATCAAAAATCCCGGTTGATCAAATTTTTGCGTTCTATAAAGAAAAACACACTAATATAACATTATACACAACCGGTAATCCTTTTACATTTTTGAAAGCCTGCTCATTTTTTCCAATAATTAGTAGTTTACATTTGGTATGTTCCTGAAGCATTAAGGGCTAGTTATATAGACGAAAACGAAACGGACTGAAACGAAATGAAACGGAAAGACGAAGGAGGCATGGTTATATAGACGAATTGATGAAATCGTTTTTTGACATTTATTGTAATTTTATTTATGTACATACAACATAGTCGCGGACGAAATAAATTGTTTTTTACAAAATATTTTTGTGATTATTAATAAATATTCCCATAAAATGGATATGGAATTTTATTTATTAGTTCTTTTACTTATAAAAAAAATAAAAATGAGAAGAAATCGACGTGTACGGCGTTGGGGTGTTCGTCCATGAAATCAATCGAGGGACAAAATGGGATTTTTTAAAATAATCTTTCTAAAAATGAAGCAGGAGGACTCTCAACAATTTTTTAAGTACACGCGTAAGACGGCCGATACGTTCGATTTTTTGCTATCATTAATAAAGTCGAAACTTGAACGATCCTCTAAAAAGGCAATTTGTCCGGAAATGAAACTGGCTGTAACATTAATGTAAGTAAATTTATTATATGTACAAACTTATATACTAATATTATCATATACAAATTAAACATACTTATTTAATTTAGTTACCTATCACAAGGAGACTCGGTTCAGTCAGTGGCATGGTGCTACCATCTTGGCAAGACAACGGTCAGGTAAATTATTTTAAACTGCTGTGCATGTATATACGCGACGCTAAAAGGCTCATTTCTTTCACCGGTTTCAGTTGACGAATGGAAAAAAAATGCCGAAGATTTCCACACGAAATGGAATTTTCCAAATTGTGTAGGAGCTATTGATGGCAAACATATTGCCATCCGCTTGCCACCAAATTCCGGATCAGAATTCCATAATTATAAAAGTTTTTATAGTATCGTAATGTTGGCAGTTTGCGACGCGAACTATAATTTTATTATGGTTGACATTGGGTTCTCCGGTAGTGAAAGTGATGGTGGAATTTTTAAGCGGTCGAAGTTCGGACAAGCAGTTATTTCAAAAAGCTTAAATTTACCCAGCCAACGAATGCTTCCAAATACTGCCATAAACTATCCTTATTATTTGGTGGTAAGTTATTCAGAAGTATTGTATTTATTGTATGACCAAAACAAATTTCATTTCAGGAGATGCGGCTTTTCCGCTAATGGAGAACTTAATGAGGCCATTTCCTGGAAACTTTTTGTCCGACGAAAAAAACATTTTTAATTATCGCCTTTCACGCGCTCGAAGAACGATCGAAAATTCTTTCGGGATTTTGGCTGCTAGATGGCGAATTCTTCTAACGACCCTTAATTTACGGCCAGTAAATGCTACTAACGTTGTCCTGGCCACAGTGTGTTTACACAATTTTATTAAATCTCACGAGACAAACCGTCCAAAGGCACAATACTGTCCTATAAAGTATGGCGATGTAGTATTAGTAAATGGGCACTTGTTGGAAGGACAATGGAGAGATGATATCACACAATCTCTTACTTCTGTTAGTCGATTGGGGCAAAATCGATCAACCAATATTGCCTACAGATTGAGGGACGATTTGATGGCTTATGTGAACGGGGTTGGAGCAGTGCCATGGCAAACAATAAATATTATAATAAATTAATCCTTTTAAATAAAACAAAAATTACTTATAATTTTATATTTATTTATTTGTATTTTTTGTAACTAAATAATTGGTGATGAAACCAATAGCCTCATCTTGATGTATTTTCGGCATTCCCTTTAAATAAGCTTTAACAAACTCACAAAAATGGTCAATGGGGGTTTCTGGTTGAGGAATTGGTTCACATTTTTTTTTTATAATTTCTAAAATTTCTGAAATTTCAGAATCTTCGGACTTTCGTTTGGCTGAGTTTTTTGTGTTTGTAAATGAACTGTTCTCGTTGGTGTTACTAGTTGACTGTGTTTCGTCATCTCCGTAATCAACCTCGATAAAATCATCAAAATCCACATGTTCTGATGTTGTACAGCCCACTTATAAAGGCGTGGAGGTTGTGCAGTAATTCCCTTCAGTTCTGTTAACCAGAGAAACAATAAATACATTAAAATTTTTTATGAATACATAATATACAAAACTAGCTAAAATTGAAAAAATACTTACACAGAACTTTTGACACAATCTTTTAAAAAAAGCATACTATCGAAATGGCTCCATTTCGCAACAAAACAGTTACCACTGCCAGACGGTTGATTTGCTCGTTTAAGTTCCCTTTGGAACTTATCACGGAGGTACGTCCACTTTTTTTAACTTGTGTTGGGTCTAAAATGTATCCACAAAATTTTAAAAACAAATAGATTTCGAATACAATATTACACTACCTTTAACACCCAACTCCTTCGCGATTTTAACCCAGATTAGGTCCTTGTATTTGCTATTTTTATATTTAGCATTAGTTTTATTATATAATTCCGGAAACTTTTCAACATTTAAAATTAATGATTCCGAATCTATTTCGTTAATATTGTGCATTGCGTCGGAATCCATTATTAATTTTTTTTACGACAACTTTGACAAGTGCTTGTAAGGATAACAAAAAAATAACAAAACCGATAATGTATAACCGCAAAGACGAAACGAAATGAAATTGAATTGAATCAATTCTTCCGTCTGCTTTCATTTCGTTTCGTCTACATAACTGGTCTAGTAGGTTTTCTGGTATTCAATTCGTTCGTTTCATTTCAGTCCGTGTCGTTTCCGTCTATATAACTAGCCCTTTAGAATACACAATACCATTAACGCGTTCTTTAGCTTCCTTAACACATTCTACAGGGAATTTTTTTCTGAAAACAAGGTATTTCAGGGTAGGGCTTTCAGAAAATTACCATCTCATCCGAATTATAAATTTGATCGTGCGATAAACGACCCCTTTGCTTTTAGACTGTGTATTTCTTGCCGACATGCAACTCTATAGAAAAAAAATTTGGGAAAAAATCACGGTTAATCAATTAAAATTCCGGATAAACAAGTGACTCAAAAAAAGCATCCGCAAACAAAATTCACGGATAATAGAGGTTTACGGATAATAGGATCAAGGATAAACGAGTTTCGACATATATATATATATATATATATATATATATATATATATATATATATATATATATATATATATATATATATATATATAATGATCATTCATTTTGAATCATATAAACTATATATCTTGTACAGTTGTATATGATTAGCTGATTCAAACACATCTTTAGTTTACAACATTTTTAATTTACGTAAATAGTAAATTTAAGTAACATCTTTCTACAAATTGCAAGAAACAAATACAAAGTCATATGAAATAATACATAATGTTTTTTCTGCAATTTTATTATTAATAATTATAATAAATATTTATTTATTATATTTATTAATCATAAATATAATATAATTTAAAAAAAATCAGATATTTCAAGAGAAATCGAATGTGATACAAAATCGCAGTTAGTTTGGTGAAAAGTAAAATAAGTTAGTAGTTAGTTAATGATGACATTCGTAAAGTAATTTGTCAATATATCATATAATATTACATTTGGATTCCCTTATAATACATATATCTATAATAACCAAATGTGATAATTTAAAATCGACGTTAAACATACATAAACGTAATTAAAATGTTAAATCGTTAACATGAAAGTTACAAATTATTTAAATAAAATTAATAAGTAAATTGTACACTTCACATTCGCTTTTTAAAGTTTAAAATATAAATATTACAATTAAAATTGTTTCTTTAAAACGTACACAAATTTTATTATATTTTACAAAAAGATTGTAATTAGAACACGTTAAATCGTAAAAAAAAGTTTTATTTTATCTAAAAATATTTTTGGTAAAAATAACAAATTGTTTTGTACATATATTTTACAAAATTTTCGAAAAGTTTACAACTTTTTAAAAACTATATAAACAGTTTTGTAAATTTTACATAAATTTTTTATAATATTCGAATTTTTGTAAAATTAATAATAAAATAGTAAAGTGTGTATAGTTCAGAAACTCTAACAGATTAGAAACAAATTATTTAGCTAATAGTAAGTTGGAGGTGACTGAGTGAAGATCCAAGTTTTTAATTTATAAAAGTTTACTAAGTGCGCGTTATATTTTTAGTGGAAATTTTTTGATTTAATACAGCTTCAATAAAGAGTTTAATATAATAAAATTATGTGTATGTTAAAATAAAACTTTTAATTTTTTTGTATCACACAAATATTCCATTCATGCGGATTTTATATTTTAGCCAACACCCAAAAAGAATTAGATTACATATTTTTGGAAATTGGAATTCCGAACGAAAGTTTATTAAAATACAACATTATAAAGGCGTTAGAAGGTAAGCCTTAAACTAGTTAAACTTCAAAACATTATTTACTAAAAATATAAAATTTCATATACCACGTACTTGTTTCTAGAAGCGGAAATTAATGTTGTAACAATAAAACGCATTAAGCCAATGCATTGGGATTTTTTCAAATATGTAAAGTACCGATTGGTTTGCAAATTAAAATTGAAATTGTTTTTGAAATTTGGCAGAAATTACAGGTAAGTTTCTACTTGTTAGATCATTTTTGTAATAAAATTCTTGTTATTGTTTCTTTCTATTTTAAAGAATCCGCCGATCAGGATTGCCAATAAAGTTTGAATGCGTTGTTGGTTGATAATTGCAGTTGGCCAAAAATAGAAAAACATTTAACTATCACGAGCAAATTTCGACTCAAGTTTATTAAAGATGCAAAAACCACTAGCGAGATCTTTGACAAATGGCCACATTATAAGAAACCTCTCGGATATAAGTTGGTAAGTGATATTGCACATTCAAATGTGTGCTCAATACTAATAATTTACAAAATATTTATAATTTCGTTGCAGATAGAACTCGATTTCGCCAATTTATATCAAATGGTTAGTTTAGCACCAATATTTTCAAATTTTGTTTCTCGTATACTGTCAATTTTGGATGAAGCGATAAAGCTTCAAGCGGACCAGAATTTATTCGACTTATTAAAAATAGTGAAAACCATACGTCCATACCGATAGTAAGTAGTAAAATAAAAAATTTTGATTTATCTTGACAACTATATCTGCATATTAGGAGTAAAATTTATATTTAACTCACTTTTTCTTTTGATATCAAATCTTAAGCCAAACCAAAAAATATACATTTTGCACCTATATTTTAGATTCTAGGCACCACATATTAAAATGTTATTATTTTTGTTCTTATTACTGGTTTTCAGATTAAAAGTGATTAATATATTAATCTTCAAATTATTTCAGATGATCAAGCTGCTACTATTTTCTACTTAATTCATCATATTTTGGTACCAACTGGAAAACGGTTCACAGTCGAAAATGGGAGAAAAAAAATTATAAGATATAGTATTCAAGATTGACAGAATAGTTTCATCTTATTTGGAGCAACTGCCGCTGAAATTGAAGAAAAATTAAACATCCAGATAAGCCAAAACCAGTCGATTCAACCCTTTATTTTAATTACCGGGCGAATTTCAAGTCCAGAAGAAATAATCGTTTATTTTGATGGCATACGCTATAAAGTATTTTCTGTGCTTCGGGCATTAGAAATATGTTTTAACATTTTCATCTTTTCAATCTGCAGTATCCAATTGCTTCACATTTAGTGTGGACTTTTATGCAAAAGTTTTTTTTTTTAATATAACCACTAAATTTGATAAAGGTAATCCCGCTATCACTTGTTTAATACAACATTTAACTTAATATAATTTAAAATGACTTTCATACTGTTACATTTTTATTTTTTTTAGTTTTATTTAACTACGAGTACTTTATAGTTTTTAAAATTAAGAATTGGAATTTATGTATCTTTAACAATATTTGAATTAAACATATTTATATAATAAAAAATCTTTGAAAATTACCTCAAATTTAGCGTTTTCATTTATTCCATGTTGTAAATCATGGAAGGAATTACTATATATTATATATATATATATATATATATATATATATATATATATATATATATATATATATATATATATATATATATATATATATATACAGCGATTCCACACGAAAACGACCGGATTCTGTCCTCACCCCCTTCGATTTTAATGAAACTTGCTGAAGATGTTCTCTATGGTGTAGAAACACAAAAAATAATTTCTGTTTTTCTCTTCGGCTCTGTACTTTTGAACAGGGGCGCACGCCGTTTTAAGGATTTCGCAAAAATGCAAATTTTTAAATACATATAGCTCGAAAACTACTTACCAGATTTTAATAAATGAGATCTCATATGAAAGGGATTTAATGGTAGTTTTATAAATAGTTGTTATTAAATTTATCAATTAATTGGTTGTGTGAGAAAAACGTCGATTTTTCAAAAAAATTAATTTTTCAGTACTTTCGACAACAACAACAACCATTTTTTTATCATTTTTTGCAAGTTTAATCATTTCCCAAACAGGTACAAAAATAAAAAAAAGGTGTTATTTTCGTTTTTATGATATAATTTTTTAAAAATTCCATGCTACACTTACTTTAATGCAAAAAAGAGGGATTTAATCATAAAAATGGTTCTATCATAAAAGAAAACACCGATAACTGCAATTTTTTAACTTTTATAGAACATGGGTTAACTTATAACTAAAAAAAAAATATTTTTATTACAATAAATTTTATCAATTTAATACTTTTTAACTCATTTTAAGTGTCTATTTTATTTTTATCTTTTTATACTTATTTTTTGATTTATGGGATACAGAATATTAAATTATTCCCAGTAAAGTTAAACGGGAAATGGTTATGCAAATTTCTGTTACGAACTGTCCATTTGTTTTAATAATAAAATAAAACAAGTACTATTTTTAATTTCATATAAACAATATTTTTATTAAGTAAACATATTTAAAATACAATTTTAACGATTTATTAAATTAATAATATAATATTTATTTTTCAAATTTAAAACAATATTGATCTTCACAAAACGAAAATTTTTTAATGTGTAGAGATGTCTTATCAATTGGAACAAAACTATGATATTGAAGAGTACCTGGTATTTGTTTTATTAAGTTATACCGATTTTTTATTTTTCTTTCCATGATATTATAATCTTTGGTACTATAAAACTGATAATTCACTTTTGACTCATTTTGAATAGCCCAAGAATACAGTTCATGTGGTGTGGTTATTTGATTTTCAAACGGCCTTTGCAAACTTGCTCTAGCGGCATTTCTCTTAAGAACACCTCCTAATGCATCGCATGGTCCTTTTCCATGGCAGGTTGCGAAGAAGTGCCATTCTGTTTGTATGTTGAAGTCTTCTTTAAAATTACACAAGTTATAAAAATTCATTCTGTTTTTATATTGTGCTCCAGATCCATCAGAAAAGAAACAAATCTTTTTAACATGACTTGTCTTCGCCTTTATAAAATCAACTAGGCCTTGAATAAATAATCTCACTGCTACATGATTGTGCTTGGTTGACTCCGAGATAGCTATTAAACTGGTGAATTCCAAATTACTATTATTGGAAGAATTTTCGTCCTTATTATTATAGTAAACTGCAAAAGGATGTATGGTGCACTGAGAATTGGACCAATGAAATCCTTGAACTGCATCTTGAACTATGAATGAGTAATTTTCCGAAAGATCACATATAACAACACATTCATCGTTTTCCAAATTAGACTTCCTATGTTTTAGATACGCTGATTGTTGTTCTGCAATAAATGAATGTGGTAATATGTTTTGTAGCTGCTCACAAAATTTATCAGTAAATTCCAATGTTGATAAAATTGTTGTTTCTATTGTACACCGATCTGTTTGCTGCCATTGTTTATAAGTAATCTCATCTACATCATTTCCTAGTAATTTTGTTGATATTTCCTGATGTAAATTTGTAGTTCCTGGGCAAGATGTACATTCGTTTAAATAGCACGATGTTGTTGAATTTCCGCAAACAATCTGAGATATAAGATCACGATAACTTTCTAAAGAATGAGAAAGAAGATTTTTTGTTTTTATGACGTTAAACATCAGTTTAATGTTTTGATGGTATATGCATATGCATATACAATGTGTGCCACTTGAATTTGCTAGAACGCAGTGTTTTGGACGCAGTGAAGCAAATGTAGAAAATTCAACTTTTATTAATGGATATGTTCTTTTAAATAGTTGATGCGCTTCCTTTAAATTACAAAGCACTAATCTTCGTTGTTTTGTTATCTTAACTTCATCTGTTGTTATTGTTTCAAAATCCCGTTTTCCAGCACACACTCTACTTATTTCACCGTCTTCATAGAAATTCTGCACGAATTCGGCTATTTCAGGATTAATGGTTTTCAATCCACATTTAATGTTCGGTGTTGACATTATGCCGTGCTCCTCCTGAATCTGATTTGCTCTATTTGCTGTATAAAATGACACGTTAAACTCCCGTTCAATTTTTCGAGCAGACCAGCTTTTTGGTAGCGTTGTTAAAACCATGTACCTTTCATTTTGATTCTTACAATTTCCAAACTTGTTTTTTAATTGTTGGATCATTTCATTTATGTCAGCACTAGTTACGGCATCGGAACTGGAAGGCAGATGAAATATATCCTCTGCTATTTTCATTGAAACTTCTTGAAATTTTTTTGTCTTGTAACATTCAACTCTCATTTTTTACGATTTCTCGGAGAACTGCCAAAGGACAACAACGTATCGTTAAATGATGGAATATCTGGATAAATGTATTTCTCCTCTTCGGTTGCTATTGATGAACTTGATGATCTGCTGGCAGGTGAACAGTCTACATTCGAGTTAATCGTTTGTATTCCAGAGGGCCCTGGATCATTAACACTTAATTTACTTGCACTATAAATGTTTAAGGAACAACCACTGCATATGTATTCACCCATATTATAGATAATTCCTTTCAAGCTAGTTAACTCAATTAAACTATTATGAGCTTTTCGACAGTTTGATTGTTTTTTGAATTTATGGCACTTAACACACTTAATATTCATACTGAATTCTTATTGTTTTAAAATTTTACTTGATTTAACTTTAAACTCTGGCTTACGAATGACATAGTTCAGGCAAATTTCTCTTATTTATACAAAATTATTTTTAGGATTTTTGAAAACAAAATTGTCATTAGTAAGTTTTTACTGCCCGGATAATAAAGATTTATTATCACACTTACTTACGTGGTGAGTCAGTTGGAAATAATGAGTATCCCCTTCTTTCAAAAAAACGATCCCGCCCAGTTCTATTCCCACTTAGGTGACTAATAAGTTGAGATAATAACGAAAACGTAATAAATATATGTATACCTAAAAACAATACCCAAAACCTAATCATATACGTGCAGCTTACGCCTATAAGCAAAACGGACGATCATTCGATCAGTGATTACTAATATACCTGCCTTTGTAGCTTGTCTCCCTCTTTTTATTTCTTGAAGGATATGTAACTACTTTTTCATACTATAATAACTGACAATCTTATTTTTAGAAATTAGTAGATACTCCTAATGATGATTATAATCCAACAAATGACTCCTTAATAAGTACTAAATTGATAAAATTTATTGTAATAAAAATATTTTTTTTTAGTTATAAGTTAACCCAAGTTTAATAAAAATTTAAAAATTGCAGTTATCGGTGTTTTCTTTTATGATAGAACTATTTTTATGATTAAATCTCTCTTTTTTGCATTAAAGTAGGTGTAGCATGAAATTTTTAAAAAATTATATCATAAAAACGAAAAATAACACCTATTTTTTTATTTTTGTACCTGTTCGGGAAATGACTAAACTTGCAAAAAATGATAAAAAAATTGGTTGTTGTTGTTGTCGAAAGTATTGAAAAATCAATTTTTTTTGAAAAATCGTTATTTTTCTCACACGTGGTGAATCTGCTGCAACTCCAACAAGTGCTCGCACTGCGTACTTGTGGCAGATTTTAAGCAAAATACCTCAGCATGATGTCAAAGTCATTTTGAATGATTTTAATGCTTTAATTGGCAGAGTAAGAAAAATATATCGTGATGCCATCGACCCGGATCTTTACATCAACAACCAAGCAAGATAATACTCTACAAAGAATTCTTGAAAACCAGCCACAATTCCAGAAAGGATCAGTGGAATATTAAAAAATCTGCGGTAACGGAGGCATCATCATCAACAATTGGTCAAACTACCTGGAAACTAAAAACGATTGGTTGAACGAATATGGCTTAAAAGCAATTCGAGAAAAAAATCGCACACGCCAGCGAAATTTTTTCCAAAATATAAGATAATCACATGACAGTTACATGGCCGCTAGGGAATTCTACACTCCGCTCTACAGATGGAATAACAAGAATGGCATAATTAACGTGTGCTTATCATTGAAAAATCTAGTCTTAGATAGATAGATATCGCAACATAAAAGAGATAGCTATAGCTAGCAGCGCTCGCAACATCCTTCAATAGTGACGGAATTATTTTAAATTAATTAGTACCACCATTTGCTGGTGAACAAGTATCTCCCTTGCACCAGTCAGACATCAACACTGCAATGACTTTACGATGGTCTACTGAGGAAATACCAGAAGAGTGAAAAATGATTTTGATTTATCACGGAATACGGCAGAATAGCTTTGCTAAGCACTGGTTCTGGCCAAATGTACTGAAAATCACAACCCTTTTCACAGTCTTTTTATACAGTTTCAATAAGCTTACGAAAGCATATAAGCGTATATTGAGGAACGTTCAGTTCTATCATAAAGTAGAGTAGTGCAAAGTGGTCCTTTTTAACTTATCTGAAGAATACAGTTTTTGGCTGTAATTTTATTAAACATTCGGCCTTTTGACACATTCGGTCCTTCGACACATTCGGCCCTTCGACATTTGTTTGGCCTTTTGTACCCATTCCGAATTTGCTGGTATATTATACCTCATTACACCCGCTATTCACTTCTGACTTTCCTTAAATTCCGTCTGGACTTACCTACGATAATAATGTATCTAATAGTCATAGTAAGATTAATGGGCAAGTGTTAGTTTCGAAAATTTTAAATTTATTGTAATTTACATATCATAGGATCTGAGCCAATCTGGAAAGTTATATGGCTCCTGACAGATTTTTGGTGTTGTCTGATTATTTGGACGTGATATAGAACTAGGTATATCGAGTAATAAATCTTTCGGGTGTAAAATATTTTTTGGCTGGGATAGCAAAAACTCTAGCTGGTCATAAAATTCAACTTCCTTATCATCAATAGGTTCAGTTGGCGCGTAGGCTCATCCAGTACTCCTAAATTTCGGGTAGAAAAGAGCCAGTATTGTTCGTTTCGCGGTTAAAGTTCATCAGACGGTCTTTTTTTGTTGTATGTGGTATCACGATTTCCCACCATACTACCCCGAGTGTATTAGGAAATATCTCTGTCTAAAACCAACTTAACTGACCGAGGCCGGGTGACGATAACCAAAGGTCGTTACAGATAAAAAATTCTCCAGGCGGCTTTTCACCCCAACGCAAACCCTCAGCGCGACTGCGAAACTTTCTACATGATTTCATAGCGAAACTCTTCTTGCAAGTCCAACGTCCAATTTAGCAGAGCCTATTATGGAGAACTCGTCTCGTCATATAGTGTCGTTCAGTATAACCGGAATTTCTTCTGCATCCTTTCTAGAAGAAACAAATGCCACAAACCAATAACACAGCAATCGCGAACGACGAAAAATAAAAAAATAAAGGAGAACAATCGAGAATTAGTTTGTTACATTCGTACCGCCGTGGCATCAAAATAGAAAAACGTGTTTGCGATAATAAAAGTAAAAAAAATTGTTTTCCTTGATATAAAATAACGTAAGTTTTTTTATTTAACACATTTAATATCTAAATCAACCGCCTTTAATTCCTCAACTTTGCTAATTTAACAAATTCAGGTGTTTTTTCGGAACAGAAAAAAGAGTTGATCGAGCGACTGGAAGATCTTTAAAGTAATGAGGAATATGAAAATGTCGCGAACAAACTAATGGCTGATCGAATATTCGAGTTAGAAAGAGAAATTTCAATTTTGAGAACGATAGATCAAAAGGAGAATCCCGTAAATCTGTCGCATTGCAGCCATCAATTGCGTCATTGCCATGTATCAACACTCTCAGTTAAATTCATTTGAACCACCACCACACACACAAGTTTTGTCACATCCGACACAACAAATTGATTTGAGCTTACCCAGTCAGTAATTTTTAAATAACAATACAACATCGGCCAATGCGATTTAGTCCAATTATACTACTCATCCGCTGACGCAAGGAGTATCGGAAGTGATTGAGCCATCCATTTTAATACAACAATTTTCATCCAAATATGATTAACCCGATGTATGGGAATGTACCAAATATCGGGTTGGCACACGTTTATCATATCAACCGGTTCAGTAATGTGAAGGACGTTATGTCAATCCATCCGAAGTTTAACCCGTCATAGTCATGAGTTCGGTCAAATTTATGCAGAAAATTGAGAGTTTGAAGAATGCATGTTGCTGGGACGACCGAGTTGTAATTTTTACGGTTTAATCAAACCTTTTAAGACCTGCAAAACATTGGATTGACGGCGTTCAAGAAGCCTTTGGTACGTGAGACGAATGTTGCGGGCGTTTATATAGAAATGATGGAAATGAAACATAAATTTTACGAAACACTCGAGGAATATTATTATAATATGTTTTCTCTGGGAAGAAAATGTGAACTTTTGGACAATTGCATTATTAAATATATATACAACTACACTCAGAGAAAAACTTGGGTCAAAAGAAACAAAAATCTGAGTCTATTTTGCCAAAATCTTGGTGATTTTCGATCAACCAAATTTCTTAGTTAAAAAACGAACAAGATCTTAGTTGAATAAAATTTTAATTTAAAATAACCAAATCCTGCTTATTTAATAAAACTTTTAATTTAAATTTAGTTAATATAACCAAAAACATATGGTTAATTTAATGGATATAAATGGAAAATAATTGGTAACAGTGACTAACTATTTTGTTAAATTAACCAAGGGAAAAAATTATTTTACTAATAATTAGTTATTATTATTTTACTAGTTTAATTCTACCAAATTTTCTTAGTAATTGTAACAAAAATGGCGGTAAATGTTGCAAACGTTTAAGGTTAAACACATTACAAGGTGGGGTTACCAAACCAACACGTTGGAAGTTTGATTTCGAACTAATGAAACATTGAATTCTTTACATTAAAAAATTCGAGCGTCTCATCAGAATGCAGTGATCAAACTACAAAAATAATGAAAATACTTTGAACTTACATTCAAAGTATAATCACAATGACTTAGCGAATTTTATTGATTCGCTAAAATTTAAGTCTTAGTTTATATGACAAAACTTATAGGTCAAAATAACTAATTAAGATAAACCAAAATATTTGGTTAGTTATAACAAGAATATTGTTCACCTAACAAATTTTTTTTTGGTTAAATTAAACAAAACTACGTACCAACATCCTGGTAACTCAAATTTCACTCACTTTTTGTAGTAACCAAGTAAGAAAATACCAACTTTCTAATTTAAACAAGAGATTTGGTTTATCTAGCTCAGAATTTTGTGTTAAAACAACCAAATTAATTTAACTAAGTATTTGGTAGTAATCTTTTTTCTGAGTGTAATGGGATTAACCACGACGACTTCAAAAAGTAGATATCCAAACCATTCTCGAATTTTAACGAGTTGCTGACCGCCATCAGAGGATACGTCAACTATATTCCCATAATCCAAAGAACATCGACATTCGCACCGAAACCATTTATGCCTACGCCGAAAACTAAAACATTCAATACGCTATTCAAACCTCAATTTTCGAATCGATCCGTGTTGTCAAATGCAAAACCGCCGATACAAAAAAATGCAGATTCCAATTCCGTGATCTGCTACAATTGCTTCAAACCAGGATATTTGTCAATAAAATTCCCAGAGCCACAGAGAAGAGAACGTTGCATGAATGAATTTTGCTTTGAACGACACACTAAACCACTGCATGCCCATAGAGAAACGAAAAATAATTGCCGAATGGAAAACGATTGCCAAGCCGAATGTCGACGATTTTATTTCGAAACAAATCAAAATAAATGGTAAAGAAACTTCGTCATTTGTAGACCCTGGTAGCATTCGAACCTTGATCGAAATTTGATTGTTGCATCGTTCGTAAGGGGTTTGCTGGTGGTCAATTCGTGTGTCACAAATTGATTGCCGCAACAGTTCATATCGATAACAATCGTACTATTCTGACGAATTTATTTCCGAAAATGTATTGTTAGGCCGTGACATTTTGTGTAAAGATGGAAACCGACTTGTGATCGAAGAGGACCGCTGTCCAATTGAGATTACGAAAAATCTTGACATGGGAAAGGACTTAAGCGAAACCGAACCAAATCAAGTGTCGTCACATTCCGATGTTTACACTCCAACAGTATCAGTGATGCAAGTGTGCCCTAACAAAGATGGTAATTAAACTAACCACCGATCCACCGATCAAATATCAAACTGTATCGTTTCGCTCCCGCAAAAAGACCGATTGTCAAGAATATTGTGGAAGAATTGTTACAGAACGGTATTATTCGACCTTCTGATTCTCCGTACACCTCGTCTACCGGCAAATGAACGAGGTCACTGTAAAGCAATCATATACTTAATGACTATTTTCGATGATCTGTTAACATGTTTGTCCGGAAATATCATCAGATCGAGGTCGACGATGAATCGGAGAAGTACACCAGTTTCGAAACGACAGAAAGATATTACGAATATAATCAAATGCTTTTCGGTTTAGTCAACGCACCAGCCGTATTTCAAGCCATGATGACTAAACTCGTTTCGTTTACGAACAATGGTGAAGTGATTGTATACTTCGATGATGTAGTGATTCCGTTTTCGTCTGGATAAGTGTAAATTTCGTACACACGAGACCACCTTTTTGGAACATAAAATCAGTGAAAAACGAATGTTCCCCGGAGAATGCAAATTTTGTGCCGTTAAGAATTGTTGTGCCTTCCGATTTATGGGTCTTACCGGATCTTTAAGAAAGTTTATTGAGAATTATTCGTTAATTTCGAAGCCACTCACCAATATGCTAAGGAAATCTGAAGATAAAAACTTTAATCGGGAACAACCACAGCAGCAGTTTTTGAAGTTAATCGAGCTTCTTTGTGGCAAACCGCGTCTCACACGTTACGATCTCGCTGCTCAACACGAACTACACCGGTTGCACACATGCTGAGCAAATGTGCCACAGCTACGAATTGGAGCGTCTCGCCGGTGTTGAATGTCTTGATGGATTCCGAGTATACCTTCAAACAAAACGATTTCGTCTCGTCACCGACAGTTCTGTCATCGCACAAATAAAAGAGAAAACGGAGATGATACCGAGAATCGCAAGATCACCGAGATTGAAACGAACCGCCTATAGAGAAATCAAGACTGCTGATTCCATAATAAAAATTGAATTGATCTAAACGACTGGATTCTTACCATGCAACTCCAAGACGAAAATTTGAAGAGAATCACCGCCGTACTCAATGGATATCAGAAGCCCGACGATAAAAAGCATTTGCGAGAAGAATTTCGACTGAAAGATAATCGTTTTTTTTTTCTCGAAAAAAGCATGACGAACTAAACTGTGTTGTGCCGAAAGCAGATCGATTTCGAGTGGTATCGAGAAGACAATCGAACGAATTAAAGAAAATTTGTGATTTCCGAAAATGCGCCGATATTTGAAATCTTACATTGCTGCATGCGTCGAATGTTGTTATATGAAATCCAAAGGATGAAACCCCAAAGGTCGCCTACAATTTGGAGCAATGGAGTCGACACCAGTTCGGGTGATGCATATCGACCGCCTCGAACCGTTTGTATAGAGTATTCATGGAAACACACATATCATTGTGATGTTTGACGCGTTTAGTAAGTTTATAATTGTGATAGCCGTCCGAAAATCAAAAACAGCGCCATAGTAACTAAATTTTTGAACGACCTTACCGCCTATTTTGCGCTCCCGAGTCTTATCATCAGTGATACAGGTACGTCTTTTATATCTAACGCCTTCGATAAACATTGTGAGTGTAACAATATTCAGCAAATCAAAACTGCAGTTCGAACTTTTTGCGTGAACGAACAAGTGGATCGAGGACGAACCAGTATCAGGTACGGTACCGTAACTGTCACAAACCGATAAAAAAACAATCGCGCATGACGTAAAATAAAAGTGAGCAATTGAGAATTAGTTGGTTACTTGCATAATACAAATAAAATAAATTGTCATCTTAGATATAAAACAATTTAAGTTTTTTATTTATCTCGTTTGATTTCTCCGCCTTTAATTCCCCAACTTTGCCAATTTGACACAAAACACGGATTATTTCAGAAATAATTAATTCAACTTTATTGTTGTCTGCCTCTTTCAATTGTGTATCAAAATTATATACAAATTATTATCGGCCCCATTTTCTCACGTTCCATACACCCTATAGGGAGCTGAGATAAATATGAAAAACCTTTAATGTTGCCCAAATAATATAATTTTTCCGATACATACCGCCGAGTTTATTAAACATGCATTTCTATATAGATTTATACCATCTAGGCCAGTATCGAATATTAAATTAATTTATCAACACCAATAATTTATATTCAACACGTAAACGTGCACTGAATATTAATTAGATTAAATAATTTATTCTTATTAAAATTATTTTGTTATACACAAAATGAGCGCGCCGCAGACATGACTTCAAGATAGCTCCACCGTGTACTTGAACGAAAATAATAAATTTTACGTTTATTTTGTGTACCGGTACATAAGATTTTGGGATTCTTATCTGTTATAACACAAAATTCAATTTCAAGTGCTTGAAAATTATTTCCAGTTAACACTACATAAGCCACTTCTGATGACGATAAGATTTTTTATGTTTCTTCTTTATTTGTTTTTGTTTGGTTTGTTTGGGTGTGGCCACCCGGATCGTAAATTACAAACAAAAATATTTCTGTTTTATTGAACGGAGGATACTTGAGATTCGATTATAAGATACACAGGTGCAGATAATTATGTTTAACGTGATTACCTACAGAAGCGGGAACTGAATTTTATATTCTCTATATGTATATTGTGACTTATTAAGCGTCTTAAATCTTAAAAATGTTGATGGTTTTATATATGTAACCAAACTGATTAAATTTGATCGATCGGGATTATGTTCTATTTAAATACCCTAGTGACATCGCACATATGGTTACGATAAACCGGCATTGAAATTAAACTCACGTTCTACGCTATATATATTCTAAAAAATACATTCAATAATTATTATTCAATCAGGCATTTTGTTACATTTTGTAACACCTCATATGTTAAAATATTGTTCTTCGTATGAAGGAATAACATTTGAAATCCGTATACACCCACAAAAAATAAATTGCCCTCCCTATCGAGCGTCAAGTTATTCATCAAGTATTCAAAATGTGTTCGGTATAAAACCGACTTATTGCGTACGTTAGACGTACGCACATAAAAAAGTGGTGACATCTATTAAAATCCGAAGAAGCATATTATACTGAAAGCCGAAATGGATAAATTTTCCAAAATATATATACACTCTTGATTAAGATAAAAACAATAGACGAATAACTTAAGTCAATCTGTAATTTTTTTTTTTTTTTGGTTTCTTAAATGAACATCATCATTGGGATGGTACGTGACGGAAATTTATAATTTTTCCGAGCATGATAAACATTTTTGTTATTCGGTGTAACATACATAAATTTCTTATGAAATGGGACAGCAACGTAACGATATGATATCTAGTCTTGTAATGAAAATCTCATTTTTTATTATCAGACTCTTCCATTATATGAACGATGACTGCATGAATTTTTTTTATAGACCAAATGTTAATTCAGTCATTTTGATGTAAAACAGCTTTGTCCACAATTATTCTAAATTTTCAAAAATTTTCATACCAACAAATATGTCAAAAACATTAAAACACAAATTTTGTGCCAACATACGGTACTTGCTGCGCTTGTGGAATGGATATGTTGCGCCATAATACACGCACATACCGTATAAGCAAAACAAAAATTAGAAAATAATGAATTTCTCTTTGGAAAAGAAATGGAAATAATGAATTTAATTTATATGTTGTGGTCAATTTCAATGTACAAAATACAAAAAAATATGTGTACCCCTTAATCCTCTGGTTTTCTTTGTGTTGTGTAACTTGTTGTTGGATGTAGTATATTACAAATGAAAATGGCATAGAAATATTATGAAAATTTACAGCAAAATAAAAATGTATGTTATGAAATAATTCATAAAATGATTTGAAACGATCCACAAAACCAAATTGGAGGCCTCCCTAACCTCCATTAGTCGAGTGTATACAAGTCCACGTGAGACAACATTATTCAATTTATGAATAAAGCTATTTAGTTATTGTGCTAAGCTGAATTACAAAGGCTACAGAACAATATAAATTAGTGGAGTAACATTATTATAATGATGGTAGTGGCGTGTAGAGACGACAACAATTTTTGAGGCGCTTAAACCACTTCAAATCATATTAAAACATGCCTCAAAGTTGAATATTATTTACATATAAGAGAATCTGCAAAACTATTAAATTACAGTCTAGTCGCAAGACTAATAAGCAATTTTATGTTAACTTAAATTGCTACTCTCTCTAGCTTTCACATCCCATGATGGGATTTTGCTGTCCGCACTATGGCCATCCATCCATCTCGATCGATCGCCCTCGTCCTCCAGTTTCAACATCCTAATATGCGCAAATCTTGTTCAACGTTATCACGCCTACACAGTCGAGGTCTTCGACACACTCCAGCTGGTTGTTGGTGAAACAAAAACTATCACTTCCAAAACTTCCATGGCCGCAGAAAGTCATAAAATTATAGTGAAAGTTTGAATGCATACATTTTTCCCCAATTATCCATGTATTCTCGGTATGACCTATGTATAAGCTATCAGAAAAACAACCGAACGTATTCGTTACTATTGGAATTTTTTGAGATATTGGCCAAAAACTTGTTACGACTGAACGGTCATAACCATTGTATCTTATACACCCTGCTACGACTGTACGGTCATAACCATTTTATCTTACACACCCTTTGTCTTGTTCTATTATAATCGGTTGGTTTGTGTCCTTACTAGAATTCACTGTAATCGGTTGATTGTTCTTGTCTCTAGACTCACTCCGTTGATTTTTGTTTTCTTGTGCACCCTTTCGTTTGATGGTGCGACGGAAAAGATGATGGAGCGAGACCAATGTGCACCGGGTATGTGTGTACCACCGCACGACGACAGGGAATTCTTTTGTGATGTGCTCTTATTCTTTTTATATACATACGTGTTGAAGAGAGTGCAAACGCGACGCGCACGGAAAAAGAAAAAGAGGGTTAATAACAGCAGAACATTCAACAAGTTTTTGTGGTGTGGTGCGAGAAATATTTGATTTTATTGAGAGTATTTTTTTGAATTTATTAAAGGATAGTCTCGTCTTGATTTTGATATAAATTAAGTCTCGTTTTGAATTTATTAAATAAAGTTTCGTTTGGGATTTATAAAAATCTTGATTGTGTTAATAAAAAATTATTTTCGATTTTGAAAACTCCGTAGGGTTAGGATTTGATCGATTTATGGTGTTGAAAAAACTTGTATTGGCCGTCCGGCTGCATGATTTTAATTTTAAATAAAGTTGGAATTGTATTTGTAATTCTACGCTGGATTGTCAAGTATTTTCGTTAGCATTTTCATCTGCCGATGTTTGGAAAATTGTCATTAGTTTTGGTAAAGTTAAATATTGCTTCATATTGGTTTATAGGTTGCATTCCTACGGATTTGAAGAATTTTTGAGAGCGTTGAACGACTTCTTAAACTCCGATTCTTCAAAACATAAAATACTGCTTGGTGATATTAATTTTGATCTAATGAAAGATTCTCAGTTAAAAGATAATTATTTATTATTATGTGCTTCCTTTGGTATGCAATCACTTGTCAATGATGTAACACGACAATGTTCTAATACTTGTATTGATCACGTTTTTGCAGTAACCGATCACCAAAAGTTTACTATTGAACTTAGAAATCTTCAATTATTCATATCTGATCATAACGGGTCTCATACGAAACGACACATTTCACAACAGGATGTGCTAAAACAGGATGTCACAAAACAGGATATCACAATACAATACATGGTACGAAACAGGACCGATTAAAACAGTACATCACAAAACAGTGCATGGTACGGAAGAGTACATCGCAAAACAGTACGTATTAAAAGAGAACACCATAAAATAGTTAATAATCAATTTTACGGTTTTAATAACTTAATCTTGCAGGTTTTAATTGAGACTTGTACCCCTGTGATCTACCGGGAAAATTTGTCACTACGAAAAAGATGCAAATTTGGCATATTATTTTAATTTCAGTACACAAGTTGAAGGTATTAAAGTTTGTGAGTTTAAAACAAGTAAATTGTTAAAAATAATAATTAAAACTAATTTAATAAATAAATCAAATTTGTTGCTCTCGAAAAGTACCACTACCATTAAGAAAATAAGTGAGTTTTTTTGTGCTATACTTTGGTTTTTGTACTACCACATACTTATATTCATTATATATTTTTGCTAGAGAACTTTGGTTAGTATGGATGCAGTTAAAATCAGAAATAAACGAGTCAGTAAATCGCATTGTGGTGTTCCTCAATGCAATAATTATAAATCAGACGATGTGTCGATGCATTCACTTCCGAAAGAGGTTTTGGCAAACAAAAATGAAATTCGTAAATGGACGATCGCACTTAAAATGGGTAAACTATTTCCAAAGTATTTTTTAATATGTAGTGAGCATTTTAAAACTTATGAGTTGCGGTGCCCCGTATGTCGGCTGAATGTAAATAAGAAAGTGGGGTTAAAAAAATCAGCTTTTCCTTCTAAAAATTTACCAACATCGTCTAGTTTACCGAAACTACAAGGAGATAAAGGAAAGGAAAGGTTGGATCGCTTGAAATCTCGTCAAAATTTGTAAGTGATAATACGTACTTTTCATTTAGTTATTCTTTTTGTGTTTATATTTGTAATATTTTGTTTTATACTTTTAGTGCTTGCGTAGAAACGCCCGTTGAATCGGAGAATTGCGATGTTTGTGTTGCGCATGATGAAGAAGATATAATGGAAACCAATCCAATTTCAGGTGCAGTTCAATGCTCAATAATAATGAAAGATAAAGAAGTTCAAGCAAATTTAGAAAACACAGTTTTTGTGACGTCTTTATGGGACACCGACACCAAACTAAACACAAAAACTGGAATTCCCACACTTGTCATATTAAATGCCATGGTAGCAGCTTGTAAAATTATAAGACCATACGAAAATTGTACAATGTCGTTGAGAAATCGGATTTTACTTACCATGTTTAGACTTAAAAGCAACTGCTCTTTCGCTGAAATAACGATCGGTTTTCAAATTTCGCACAAAAGTGCTAAGCATTATTTTGTAGATACAATACAATTATTAGCAAAAGCAATGAAATCGACTATTCACTGGCAGACAAGGGAGGAAAATGTTACAAGTCTTCCGTATTACTTTAAAAAAATTTCAAAATGTAATGACCGTTTTGGATTGTACGGAAATAAAAACAATTAAGTTTAGTTGCTTAAAATGTTGCACCTCGACTTATTCCCATTATAAAGGTGGTCATACATTAAAGATTTTAATAGGTGTAGCCCCTTCAGGATTAATAAATTTTATCAGTCCCTTTGTAGCTGGGAAAACTTCAGATAAGGCCATATTCAACCTAACTAATTTGATAGAAAAATTAAAACCCGATGATGCGGTTATGGTTGATAAGGGATTTATGATTGGGAACGAATTATTAAATGCTGGCATCGAAATGATAAGACCTGACTTTTTATACTATATTCAATCTAAATCCGAAGTACGAAGAAATACCAAGATTGCCAGTGCTCGTGTTCATGTTGAACGTCGAATTGCCAGACTTAAGGTCTTCGGAATATTATCAAATAAAGTTGCTTTATCTGTCTTGCCTTATATAGATGACATTATGACGGTAATATGTGCCATTTCTAATTTAGATACTCCTATATTAAAGGATGACAAATTTATTTGATTTGAAATATTAAAATTATATTTATATAAATATATAGATAGAATAAAAATAATACATTTATTATCATAATTACGTTTTAGTACATTTTAATTTTTCGAAAACACATTCTTAAATTCATACTCGGTTATAAAGTTTCCGTTTATATTGTCCCTAAAAATATCATTTTATATCAGTCTTACTTTATTCAGCTAAGTTATATTAAATTTAACAATAGTGGTACAAAAACAATTCATTGCAAAATAACAATTTAAATTAAAAACAAAATAAAATAACAATTCAAAGTAAAATAAGAATATTGCCTTCACAGCGAGTTCATACGAAGGATAAAAATCTCGGATTTTTCTATCCCATAGTTTAAACCAATTACATCACGTAAATTATATAACAGACACGCCTCTTTTCATACAAAAAAGTTGAACAAAATTAAACAAAAATCTGGGATAGAAAAATCCGAGATTTTTATCCGTCGTATGAACCGGCAGTCAGTCTTATATAAACAAATCACAGTTTTATTAAAAATAAAAGTTATTCTTAATAAACACATTTTTTTATTAATCACTTGTTTTTTGTTTCGCAGTTATTTTGAATAATTTTCAAAAAGTTTAAAAAATCACTCTAACATAATTCTTCAAATAGCAACGAATAACGGATATGCAACTAGGACTATATTAAAGTTATTGATTAAAAAGCTAAAGCGTAAAACTCTAACGGGTATTTATCCACCGGATAGTCCAACGCGGGAAAATTGGCGTCGCTTAGAGTATATAGGAAAAACGAGCCAACGGATTAGCAACATCGTGTCCAATTATACCAATATTAGTTTTGCTTTTTATAATAATAACACAATAAAGAAAATGATTTTTAACAATAAACCTAGAGTTGATCGCCTTTCCAAATCTGGTGTCTATAGGATCAATTGCAATGATTGTAGTTTCTCCTATATTGGTCAGACTGGGCGCAATTTTGGAGTTAGAGCTAAAGAACATTTATCTGGTTGCACTCAATCAACTTTCCATAACCATTTAACTTCAGAAAATCATACAGCTAGCTTGAACAATTTAGACATATTACATATACAACCCAAAGGCAGACGTTTAGATACCTTAGAATCTTACGAAATTAGAAAATCAATATTTCTTAACCAAAATATCCTTAACGAACAGAGAGAAATCAGGTTCGCACCAATTACAGACCCCGCCCTTTTCTATTCTCACGTACGCAATAATATACCTTGAATTTTGTTACTCAACCTATGACTCATCGCCTACCTGCGCGATCCTTAGATTAATTTTTATTGCTTATTTTCTGTCCCTCCTTCTTTTATTTATATTTTGTTTTTTTCTGCTATATAACAAAATTTTTACTAATACAAATCAGTAGATACTCCTGATGATGACCTAACAAGTCGAAATCGATCGAGTGATTTTTTAAACTTTTTGAAAATTATTCAAAATAACTGCGAAACAAAAAACAAATGATTAATAAAAAAATGTGTTTATTAAGTATAAGTGTGTTTCGCCAAGTGCCTACGGCAAATAGTGTAAAAAGTATAAAAGTTATTGTTTAAACATATGCAAAACCAAAGTTTCAAAATAAATTGCACATAAAGTTTTAATAAATGTATCTAAAAAAGCAAATCTTTGGTACAATTACAACTTCAAAGGTGTTATCAAACGAAGAATATATGCATAAATCACAGAAATCTAAATTTGTAATGCCAAGACCCAATTGGATTTGCCCGTAATATTGGTGTTTTTTGTTCAACTCATAATTTTGTTGACTGTTTACAAATAGATATGGTAAAGATGGCAGTAAATCCGTAGCCGTAAAAAAATTTCCGTTAATTGGACATTTTATTTCGAGGAGCTTCCACTGATCACCATTAAAAATAATTCCATCCGGACTAGCTCCAAGAAATGGCAAATCGGGCGATATGATTAGTCCTGTTTGAAAAAGTAAGCAGTATTGCCCAATTTTCACTTTTGCCAACTTTTCAGCGAACTGGCCGTATTTTGTAGCTTTATTACCCATGAAATTATTTTCATAAATCGACTTATATTTTTTTACCCAGTTTTGGTTTTTATTTACAGCATAAGTATAAAGGTTGTACACTATACTACCGGTTATTCGCAGTTTTCGCTCTACTAACCATTGCGCACTAGTTTGTCTTATTGTCGATTTACATATAAGAATTGCCTCGCTGTTTGTTTTGACCACTTTACAATTATATTGAATTGGTGTAGCGGAATTAATATACTTATTTAAAAATGGAACAAATTTTTTAAGGCCATCATGACAAATAATAAAATTATAAAAATCGTCTTCGCTTGTTTCGTCCGTTTGGAAATTTCGCTCCTGATTATTTGATCGGTTACCCGCAATCATTTTGCCCAACTCCGATTCCGGGAGTGTTTAGTTTTACATTTTTAGTATTAATTTACTTACCATTAATAAACATTGATTTAAATGCAAGTTCCTGTTCTGTCGATATAATATCATCGTATTGTGATTTAATTTTTGTGTGTACATGGCACAAATCTTGAACAATCACTGAACTGTAATCTGATGAAATAATTTTTCCAGTTTTACCCCATTGTTGCTTGAGCTCGGTACAGCTTATGACTTCGAGGTGTGGTTTTCTAAAAAATACTAAAACCCATGTAGAAAAGCACAATTTTCATGTTATTATTAATTACCGACAAATTTTTAGTAAGCAAGCCGCTACGTGTTTACATGTTTCGCCTTGGCCGGCCTTACACGTACAAATACATTTCCAGTTTTTGCTCGATTTCTCCAACTGGTCCAATCTGACTTCATGTGGGCTATCTGTCATTGCTGAGTATAACTAGCCCCACAACTTGGTTTTTTATATGGCCCGGTACGACTCCGATTGCATACACCCAGCCGGCCTTTAATATGTTTTCCCCCTCACGTAAAGGTCTTTTCGATCCATTAAAATAATCTATTATATCACATAATGATATATTAAACGTGTGCCTATCATCCTCATTATTATTTACATCTCCGTTTAGACTTATTTTTTTGCCCGCCATATCAATAGGTATCAAACTTATTTTTTTTAGATTAATTTAATAACCATTCTAAATAATACAAATAAACAAAACAAAAATAAAATATCGAAAGTAACACATTAAATTACTGATTCAAATTAATTGTTTAATTAATAATTTTAAACTTTGCTGTTTAAAACAATAATTACCTGAGAAATATTTCTGTTTAAATCTATGTAAACACATAGGAAACGTCAAAACACAATTTTTGGTTGTATCTGAAAGGAGCTTTGTTTTTTTGCTACTAGTGGCGCTTTTTAAACTTTCCCTAGTCTCAATTCCAAAAAATTGTTTAAGTTTTACTTATTGTTGCAAAATAGATCAAAAATTTAAAGAAGTATGCCGTGCTAAAATTACATGTAAAAAAGACTCAATCAGCTTATTTTTAATGCGCTAGATGACTCTACCCCGGACATTTATAGTTCTCACTATTATTCGATTTTTCGCAGGCTACTTTAATCATTGTTATAAATTTGTTTTCAAGTTTACAAATATTTGTCTCCCTACTAAGTGAATAATTTCAAATCGGTTTACCCAGTCGGAATTTTTCCTTTAGTAGAGGGAAAAATTATGTTTCTTAATTTAAAAAAAGAAAAAAAAATTAAAAAAATGATCAAAGTAGCCGGTGAAAAATTCGAATAATACGGAGAATTTCAAAGCAAATTGTATTCCGATTGGGGAAATTTTCATCGATTTCAAGAATACGGTCTCTGAACAAGCCACCCAGATCGTGCGAATGCATTAAACTTCTTCATTTGGGGCTACCTTAAATCACAGGTCTCACACATAACTTGTTTTATTTACATTTAAAATCGAGCGTCTTTATGGAAACAACTTTTACAAGTACATCACGAATTATGTTGTTATTATAAAATTCTATGTTATATCGTCATCATAACGATATACTGTGGTACTATACACACGATCATCATCATTCGTCATTTTTATATTACCTACCTACCCACCTTCATTGTTGTACATAAAGTATATTTTCGTCTCAGTTTCTTTCCGTTTAATATATTTCCAGTTACAAATTCTATTGTTCGTCTTCGTTACATCGATATACAATTGTGTATATTGTTATTGTTGGAATTCTCAAGCGGTACCAACCCAAAATGGTAAAAATATGTACAGGAAATCTAACGAATATAATTGTGCACTTTTTAGAAAATTCGAGAAAATTGATTTAATAGTAAAATACGAACCATATGGATTTGTTTAAAGTTGCATTAAATTTTCATGAGTACTGAAATTGTGCAAGCAAGAAATTTCGATTGCAAACCCAGGTCCGACACGAATTTAATTTATACATAGTACACTTCCGTTTTCCGCTCTAATTACGCAAATTAATCCGAATCCGATAAATGGTGCGTGGGGACTTAATAATTTCCGTATACGATCTTTATTAATTCGGTATCTATTCAAGCAAATGTATTCATTCCTCAATTTTACGTATTATGTGTGATTATAATATTCAGTCTACGTATATATGTAATACAGTCAATAGAGATATTTTCCGAAATTTTCTTCTATATCGTCTTCTCTGTAGGCACATTTTCTATAAATATACATCCATACCATATATAATCTAACGTTAGATACGAATCTAATTTATATACTTTGTCCCTATATACAATGTGTGTTACTATATTATCACTACATATCGGTATACATACACACACACGCACATATTTATATTTCCCAAAATCGATTTTCTTATTTTCAATTTGACAATATTTTGGAAAATTGTTTTCACTTTAGTTGAATGGATTTGGATTATTGCAGTTAAACTTCGGCACATATTTGTGTAGTAGTTTTATGTGGCACGTGCTGAAAAAAAGGTTTTTCCTGTTCTAGGAAAATTTATTTTCGGAAAAATTAAATGTCCAAAATCTTATATACTAATTATAGGAAATCAATTTATTTTGGATTTCTACGCATACAACATGCGTATACATGAGACAATGATTTGACATGAAACATAAGCTATGTGTTCTTGGTATAGAGATTTGGTCAAATTTTTTGAAAATCATTATATCTCTGTTCAAATGATTGGTGCGGTCGTGATTTTGCAAAATTACTGAGGCGGACGAAATACTCCTTCTATTATCCACATTTTTATTTGTTATCTGTTATACGTTTTGTAGTAGTGGAAATTTTATATTATAATGGGGACGTGAGGCAATCACTTATAATTTGATTTTCCAACTAAAAGGGTCTGTATAAAGATTTCCTTATTTCAAGTGTTTTATTTAATCGTCAAAACCTACAGCTTGGGATATTTGAGAAATGCGAGAGATACCCGATGCAAGGCAAACTTAAGCACTCACTCATAACTTTTCCTCACACCATCGAGAATAGGCAAAATTATCGTTCTCAAAAAATTCAGAGTTGTTATGAAAACAGAATAAATATTTACATCAAATTTTTTGAATATTTATATTTATCATAAAACTCTATGTCCTACTCAAATTGATCAAAAACGCGTGTGAGCTATTAAGTTTCACAAGTACATGACAAATTTGAGCTTTGGTTGGGAGAAAATCAACTAGATTGCAAGCGGATAATTTAAAAGTGATCCTATTAAGTAATTTGTTTATTAAAATAAACTTTAAATGGTGCCAGTACATTACAAACACCCTCTGGAAGATTTTTTTTAAACTAAATATTCTGAAAAAATTTCTGGTGTTTCGATTTAATTAACACATAATGACTTCTGACGAAATATTTAACGTTTCCATTGGAAGTATAAAAATGGTAACCGGAACCATATAAAGCAACCCAAGGCATTGCACGGGCCAATGCGCGAGGATAATACGTGTCACATTACTGAGAATTATTAATTATGGAAGTGAAATGTATCCAGACTAATCCAACAAATACAACAACAACAATTGTATCCTAATTGGTAAAAGTAAATATTTAGGTGAATTTAAATTGTGCAATTCCTAGCAGTGTGAAATAATGGATTGGAAAAAATAAATCCAAAATTTTTTCGCTAGATGACTCTTGCGACATATATTTCGTGACGTATTTGTAGTAGTAGGCCATATTTATACTCATTGCAAAGGGGGATTCATGAACTAAAAAACCTGTTTTGTCATTGTTGTGATTGGTCGATTCAGTTGTGAGTTATAGCGTGTCAAGGATGGAGCCAATCAAAGAAAAAATTAGCTAAATTTTATGATTCTGCTTCGATAAAGGCGATACTGTCACAGCCAATCACGCGCATTTGGTTTCGTCGATTCCCTTTCGGTAAGTTCGATATCAAAAATGCACCACATCACCAAAATTTGAGCTGAAAATGAAACATAAGAGAATTTTAAACCATTTGCATAAGGGTCACATACGACAATGTCAAGCAGAAACGATCACGGTCGCAGGCGTCGAAAAAGCCCAAACGGTGGCCAAGCCAGGATTGACCGCCAGTAAGGATTTGCTGTATGTTTGGTGGGATTGGAAAAAATCATTTACTTATGAGCTGCTACCCAATAGTCAAACGCTCAATTCAGACCTCTACTCTTAGCAATTGGACCGACTGAAGGTAGCCATCGGCCAGAATTAGCCAATAGGAGAGACGTCGTGTTCCACCAAGAGAACGCCAGGCCGCACACTCCGGGGGATTGGTTCGAAGGTAATTATGAATCCACCTTATAGTCTTGATCTGGCACCAACCTGATAATCGCTCTTTTTGTCCATTGGAAAAACTCTTGGTGGTATAAAAATGGCATCAAGCGACGCTTGCGAAAACTAGCCGTTCCAGTTTTTTACTAATAGGGATAAGGCGTTTTGGGATAGCGGCATAATGGAATCGTCTTCTAAATAGCAACGAGTTATGAAAAAAACGGTGCACATTTGAGCAAAAGGATTGTAGCCCTGTTAAATAACGCTCGGAAATAAACGTAATTGTTCTAAGTATGTTCTAAACATTTAGCATGAACTTTTGTGATATAGATGGACTGCTTCAACGAAAAGGAGTATCCTTAAAGAGCTATATGATTTTGTAATGGTTGTCAGGGTGATCAAAGAGATTTGAAATATGATTTATTGATGGGCCTTATAGGTAAACTAAATATTTAGAAAACATTTAGAATGAGTATTAGATATGCCTAAGGCTCATTAAATAATTAAATTTTTAATTCTCATGGAACACCTTGTTAGACCCATTAGAAAATCATATAACTTGCTAGGGACACTCATGTGGTCCTAATCAGTTCACTAATATCAATGAAGTTCAGGTTAAATGCTTATAAATTACTTAGTATGACTTTAAAATGGACCTAAGACCCCAATTTCACGGAACATCGTTATTGTTGGAAAATTGAAATACTTCGCACTCCCAGAAATTGCACAATTAAAATTCTCCTCAAACGTTTACCAATACTTGTTGGTGTAAAAAAATACTTGTTGTAGTTTTTGGATTTATTTGGATTATCCGGACAAGGAAACAGCATAATGTCTCGTGAATTATACAAATTTCATCTGGAACTATTTTCAATTGTCAGTTAGAAGTATGACAATATAACATACCCGTATCCAGCACCCAGAAATCTCTGCAAAAATTTCATTCGAAACAAACCATTAAGGACTGTTGCGCACTAAGCACAAAACAGACTAGATGATTTTGTACAAAAGTTTTTAAATGAGTCTATTACAATACTAGCCGTAATTTGTAAATGAAGACCAGAACCAGAGAAAACCTCAGATAAAACAATTCGCATCCCGGGGATACGCGAATAGATTTGCGTACATTCTGAGTATTTAACCGAAAGTTGCGATCTACTAAAACTTAATATTTTTCAAATGCGTATAGCCAGAATTCTCATTTTCAACAAACTCAGTTTCATCCCAATCAATTGAAAAATGGCATAATTCTACTATGGAATATAACGGCTAAACTGGAGAATCCCTTATTAAATTTCCCAAAAACATGATATATTGCAGTTGCCCCCTGACACTCAAAAAGTAAGCGTTTCCTGGCCTTCAAACGAAAAACATTTCCGACATCTTTGATACAAAACCCTCTTAGGGCCGATTCCTCAATCGATCGCAACTGACATAAGAAATCCCCTTAAAAAAAAGAAACTGAGCCGTATCGGAAGACTCAATGGTTTTCGAAAACCTCTTCTACACAAAATTTCAGGAAATAAGCTTCAATCTCATCCAATTCCGAGGACTCGAGAACCCTGCTTCAACAATATGGACCACTCATTTCAAGAGTAAGGTCCGTAGCCTCGAGCTTACTTTTCCGGAAATTATTTTTATAGTTTCGATTGGAAATGGAATCCGGCTGAAAGCTCCGATTTAATAAAATCGGTCTAATCCATAGGGCGTAAGACGCCCGGCTCTTGCAGTTTCCTTTCACTCATGTTGCATACGAAAAATTCCAAAACCGACAGATGACCAGACACAAAAAGTTTGTTCTATACATCAGATTTAAATTCGATAGTCAAGCTTTTCCAAATTAATTTAGCATGTTTCATATTTTGAGTAAGATTACTGTTTGCTGTTACCTCGAGATTTTTTAATATTATACGCAATCCCTTACGAACTTTTGAACTCGTTTCACTATGAGCATATCTAGGAAGTAGATCGCCTAACACGTGACCATTTCAGTGTATGAACATGGTGGCAGTTAATTCAACTCACCCATTCAGTCGCTGTATAAGTAAATAAAACTGTATCTCCCCACTCATACGATCGTCAACAACTAGATTTCTAACTATGCCCTATATGCCACTAACTGTGTACCTGATCCAGTTGGGTCTCAGTTGTTTAAACAGATCGTTACTAGATTTAGAATATTAGTAGGGTTATAATCTGATTAGATCGTGAGAATATTGATTACACCGGGAACTATTCTGGGGTCAAAGCACTCTCAACTGTTTCACTTTAGCACCAAATCCGTAGTAGCTAAATCGAGGAGGTACGACTACAAGTCCGATTTACATAGAACTATCTGTACATTACATAGCTCCATGCCAGCCCATAGTACTGACATGGAAGATGGGTCGGGGTGAAGGTGATGGTAGGCGCAGCTGTTTCACATAAGGATCGTCATTTAGAAGTAATTCTTTTAGTAATTCTACTAAAGAGTCGTTTTATGAAACGATGAACACGCCGTTCAGCACATATTATTCTACTTAGTGTTTCTAGACGCCGACTATCGTCGGGTTTTATTACATTGAAGTATTTGCCTCTTACTATTTTTGGGTTTTTATAACTTAACATATTTTACCTCGGTTGATTATTGAAAAATTTCAGTTGCTCGTCATTTTCTGAAGTAGCCTTAACTTAGGGAAGTGACTCTACGTATGGGCTACATTTCACTGTTCAACAACCAAACAGTACTTTCCCTGTTTTAATACAGTAAATTAATGGTTTTTTGAATGGAATTCAATTATCCTTTAGTTGTTTTACTATTTGAATTTTCTGGTATATTGTTGCATGTTGCATCACTGTTAGACGTGCCTTTTAGAGAGTAGGTTGTTGGGTTACCAGCTTCATTTAATATGTAGCAGTTATTCCTCGTTGGACCTAAAAAACAGTTTCCAAGCGGAACTAGGACATTCGAAAGACTGTTTTGCTGACCCCAAAAATCTCAATAAAAACGTTTACTCAAGAAGTACAGCCATCAAAGACGGAATTGCAGAGCTGAGAACAAATGTGACTAACGCTCTGTCAGTTTGGCAAACCTATTTTCAAAATATATACTTAATCGGAATGACGAAGTGACTCCTATTAGAGCCATTGGTCCACCGGGTGAGGAGGCCTTTGTCGAAAATTCGACAGATGATCAAGTAGACACAGCGAAGTGGTATATTCAAAAAATGAAAAAGCACTCGGTCTCGACGAATCCCTGCAGAATTAATTTAACTCGAAGGCGCTACTCTTGCATCAAATATATACAATCTCATCGTCTTTATTTGAGACAAAAGAGAAGAGTCAGAATTGGCGGCTCATATGTCCACCCCCAAAAAAGGCGACCGTCTCAAATGTGCAAATTATATGGTTTTCGTCCCACCCGACTGACCGTTGTTTCACCATGAGGATGATTTTGGGTAAATGTTGAGAGTACAACATAACCATACATCGACCATATGTAAATTTCCGAACCGCGACAACCTCTGGACCGTGTTCATATGTATTGGAATACCAAAAAAACTCGTAATCGAAGGATCTGTATCAGGTTTGTTTTCAATAATATCTAGTGTTCGACAGGGCGATGTACTCGCACCCGTCCTGTTAGTTTTGGCAATCGAGTAAGTACAGTATTGCGCTGTATATGACATAAATCAGACCAAATTATTTAATATGCAGTTAATATCATTATACGCAAGCAGACTTATAAAGCACTTATAAGATCTATGCTACACTCAGAGAAAAAACAACTTAAAAATAAAAAAAAAAACGCTTCGTTTTAAAAAATTTCATATACGTTTTCCAAGCAACAACGAAATATTTTGATTTAAAAATGATCATTTTAAAAGCATATTTGTTTTTTTAAATTGAAATATAAATTTAAAAACAAATCAACTTTAAATTAGAGATATTAATTTTTATTTTAAATCGGTTAACATATAGAAATGTATTGCTGAGGTTTTTAATTAAAAAATTTAACTTTAATAGTGTTTTCTTTTCTTTTAAATTTAAAATGCAACATTAATGATATGAGTACGTTGACCGCATACGATTCTAAATGGAAAAAATTTCAATTCATATATGTTCAATACAATAAACTACGTTTTCACATGCGGTTTGAAAAAGTAGAAAATTATGTATTTCCTCTCCTATTTAAGTCATCAAAAACCAAAGAAGTCATGTACTTGTAATAAATTTCTACCACAAAAAGTAGAAAATTAGCTCCCCCTCCATTTTGAACCCCAAGGTCATTATGTAAAATACAAACAACCCTTACAAAACTGAAAACCTCCTCAAGTTTGTTCTTGTCAGTTTGGTTATAGTACTGATAAAAAGTTGGTCTAGTCATCAGGTTGCAACTGCCAAACTGCAAAAAGTTTATACCTTTAGTATAACACAAGCACATATCGATTTGGCGAATTATATCACCGGCTTAAGAAGTTTGAAATTTGTGTAATGTTGTTTTGCACATTTTTGAGGAAACAGCTGTTTCTATCAATGTTGACAAATATTTTGAAAAAAAATTAATCAAAAGAAATTGTATATAATTTTAAAATACTAAGTTTTAGTTTGAATGCGATATAATTTGAAACTAAATCGTTTCTAATACATTTATGTTTTTAATATATATATTCATATTTAAAAGATTCCGTTTCAATTTAAATAGAGGTGGTTTTAGTTATAAAATGTTTTGCCTGTTCTTACTGATGAAGCAGTATTTTTGAATTAAACGTTTTATATTTAATTTTAAATTTCGTTTTTTCTCTGAGTGTAGCTTTCGAAAGCGAGAGCTGAACCATGATCTCTAATGACTGTAGACTGCTATCTACGTTGAGGGAAGGTCATTCGTTCCATCTTTAGTCAAATTAAAATTGCGAACCACAAATATCGGGTTCGTTGAACCTCGGTATAAACCAACTTGTCAGAGGCAGATGGCTGGGCCATGTTGCTAAGTGTCCACAACAACGCATGATAAATAAATTGTTTCAACAACAGCCATCCTCTACGTCGTACCTTCATGGGATGTGAAAGCTAGAGAGAGAGGTAAGTCCTCCTCACAAGGTCCGGTATAATTTTATCATGTTCGCAGGTTGGTCGAACATATCACATACTTATTCCGGTATGGAACCATTAGTTTTGATCTGGATTCTGAAAGCATTCTTTGATATCGTTTACTGTATGTATTGCTGCTAAAATAATTCTTCCCACTTAATGATATTAGGAATGAAGTAGGTGGAAATTGTTAAGACAGTCGAAATATTTTCACAAATTTAACGCAACAAATCGTTCGGACATCTATCATTGAGGATTGGTGTTTATGAAATAAAAAAATTACCCTTCATAACCAAACAACAAAATATAGTGGCCATTGCTCCTAGCAAACGATTATCTAACGAAATTCCATGAAAATAATATCATTTTCATCCAAAAAAGAACCAGAATTCCATCAAACCCTTTGAACAAGGTGCCAAAAAGGCGAAGGTCTCCTTATATACGAATTATACAACAGCCTTCCACAAACAAATAACAGCTCCGTCAGAGAGCGTAGTTGAAATTTGAAGACCACCCGTTGGATACAAATAAAACCAGTAAGAAGTTCATCAACGAGCCACAACCACGATACAATGAATACATTTTTAAAACAGTAGTTCGGATCTTTCCTGTGAATATCAACAGCGCGCCAATATCGGAAACTTTAAAACTATAAGTTTACACGAATACGGTTGGATACGGATGGATATTAATAAACCCTTGCAATCATCTAGAACCCGTAGTTTAGAACAAAACACCACTACACAATTTTATCGTCATCGCCCAACTTTTTCGTTTCGCAAGCATAACCTCACATTTGCCATAGTTTGATTTCAGTTTCATTATCGCGTATTATCCACGTTTATTAAACACAGTTCTTTTGTTGTTGTCTTAAAGACATTAAAAAAAAATCGAAATTATAACATTTTTACTTTCACTTTGCATGCAGAGTATATAGAGCTCTAAAAATGGAAACTCTCGGCACAAGAAAGAATAAAATACAAAAACAACAATATAAAAAGTGATCTGATTATTAACCGTGTCGCTCGCGACTTTATTTATTTGAAACACACATATACGAGTGTATGTGGATATATGTATATGTGTAATTATGTCGGTATGTCCGGTAGATAATTGATTTTCTATGTTCGCTTTTGGTTTTTATGTGTGATCGATTTTATGTTTTAAATGTGCAATAGACCGCGTAATGAGTTTTCCCTGCTGTTCCACGTGATAATTTTATTTGTTTAAAAGAGTTTAGCGTTTTAGTCATTTAATATTCAAATTAGATTCAATTAGAGTCAAATTTTTGTTGGAACACAACATATTATTTAGCAACTTTTCGGTGTGATTATGTCTGCGTAAATAACCTAAAAATAAAACTTTATGCGCTAAATATAATCCAAAAATAAATTTTTGGTTCGTCCCGGGTCTTCTTCCCTATCTCTACGTACACGATGATGATGATGATGATGATCAAATACCAAAAAATTTTAGATCAACAAAAAATATTTTTTTACTTTTGTCGAGCAAATAAATTAAACTTTATCCCCCCATAATCTAGATTATCTCTCATCCAATGTTTACCTAATATACTTCCATTTCCCAATTTAATATACAAAATACGATATAAAAAAAAATTGATTTGGATTAAAGAAATATTTTCCATTTTCCCAGTATTCTTCTTCTTCCTCTTAAAAATACCTAAAACCATCTTCGGTACACGAGTTTAAGTATAAAGTAGAAAATTGCTCATGTTGTTGATGTAAAATTTAAAAAAAAAAAAAGTTTTATATGAAGATATTTTTTTATAATGTTTGAAAAACGATGAAAAGTTGGTATAGATGAGAAGAGACATTGGTCCATCCAAATCTGGACAAAGAAATTTTTATATATGAGTAGTGTAAAGTGGGGGGTTCTGGATAATCCCAATCCCAAAAATTTTTCCATAGTAATTGGATATTGAATACTGTTTTTTCATTTCATCTTCATATAACTTGAGAAATATAGTAATGCCTCGGTAACTAAATCTTCTTATAACTGTATTCATCAATGGATTTTATGGAAATTTATGAAAGTTTGTTATCCGTCGGTTCAACTGTAATGAAGAATCTTGTTACAAAAATTCGAAATAGAATGTTTAACCCAATATATTCAAGAATATTGTTTCGACAGTAAATTAAATAAAAATTAATTATTTTCGTATTGAGAGGGTTAATTATATTATTTCACGTGAATAAGAAAGATAAAAAGTAAACTTGATCTTGAATTCGTATTAATTTACATATGGTAACAACAACAAATCTGTTTAATGTAAATGAGAATTGTAAGTTTTAATCTAATAAGAATATGGATACGTTTGCACAAAAACGTTTGTTTTCCCGTATTGTTTCATGCTACTTTTCTATAGTTGCATTTTGATTAAAAATAACAGAAAAATAATAAATGCGTTTTTTTTTAACTTTGTATGAAAATTTTATTTTATATATTGTAACATAAATAAAAAGTTTTCCGCTATTTTTCTACAGTTGTCTATTGGTAGTGAAACGACGAATATTTATATGAATTTTGAAGTATTGTGAAAAGTATTGTGATTTTAATTATAAAAATCAAATAGTGATTTTAATTAAAAATTCTTAAAGTAATAATAAAAAAAATATTTCAACATTTGTCTGTTTATAGCGAATCGCTGAATATTGGAAATAATATTTAAAAATTTATTAAAACTTTTGGATAAAAATATTGTGATTTTAATTATCAGCTGAACTATTTGTGATTTTATTTAAAAATTCTTAAAGTGTTAATTAGTATAATAAAAAATAATAGTAGTAACAAAACTAGTGTAAAACGATAATATTCATAATAATAATAATAATATTTATTATTTATAAGTAAAGTCTTAAATATCACATCAACAAAATTTAAAGAGAAAATTAAAGTAAGTTTCATTTTAACTACATACTATAGTAGTTTGTTGTTTAGAATCATTACTTTGTTTAGAAGATTATGTATAACATGTCTTTGTTTTACTTTATAGTTAACCCAGTTCTAACAATAATCAAGAACAATGGAGAGCAAATGCAAAGAGTGCTTAAAAATTTTTACAACGAAATGCAACCTTCAACGTCATCTTAAGCAACAACATGCTACTGAAGATGTGTTATGCGATGTTTGCGGAAAAACCTTTGGTAATTCACGCAAATTCGACTATCATAAACAAAGATGTCAACATATCGATACAGCAGAATATACCAGAGCTGACGAAGAGGCGAAGAGGATGAGGAGGAATGAGAGTGATGAAATTCTCGAGCAAACGACATGTAACATTTGTAATGTAAGTGTTGCTAAAAAATTTATTAAGAACCATTTTAAGTCTGTTACACATAAAAATAATTGTTTAACTAAATTTAAAGATGAAGATGAGAATATTCAAATACTTGATACTGCTTTTGATTCTCGAATAGTGAGCTATCGAATTTCTGATTTAGCTCAAGAGCATATCAGTGTAAATGAATTTATGCATTCGGTTAAAAAAAATGTTAATATGTTAATAAAACTTCAAACCGACGTAATTGGAAGTGTGAAAATATACTTCGAATTGTTTGCTAGATACACCAAATTTGATGTAAAAGATGGTGAAAATGTAGCCACTATAAAGTCGTTTATCAATCAAAATGCTATATTCACAGAAGCTACTGATCTAGAAGTAAAGTTTTCTGAATTGGTTTCCTCTTTGAATACACAATCTGAAGACTTTCAAGAGAAAGAGTCTGGATGGGCTCTTGAAAAAATATTATATGTTGAAATTAACATTAACAAATATAATCCGTTGAGAGCCTCTTCATATATAAGTCTTCCAGATTTTATTACTAGAAAGAAAGCGATAATTAACATTCAAAATGAAGATCAAGCATGTTTTGCTTGGTCTATAATAGCGTATTTAAAGCATAAAACTTTCAAAAATATACCGAATGCAAATAAAACCTCATCATATCCTCACTTTAGTACTCAACTTAAGTTTAATGATATAAGTTTTCCTATGGCATTAAAGGATATCCCACAATTTGAAAATTTAAATAATATTAGTGTAAATATATATGGATTAGAAAATAATCAAGTTGTGGGGCCTTTATATTACACAAAATCAAAAAGAACTGATCATGCTAATTTATTACTAATTGAGAACGGTATAACTTCGCATTATTGTTTTATTAAAAATTTAAGTAGGTTGGTTAGTATGCAACTTTCAAAGAAAAAATGTAAAAAATGGATTTGTGATGGTTGTTTATGTTTTTTCCGCGACGAACAAAGTTTAATTACACACGATAATTATGGATGTAATAAAATAAAAGCTGTTGTTCCAAATGAAGAAAATTGTATACTTCAATTTAAAAAATTTCATCACTCATTAAGAGTTCCATTTATAATATATTGTGACTTTGAAGCAATTTTAAAGCCAATAGATACTTGTCTACCAAATCCAAATAAATCGTTTAGTGAAAATATTACTAAACATGAACCATGTAGCTTTGCATACTATATTAAGTGTGCATACGATAATAACAAATCAAAATTTGTTACGTATAGAGGTGCTGATTGTGGTAAAGAATTTATTAATAAATTAAAATTTGATCTTAAAGATATTTATGAAGAGTTACATAATGTGAAACCGATGAATAAACTTACCATAATAGAACAAGATCAATATAATAAAGCTGACATCTGTCATATCTGTAAATGCATTTTTGATGATGCTGAAAACTTTAAAGTTAGTGATCATTGCCATCTCACAGGAAATTTTAGAGGAGCAGCACATTTAAAATGTAACTTAAACTATAAACTTCCAGATTTTGTACCCCTGGTGTGTCATAATTTAAGTGGTTACGATGCTCACTTTATTATAAAAGAGTTAGATTTTGATACTGAATCAATAGACCTTATTGCTCAAAATAAAGAAAGATATATTTCTTTCACAAAACATTTCAAAATTGAGAATGAGAAAGAAATTAAATTAAGGTTTATTGATTCATTTAAATTTATGGCCTCAAGTATTGATAAATTATCCAATAATCTAGAAAATAATCAATTTTTAGAAGTAAGAAACTCATTTGTAAACGATAATGAGTTTAATCTTATTAAAAAGAAAGGTGTGTTTCCTTATGATTATTTGGATGGCTTTGAAAGATTTGAGGAAACAGAATTACCACCTATATCTAAATTTTATAATAAGTTAAATAATTCAAACATAAGCGTAAAACAATATGCTCATGCTAAAAATGTTTGGGATACATTTAAATGTGTTAATCTTGGCGAATATTCTGATTTATATTTAAAAACAGATGTCTTAATATTGTCTGACATTTTTGAAAACTTTAGAAATGTTTGTCTAAATGCTTATGATCTCGACCCAGCCCATTATTTCACAGCTCCTGGCTTAAGCTGGGATGCTATGTTGAAATATACAAAAATTAAAATGGATCTGCTAACAGATATCAATATGATTAATTTTATAAATAAAGGTGTACGAGGTGGTTTAGCGCAATGCTCTAAACGATATTCAAAAGCAAACCATAAATATATGAAAAATTATAACCCATTATTAGAGTCCCAATATATAATTTATTTAGACGCTAATAATTTATATGGTTGGGCAATGAGCCATTACCTACCCTATGCTAATTTTGAATGGTTAAACTCTGATGAAATAAATGCATTTGATATTTCCAAAACAAATGATACAGATAAGTTGGGGTATATTTTAGAAGTTGACGTAGATTACCCCGAAAATTTATTTAACAGGCATGATAAACTTCCCTTTCTAATGCAAAATATTAAACCGCTGTATGATACTTCTAATCAATCTAAATTAATTGCTAATCTTTTACCCAAAAACACATATGTTATTCATCAGAAAAATTTAAAGCAGTGCTTATCAGAAGGTTTAATAATTACAAAAATACACAGAATTCTCAGATTTAATCAAAAACCTTGGCTTAAGCCTTATATTGATCTTAATACAAATCTCCGATCGAAAGCTAAAAATGCTTTTGATAAAGACTTTTTTAAGCTGATGAATAACAGTGTTTTTGGTAAAACACTAGAAGACGTATCGAAACGAAAAGATATTAGACTTATGACACACTGGGAGAATATTCGCAACAAGTTTGGTGCTAGCCGTATGATTAGTAAACCAAATTTTCATTCATCGTCAGTTTTTTCTGAAAATCTTGTAGCAATTCAGATGAATCGATTATCGATATGCTACAATAAACCAATTTATATTGGATTTTGTGTTTTAGATATTTCAAAAACACTAATGTACGATTTTCATTATAAATATATTACGTCAAAATATAATGACAATGCTGAGTTATTATATACTGATACCGATTCTCTTATTTACGAAATCAAAACAGATGATTTCTATGATGATATTCGGAATGATATTGACGAAAAATTTGATACGTCAGATTTCGCTTCTGAAAATATATATCGATTACCACTAAAAAATAAAAAGGTTTTAGGAATGTTTAAAGATGAATGCTGCGGAAAAATAATAACAGAATTCGTTGGACTGAAAGCAAAAACATATTGCTTACTGTTAGAGGAGGACAATGATATTATTAAAAAAATTAAAGGAATAAAAAAGAATGTAGTGTCAGAGTCGATATCATTTAATGACTATAAAAATTGTCTTAATAAAAATGAAAATATTATTAGATCTCAGCAGAACTTCCGAAGTATAAAGCATAATTTGTACACGCAATTGCTTAATAAATTAGCATTATCAAATTTTGATGATAAGAGGTTTGTTATACCAAACTCAGTTGAAACATATGCATGGGGAAATAATAAAATTAAAGAATTCTATTTCGCATAAGATTAAAATTATAAGTAAAAATTTTGTATTAGTTTTTAAATTATTTAGTTTTATTGATTGCTACAACCTTATATTTAAATAAAAGTCATACATATGTTAAAAATATTTTAAATCATATCTGTTTTATTTATCCACGAGTTGTGAGATGAATGAAATCCTAGCCATTTTACGTAAACCTTACTTGCATTTTTCTTCATGATCTTCTCTACAAGGTAAGTATTAGGATGCTTCGTTTTTTGTAATTCTTTTTCATAAAACCGTCCAGCAATTGGTAGTCCTTCATAATCTTGAAGTAAGTATGTTACTGGAAATTTGTTGTTCACGCTTATAATTTTAAATATTTCCGTAGTCCAGTTAGGGGTATAACCTTTATCAAAAACTTTTTTAAATTTACTAACTCGTACAAAATCACCGATACGAAATTTGTTTTTCTGCATTAGCTTAGGAAATGTATAAATACGTTTCAATATATCTTTTTCATTTCTTTTAGTAACTTCTGAAGGCGCTAGTTGTATCGTACTATGTTTCTTTTCATTGTACTCCCCCACTAACTTTTCTAGTATATTTATCCAGCTATACGAACCCCGAAAGCTAAACATCTTCCACATCGCCTCTTTAAGTGTTCGGTTGAATCGTTCTACGATACTTGCTTTCAAATGACTGAATGTAGAATAGTGATTAATATTCAATTGTTTCATTAGATGTTTAAAATGCTGATTATGAAATTCCGCTCCCATATCAGTTTGAAGATTTTTAGGTGTTCTTTTATGCTGTGTAAAAATTTTATTCATAGCATCTATAATGCTTTGCGAAGTTTTATTCTTTACAGCTACAGCCCACGCAAATTTGGAGAAAGTATCAATCACCGTCAAAATATATTTGAAATTTGTATTATATTTTGCATATGGAATCATTTCTACGAGATCAGCCTGCCACAAATCATCAATTCCCATGATTTTAACACGACGGCGGATAAATTTTTTATATGCAGGCTTATGCAATTCGTCTATAATTTCTCTGCGACTCATTATTATGTATTTCAATGTATGCGTGGAATGAGATTGTAATTAAATAGTAAATCTATTTGCATGCCCTATATATACATATTTTATTTTTAGCTCTCACAGTTCTAAAATGGATGTTGAGGAAAATAGATTATTCACGTTTCGAGACTGGCCGCACAAATTTATGGATACGAAAAAAATGGCTTACTCTGGTCTATTTTATTTAAAACGAAAAGATTGTGTTATGTGTAACTACTGTCATGTGCAAATTCACCAATGGGTAAAGGGGGACGATGTATGTGCCGAACATTTTAGATGGTCACCTGGATGCCGTTGGTTACAACACAAACTCTCAAAAGCAGAAGAACAAGAAACGTCTTTCCCCGTTTGTTACAGCAGTTATGAAGAATTTCAGAAAGCAATTTTGGAAAAGGCAAATAAAAAAATAAATTGAACTTGTATTTTTATATAATATATATTTTATTTAATAAACAAAATTTAAATTGTATTTATCGATTTTTATTATATGTAGTGACTTCTCACACATTTGTTTTAAATGTGCGATTTCATTTTCGTCGAGAACGTTGTACCGCTCTGGCAAAAAGATGGTATTCTCCTCGGTTTCCACTAGAAGTCTTTCCCCATATTGCGTTGAAACAATCTTTACATCTTCGATTTTATATGTATCACCTATGATTAAATCGGTAAATTTCAACGTTGGTTTTTCGATAAATGCCACCACATTATTTAATTTGATTAAAATTTGAGATGACGATGATGATGCCGACGACTCCATGGTTTAAATATTTTAAGTAAACTGGGATTTAATATTCTGTTGTACAGCTAATTTATCAATGTTAAATCAGGTCGATGCTCAGATTTTGTTTAATACTGATTATTTAAATTACCACTGGTGAGGTTTAAATAAATCAGAGTGAGAACTAGATGGTTGTAAATTACTTTTAATTCTAACTCATTTTATTCGCAAATTGTCTTTTTATACATTATTTTTGCATACATTGTAACAAGAGTTTCAAAAATTACATTTTTTATATAACAGAAATTAGTGCATACATAGCAAAAATAATATAAATTACAATTACATTAATTTTTGACGTAAAATAAATAATCAGCAAAATTTAAAAAAAAAAAATCAAAATTGTATACAAAAAACCAGTAACTTTAATCTTCTTATATGCGTGTGAAAGTTAATAGGAAAACAATCTATGGAATTCGAACTTCGGATGACGTTGCACATCACATTTCGCACTTCGGACGTCGCATTTTGCGCTCGGGGACGTCGGAATTCGGACGTCGGAATTCGGACGTCGGACTTCGGACGTCGGACTTCGGACGGCGCACTTCAGACGGTGGAATTTGATCATCTATTTTTCTGCTGCTCTCATGTACCACATACGATAACTTAACTGATGTGTTATTTGTTTTATGACTGGAACTTTCACGATATGAACATGATAAAACATGAATTTTTTATCTACAAGCCTGCGACGACGACTACGACCTCAATAAAACATGATTTTACGAGTTGTAATTTTTAAGAATATTTTATTGCTTATTTTACATTTTATTTTTACTTAAAATATTATACGCTAACAACTATTTTTTTCTTGAACTCTTTTCTTGAATTTTGTGTATCGTAATTTTTAATATTATTTTTAATGCTTATTCTACATTTTACTTATAATTATACACTAACAACTATTTTTTCGCGAACAAAATTGCGAAAAGCTGTCCCCTTCACCATATTGACATAATCGCATTTTGGAAACCATATGGCATGTTGATCCCATGGTTGTTCAGCATCCTCCCAGTTTTTCAAGATTCCACCACAGCAAAAACATTTCACCTCATCACCTTTCTGCGTGTAATAGAAACCTGCATCACATAACGGCTCAACAAGATATTTTAATGATTGAGGCCAGTTTTTCTTATATGATGTCATGCGTTGTTTATGTAACATATAGTTAGGCGAGATCATATTAAACTCGCCTTCAATATCTGAGAAATCTGGATACATCTTTACCAAGGTTTAAAGAAATACTGAATTTTAAATCTCATTAATGATGCTATTTATAGATGTCTGAACGGTATTATTAAAGTAATCGTTGAATAATTTATTTGCACATAATACAGGTATTTCATGAAATAATCTTGAGTAATTAATAGTATGTGTATCTATTTCATATGGTATAATCGGTTGCAGATCAAGTTTTACAACGTGCTGTTCCAAACATTGTTTTAAGTATGAATCATAATAATCTTTCACGAGATATGCACTACGATATTGATAGTTTATTACTGCTACTATAAATGGAAATAAATTATATAATCTATTCCATTCTTTCTGCTTTATTGTAATTTTTCCGAGACAATCTCCTATAGTTATTTCTTTTACTTTCTTTGATGATAATAGAAAATCATTACTTTTAATGGTTAAGTATGATGCAGCATCATTAAAGTACTTATTTATTTCCTCACGAAATTTGAATATATTCATAAATATCGAATATTCTATTTCCTTGAAACTAGTGGTTTTCTTTAGCAGTATCGTAGGTAATAAATGATTAATATCATAACCAACACTAATTAAACTTTTTTGATCATTATCCAGAAAATATGTGTATGATAATAATAAATCTAATGTTTTGTTATTCATCTTTCAAAGGTTGAATTCGTACTATTTGTTCTTTTTTACTGCTCAACATGTTCAAAGAGCAAGATTTATAATATTTGACGAAGTTTTTTTCCATTCTTCTTCTTCTTCTTAAATGATTTTTTAAATAAAATTGTAGCGATCTGGTCATTGTGTTGTGACATTTTCTTTTTGAAACGATTCACAAAATCATTCATAGACCTGCCACTACATCTATCTAAAATATAAAGGCAGCAATATTTCCCACATAATAAACTAGTTCGATCTTGCAGCTCTCTCCTATTAAATATGAATCGATAGGAGTTATTCTTCATAAATTTTGTAAATCTTTTATTAAATGGCGCACGACCAAATGAATCAAAGAACTCAGCAGGCCCTCGTACCGGAAAATGAATTGCCACCCAATGAGTTCCGGGTTGGTACGTTGGATCAGTATTTATAATATAGCTGGCCGGTTTTTTTAAAATATATTTTGGTATCATATCGAGTGAATATACACCACGGAAACAGTTTTTGGTTAAACGATTGCCCGATAAAATTTTTTTTATTTCTAATGTATTCATGTTTTTTTTTTTTTTTGTTTCGTTTTCAATGATCTAAAATAATGTTACGATCTTTATCAATTTCCAATGTTGCGTCATACTCTAGGTAGATTAAGCATGTGGTTGTGTTTGGAAGTGCCTCCTCAAATCTTAAATCAAGTCTTATATTACCTCGGTTGAGTAATGAAACACAAGAATCATTTGATGATAAATCGGGTGTCAGATCGTATGCAATCATGAAATAACCATGAGAATACATTTCTTTAGTTATTAAATTTCCATGTGATGAATGTAGCAATCCGGTAGCCGAGAATATTGAAGCGTAAGCTCTAGAATACTCTTCACTATTTGTAAAATCAGTTACTATTGATGAGCTTGGTGTTGGTACCCCATTGACATATAAGGCGGATGAAGTGATTTTATTGTGTTTAAAGTTGTAAGGGTTTTTCTTCTTAATACCTGTGTAAGCATCATTGTCAACCATACAAAAAATTAGATTTGTTGGTAGCTGCCCCAATACAATGTTGTCCAAATTTATTGAATTGCCTTTTGAAGAAACTGTATATGATTTTACTTCACATCTTTTGTAGTGATATCTTGCATTTGCACGTTCAAGTATTTTGTGATGCGCCACCAAAATATTAGGATTTATAGTACAGTGTTTTGCATATATAGTAGCTTCCACAATTTTTATAGTAGTCTCATCTTTTGCATCGTCAGTTAAAAGATAAAATTCTGGTTTATTGAGTGTGAATGTTAATCTTACATCGACATTGTTTAATAACAATAATGGTTGATTTAGCATGTCAACATGAACTTTTCCAAATAATTCTACGATGGTACTATTTTTTAAAATGGCTGCTCTTTTGCTGGACCCATCGAGATCGTTTAAGGTATCAAGGTTTTTCGAATCCGTATAGTACCCTGATAGCTCCAAATGAGTTCTACTAGCATCCTCTCCAAAATTAAGCAACGTTTCTATATACGCGCGATAACTGTAGTTGCCATCAGCAGAATTTATGTTTTTCCCATTTAAATATACATTTACTTGTCGAAACAAGGAGTGTAACATATTATTAATTACACTAGGTTGTCCCAAATCAGCAGTCTTGTAAGCAGTCCCATTACTTTTAAGCAATTGTATTTTTACGCATATATTAATTGAAGATAAATCTATATATGTATCACCATGTCCATGGCAGACGAACTCAATAACTGACTGATTTTCTAAACTTGTTAATGGTTTGTAGGCAACTTCTTCCGTTTTTAAAATACTTGTTTGCAGATTTCGAGGTTTAAAAAGATCCAATTCAGATTTCATACACTCAGTAAATGCCATTTTTAATTTTTAATACGTCTATGTAAATATATCCAAAATCCTAGCTTTATTATTTTTTGATTGAATGCACGCAGATCTATTAACGCTAACGGCTCTTGTTTTCATCTGAGGCTTGACTCGTTTTGCTTTCTTATTTATTGATTTTTTCAAGGTGTACGTTGAAATTTGCAGCTTTCTTTTTCGTTTACACCCAGCACCAGCCATTGAATTTATTTTGTCAACAGCATTATTTCTCAATTTATCAACCACTTGCATGGATCTATCTCGAAGTATTTCTTTAATTGGTTTCTGTGTATTTAAATTACGCAAAACCTCAGCACCTGTGTCAATCAGCTCATCTTTTACAAAATTTGCGCCTTGCATTAAAAGTGGTTGTAGATATTTCCAGAAACCTGAGAAAATTCCTCCTAACCCTCGTCCACGCTGATAAACTTTAGGTAATTTTAGTACATTGCCAAATTCATCATCACCTAATGAAATTCTACCGCCCTGTTGTTGAGCGTAATATCTTATGTACGCGCCTTGCATTGTAAACAAAAGTAGTTTATATTTATGTGTGTCCCCCCTTTATATACCTTTACGGAAATGTAGTATAACCATTGTACTGAATGAATCGTTTTTAAAATTAATTTGTTCACCATTTTCGTCTGCTATTAAAATACTTATATCCGTAATTCGAGATTTTTCTAGTGGTAAATATTGAATGTTTACAATATCACAATTTTGATAGCTTGCATATTGTTTATCATGTTTAACGGGATGCATAACCAGGCCTCGAGCCATCACGTTACCAAATATTTGAGGTCGCACCACATCACAATAAATACACATATAATTAGGAATACCGTATTCTTCATCCACCGGTTCGGGTAAAATTACTTCTACAAAATTCTGAATTTCAGCTTGTTTTTTAGCATCTAAAACTTTTACAGGTTCTTTAATTGATTTCTTTAAATTTTCAACCACATCACGTCTTTCCTCTTCTTTTATTTGAGACAGGAGTGTATCGAACAAAATTCTCATTGAATACTCTTTATTAAGTGATACGACGCAAAGCTGTGTGTCCACTAAGATCGGAACCGTATTAGTTGTAAAATATTGTGCAGGTAAATCTACGCCTTCTGATGTATAACGATCAAAGAAATTTTCCTTTTTCACCAAGTTGAATAATTCCGGATGCTGTCTCAATATATCAATTATATTTAGTTCACCAACTTTCTTTTTTTCGTTTAGAGGAATTAATACCGCTGTAAATGGATCAGCCTTTGTGTGTTTTCTCGCATTGATAAAAACAATTCTTGCTACTGAAGATGGAGGTATTTTACCATCTATTTTTGTACAACAAAATTTAACAATGCCTACAGACCATTCATCATCTGTGGTGTTTTTAAAATCTAAAGATATAGGGAGTTTCGTTGTAAATTTCGATAATGTATTTTGAGGATAGAGGTCAAGCGAAGTGTTACTGGTTAAGGTGATAAAAAACGATTTTTGATTGGTCAACATTTTCGTAGTTGATTAGTTTTATTTGCAATGAATAACATTTACACAACTGAGCTTATATTTATAGATTCTTCCATTTTATACCGCTTGCTGCTGCTGCTTTCACCTTTGATTTTAATGGTGTACTCGTAGAAGATTGTTTTGATTTTTTCTTTTGATGAGTAAAAGCCAATGTAGTCTGAGATGTGTCGGGATGTAGACCACGTTTAAGTGTTGAACGTGTTACCATTTGTTTTTCAACCGGTACATTTACCATATCGCCATTGTCTAACTCAAATACTCGATATTCGCTCGGATCAAGAGAATTTCTTTCTTTAATTATTTTAACCGAAGAAGGTTGACCCTCTAATGCTTTATTTCTTACATCATCATCCATATCAATCTCCACCAACTCATTTTCGTCAGATGTATTGTTACTCTCGTCTTCGAGACTAGAAAATCGACTTTGAGTTGCAAAAAATTCTTCTACAGCCGGAAGTTCTTCGACCTTTTTCATTATATTAGCCTGAGTTCCGACACTGCTTACATTCGGCTCCAATGTTTGTAATTTTTTATGTTTATGTTTTACGCGGTCCGTTTGAATATTCGCATCTATATATTTTTGTTTTATTTGTGTACTGTGATGTCGCTTCTTATTTAAATATCTTAATAAATTTTGACGGTAAAAATACCATTTGCTGACATCATTTAGTTTATTGTTAAATAAAATATTTTTCATTTCGCGGTCCAGATCGGATAATTTTTTATCCATCAAAACGATTTTTCTCCAACGCTCAAACGTATCCGGCGGGATGACAATCATTCGTTGTAAACTCATTGTGAGGTCTGCTCAATTAATTTTCCTACAACCCCCGATAGTAGTGATGATAAGAGAACGGGAAGAAATCCACCTTTTTGAATTAAGATTTTTCGTTTAGAAGATATACGAGATTTTGAATTTGCTAATTGACGTAATATTGTTTTATATTTTCGTAAACGGACTAGACTCTGTTTGGAAATTTTTGCATTACCGTTTACTACATTCAAACATATTTCACACAAAGTTTTTATTAACTCTTCACTACCGTTTTTTAAAATGTTTTTACGTGTACAAGGTTTACAGTTTTTTAACACATGTAACAAATGTTTGTGCACCCTCAATCGTCTCATACCGCTCTAATTTATTTATCAAATTTGCTGGTACATAACAGGTATCATATGTGGTATTAAATATATTCGATCGAAAACGAAATAAATCGTTACATGCCTGTGTCAAATCCAGAAATAAATAACCGTAAGGTTGTGATGCCACATCTTTATATAGTTTTACAAATTCCTTTACGTTATCGGGAAAGATTTGTTTTGCAAGCGGGTAAATTTGTGATTTATCTCGAGGGTTATTAAATGCCACCAGATATTTGCAGTTTAACGATATGTCACGACAAAATTTGCCTTGATGAAATATGTTTTGAGTTATTAATATAACCGAAATTCGTCTATGGTGAGAACCTTTCGTAAACAATTCACATACATTTTTGTTATAAGCGTCGGTCATCAGATCATCGAGTACAATCAAAGTATTATCTACATTGTTGAAATTTTCTGGTACTGTTTCCATTACTTCAATATCACAACCACAATTCAAATTAGTTAACGGTATTGCACTCCGTTCTGCATTACACCATAATAGCTTATTGAAACCCTTTAGAAATGGTAGGAGTTTTAATACAAATGATGTTTTACCGCAACCAGATGGTCCGGCAATCATCATTGTAAAGGGTGTTTCAAGATTTAACATCGTAATTACTGTAAATCACTCTTCTCATTCGCAACATCTATTTATAGTTTTATCGAAAGAAATGTTAAAAATTGAGGGATTGTAATTTATTGCAAACCAGATCAGTAGATTTTCTATACCAATAAAATCTAATTGTAGAGATTGTAGTTATCAATTTAGTAGTAATGTTAATAATTCATGTTAAATAAAAATCGTTTATTCGAAGTTTTTTAGACATCCATTTATTTATTTATTTCTTTAAGCTATTTTAAAGGTATGATTTTTATAGCATATAATAAGTTATCTATTATATCAAATAAAATTTCTGCTACCTCTTTTCCTTTTCGTAATTGAATACATTTACATAGTAAAGCATGTATTTTATTGTCTATATCAATGTAATCAGCTTCAATTTCTTCAATTATACAATCTGACATAATATTTCTTACTCTACATTGATGAACTAAGGTAGAGTAATTTAGACAACGTGAAATTATTTTAATAAAGTTCTGGTTATTACACTTTTCGGACATGATTATACAACTAAACCATAATTGTGTATGTCTAGATATTTATAGAATAATTTGTATTTCATCAATAAATAATTACAATGCGAAAGATCTCACGAAACAATAAAATTTAAATGATATAATAATTTAGTTATATATAGTATACATATGTTTATTGTTGCGATTTCAAGATCAAGTTTACTTATGCATTTCTTATATACGTATTATTCGGACTTATCAGCAATAAGAAATTATATCATATATGTACAAGTAAAATCCAATTTCAATAATCTTTATCATTATGTATTCGTATACAATAATAATAATCACTAAATTTAATTGTTAATAATGTGGTCATTCATTCCACTTTCCATTTCAACCTATTTATAGAATTATCAATCAATCGTACCAAAACAATGCGGAAAAACAAACATTTTTGTGCAAACGTATCCATATTCTTATTAGGTTAAAACTTATAATTCTCATTTACATTCAACAGATTTGTTGTTGTTACCATATATAAATTAATACGAATTCAAGATCAAGTTTACTTTTTATGTTTCTTCTTCACGTGAAATAATATAATTAACCCTCTCAATACTAAAATAATTAATTTTTATTTAATTTACTATCGAAACAATATTCTTGAATATATTGGGTTAAACATTCTATTTCGAATTTTTGTAACAAGATTCTTCATTACAGTTGAACCGACGGATAACAAACTTTCATAAATTTCCATAAAATCCATTGATGAATACAGTTATAAGAAGATTTAGTTACCGAGGCATTACTATATTTCTCAAGTTATATGAAGATGAAATGAAAAAACAGTATTCAATATCCAATTACTATGGAAAAATTTTTGGGATTGGGATTATCCAGAACCCCCCACTTTACACTACTTATATGTATTGTATACATATATATAATTTATGTTATAAACAGAAACAGACTTCATTTGCGAAAGACTTTAATTAATTTATAAGCATTCGCGCAAACAACGTAGAACTGGGTTTTAGGAGCAGGTGGACCTACCTAAAGGAATAATGTAGTAAAAAGACCAAGTGATGACCACTATCACTGCTTCTTTCAAAGTTAACGTAAACGACGAAGTTAAGAACCGGAATGGAGTAATGATAGACAATATGACCCCTTAAAGCCATCAAAACTGATTTTAAGACACAGTCTAACACAGTTCAATATTTAATTAAAAAAGCTTATCGCTTATGCAAAGAATCGAAGTGGTTCTGAACTAGAATTTCATGAAAGAAACAATTCTTCTTTATCCACATACTCGGAAATCTCTGATTTTTTTTTTATTTGAGAGAGAATATCATTGAGTGTAATATGAAAATTTTTAAACAGTTGAAATTTTATATCACGGCCCCTACGGATCGCACAGAGATGATCGAAGTGGTTCTGACTTGATGTAAGAAACAAATTTTATTTATCCACATGATCGGAAATCTTTGAGATTGTTGTTAGTATCAATATTAATTCAAAACCACTTTAATCACCCCCGTGCGATCCGTAGGGACCGAGATAAATAATTTCAAATGTTTAAGAATTTTCATATTACACTCAATGATATCCTCTGTCGAATAACAAAATTCTCAGAGATTTCCGACCATGTGGATGAATAAGATTTGTTTCTTACATCAAGTACTAGTTTAGAACCGCTTTGATCGCTTCTGTGCGATTCGCAGTGTTATAGAAAAAAATTATTTTATAAAATTCACTCAAAACTATTCACCAAAATTAAATGTTTTCTATTTATTTGTTTCAAAAATTGTCAAACATTATTATGAAAGTTCAATTTATTAGTGTTTTTTCAATTCTAAGTACTTACAGGATATAGTGAACAGTGTATATTTTGTTATTTAGGTATCTTCACTCTGAAATTGTTACTGTTAGACAACTCGTTTTAATCAAGAACAGTTTAAGTTGCACATAGAAATTTAAAAAATTATAACGACCCGTTTAGCCCTGTTCTCGACAACATAACCTCGTATACTTCGACACTTTTTAAAATCGAGGTTTAAGTTAATTTATAGTAGATAATGATTACAAGAAAATAAACTTTATTTTCAAGGACATTTTGTATGGTGACTGTTGATTTCAAAGTCAAGAGAAGAAAAAGAAGGAGTAGTAGAAGTTTCTTTTAGAAAATAAACGTTGATTTAGTAGCCGTGACAGCTACTGATTATCCTCTGCAAATACAAGATGATCAAATGTGGTATAGTACTACTCTTTATCTGAAGTGGTCCGATTTTTGTCGAATATGATGAATCTACTGGAGTAAAACCAGAAAATCTTCAGAATATAACGGATAATCGTTTTAGACAGTGGTAACGAATGGGCAAGAAAATTTAAACTGGATAAATTCAATATTTCAAATTTAGGAAACTGTATTTCAATTCATTTTAAAAAGTTGGTTATATTTTTACATTAATGTAAAAATTGATTTACGTTGGTTCGTTGAGCCTTTCGTACATTTAAAGGGACTCTTTCCATTGCCGATTTAAATATCAATGTATCGAGTTCTCTGAGAGTCGCTTTAATTTTAGTGATAAGGCAATTTATGTTTTTGGGTTGATATTCTTTGCTATACAGTTTCCGTTTAAGATTGGCCCAAAAATCCTGTATTAGACGCAACTGAGGCACATTTGGTGGATTTTCCTCTTCTGGTACAAAACGAATACCCAAGCGCCGCATTTCATCTGTGCATGCTTTGGAGTAATGAGCCGATGCTAAATCCGGCCAAAACACGTAATTCGCTTTAATGCCCTTCGTGCTTTGTTTAATGATAATGATGACTTTGGACCGCTTAACGCTTTTCTTTGAACTATTGTATTGTACAACATCAGAAGTTGCTACCTCTAGATTTTTTTCTAAAAAATTACACAGGACTTTTCGCCGCTCAAATTCGTTTTGAGACATATTTTCGTGGCTTATGTTTCGAATCGACTAATTTTTTCACAGCTTGTTATATACACACAATATAAAACAAAATAAAATCATTGGGAATCCCCTAAATAAATAAAATGCGTTTTCGCATTTTATCGACTTTCGTTATACAATCGATCTCGAATAAACCACACTTGATTTCTAGAGCAAAAAATTAAACTTACCGAACTTTTAGTAAAATCAGTCTTGCATAATCAAAAATCATTATGCCTGTTTAAATTTTAGTAAACCAACAAATTTAATTTCAAAAATTTATGACCTAATATGAAAATTGCTATTTCCGGTATTCAAAATTTCAACAATTTCTAAGAATCTCCCAATTTATGGGAATCTTGGGTTTCATTCCGAATATTAAATCTGCCTGGACTGTAGAGATGCCGAATTTTGATGAAATAAGAACAAATTTTTTTTTTAGAAATTCCAAACGTTTTATCGTAAATGCTATACATATACACTCGCGTGTACTAAAAGGCGTATTTTTTTATAAAACGGCTTAACCGATTTTCGTAAAACAACAAGCAAACTTTTCTTTCGACAGCTTAATATTTGTTATTTTACCTTTATCATTAAAATATATACAGTACTTTTAAAATTACAGCAATCGTAGCAAAATGCGATGTTTCGGTGAAAACAATTGGAGCGCTGCAATCTCCTGTATAATACATGTCTGTGAAGTTAGCCCAGTATTTCATCCCAGAAAAATAAAAAATTTCATCAGGCAACACTAACACTGCATTATCATCCCAGCCCAGGATTTATTTATAATTTCTGTTAAATATGATTAAATATATAGAGCATCGCAAAAAAAAATAATATAATGTGAATACTTATCCCAGAAAACAAAAAAAAATTATAGAATATTGTACATTAAAAAAATAATAAAAAACTTTAATATACGTGTTTAACTTTATTATATTCGTACTGTTATAGCGCCAATCTCAACATACGAATCGACTTGTGATTTTAACTGAGAATAGTGGTCATAATTACGAGTCGATACGGCTTGCTTCAGTTTCCGAAACTCATGGTTCCTGGGAACCATAAATTAAATTCCGTCATCCTTGGGCCATACAGATAAGAGCCTATTGCGCCAATCTCAACATGCAAATCAACTCAGGATTTTTAGAGTAGGCAACAGTCATTATGACAAGCCGATATGAACTAATTCGATTTCCGGAACTCGGGGTTCCTGGGAACCATTAATAAAAAACTGGTTCTCATATACTGGGCCATACACATATGGGCCTATTGCGCCAATCTCAACATACGGATCGACTTGAGATTTTTATTATGAATAGTGATCATCATAACGAGTCGATACGGTTTGCTTCAGTTTCCATAGCTCGTGGTTCCTGGGAACCATAAATTAAAATCTGTTATTAAATTCTGTCTAAGGGTAACCAACAGTCGGCAAGCCGATACTATTTGGTTCGATTTCCGGAATTCGTAGTTCCTGGGAACCATTAATAAAAAACTGGTTCTCATCTACTGGGACACATATAGGCCTCTAGCGCAGCAAAATTGCGCGATTTTTGATTTTTATGGTATTTGTAGTCATTACTTCAAACCGACACCGCTTGGTTTGGTTTCCGTAACTTATAGTTTTAATTAGTTAAATAATTACGGTCTTACTTTGGTACAAGCTAAATCCATTCTGGAATAGAATAAATATTGTGCTCAAAGTAACAACCAAAAATTGTATTTACTTATTTTTATTAGTTCGGAACTATTACATTTTGAAGTAAAAGAAACGTGAAAACACAAATCGTAACTTATTTACAACCGGTTAGAATAGAATTATTCTATACCAGAATTATTATTTATACCGGGTGAGTTTTTTAAGCTGAAACTTTCAAATATCTCGGAAAGAAGCCCTCTATACGATAAAAATGACCATTATCAAAATTAAATCATTCTGGAGGGGAAATACATTAGTGCTAAAATTAGGACCCCGGCCCTGTTTGTAAGGGGGGTGTGGGGTAACTTGGAACCCCTATTTTTTATTGCAGATTCGGATTCCACGGCTAAAAGTACGTAGGATTTCCTTGAAACATTTTTTTCGATTCATGATAGATGGCGCTGTAATAGGCGATATTAAATTTTTTAGATTTCTTCTACTGAGAACATTATGCATACGATTCTGCAATATGTTTGCATTAAAATTAACACATTTTCAATGTAAATATTTGGAATTAGTTTTAAACAAAATGTATTTCTTACATTTAAAAAAAACTACTTTTAGCGTAACCCAGGAACAACGACGGCGATGATTTTGCATAAGAACGTGCGACTAAATTTGTTTTCAAATAAATAATATTTTTTGTTTTAAAAATATCGATTCAGTGCAAAGATTATTTCGAAAACAATAAGACCTGTTTGCGTAAGGCTATTACAATTCAAAATGGAGTATTTAACTGTACAAGAAAAAATTGAAATGGTCCTGATTTATGGAGAAGCTGGTCGTAGTCTTGATAATGCGGTCAACCTATACGCTTCGCGTTTTCCAGATAAGATTCGGTCACGTGTTTCATTTTACCGGACTATCAAACAATTCACTGCTGATGGAAGTGTTCGACCGAAGAAAAGGCAACAGTCACTGGGTCACTTATTTTTTCAAAATAAAGAAATTGCTGTATTAGCTGCAGTAGCTTATAATCCTCATATAAGTACACAGATTATCCCAGACCAGTGTTTGCAAAATTTTGACCCGTATCGACTCGTAATGATGACCACTATTCATAATAAAAATCCCAAGTCGATCCGTATGTTGAGATTGGCGCAATAGGCCCATATCTGTATGGCCCAGTATATGAGAACCAGTTTTTTTATTAATGGTTCCCAGGAACCATGAGGTCCGGAAATCGAATCAGTTCATATCGGCTTGTCATAATGACTGTTGCCTACCCTAAAAATCCTGAGTTGATTTGCATGTTGAGATTGGCGCAATAGGCTCTTATCTGTATGGCCCAAGGATGACGGAATTTAATTTATGGTTCCCAGGAACCACGAGTTCCGGAAATCGAATCAGTTCATATCGGCTTGTCATAATGACTGTTGCGTACTCTAAAAATCCTGAGTTGATTTGCATGTTGAGATTGGCGCAATAGGCTCTTATCTGTATGGCCCAAGGATGACGGAATTTAATTTATGGTTCCCAGGAACCACGAGTTATGGAAACTGAAGCAAGCCGTATCGACTCGTTATGATGATCACTATTCATAATAAAAATCCCAAGTCGATCCGTATGTTGAGATTGGCGCAATAGGCCCATATGTGTATGGCCCAGTATATAAGAACCAGTTTTTTATTAATGGTTCCCAGGAACCACGAGTCCCGGAAATCGAATCAGTTCATATCGGCTTGTCATAATGACTGTTACCTACCCTAAAAATCCTGAGTTGATTTGCATGTTGAGATTGGCGCAATAGGCTCTTATATGTATGGCCCAAGGATGACGGAATTTAATTTATGGTTCCCAGGAACCAAGAGTTCCGGAAACTGAAGCAAGCCGTATCGACTCGTAACGATGACCACTATTCACAGTTAAAATCACAAGTCGATCCGTATGTGGAGATTGGCGCTATAACAGTACGAATATAATATAGTTAAACACGTATATGAAAATTTTTTATTATTTTTTTAATGTAAAATATTCTGTATTTTTTTTGGTTTTCTGGGATAAGTATTCACATTATATTATTTTTTTTTTGCGATGCTCTACATATTTAATCATATTTAACAGAAATTATAAACAAATCCTGGGCTGGGATGATAATGCAGTTTTAGTGTTGCCTGATGACATTTTTTATTTTTCTGGGATGAAATACTGGGCTAACTTCACAGACATGTATAATACCACGTTGACCGATATTTGTCATTAGAGTTTGCAAATTTACCGACTTTTGAAAAACCGGTAAACGGTAAATAAATTATGAAAAACCCGATTTATCGGTAATTTACTGTAAATCCAAATATATGATTTCGTATAATGAAAATTTAAATAAAATAACCGAACATAATTTATTTCAAAAATTGTATTTACTTCATTGAAAACCAGAACAAAATTTCATCACTGTTAATAAATGTTTTGCAATTAGTCCAGCAGCAAAAAAATGCTCGTTCGGAGTCCACACTTGTCGGTCGAACGGGCAAAATAAATTTAAAAACCAAATTTAAAGATATTTCCTCTATATGTTGCTCAGTATTTGTTTTGGAGATATTAGTTGGTTGATCAATTACTTGGATACTAGTCTTCTTTTTTATTGCCAAATCCAATTTTTCTTTAAAGATTAATGCTGCTGTTTCCTGTGATGATGCTTCAATTTCCTCTATTGTATTATTTTCGCTCTCTTGAGCCATTTCGAATTCCAATTTTTTTAAGCAAAATTGTAATAGTGTAAACAAATTTTCAAAGCTCTTCAACAATTTTCTAGCAATCATGTTCTTATTGGTTTTGTTAAATATTCAATAATTTCCTAATCCATTTGAAATCTTTGGCTCAAAGACAATACATGGGAATAAACTGGACGTTTTTTTGTGATTCTAAAAATAAGAGCTTCTTTTAGTTCCTCGCTGAAGGATGTATTCTGAAGAGATAATTCATCGCATATTGCCTCAGGCTCGATGTCAATAAAATCGTTCCTCTTGATGATGGCTGTTGCAACGGGTCTCAGTATGAGATCTAAGATATGTTTGATATGTTTTTAACAAATATCGTTTTTAATGGTGATCTTTTAAGCATAAGAGTCACTTGTCGTACTTTAGCGATAATTGGGCGGATTTATTGACGTTGAGCTAGTTAGTGTTGAATTTTATTATTATTTCGAAATTTTCGGTTTCCTCGTAATCTGAAACAACTTCAGCGGAATTGATGTAAATGTTACTATTACTAGAGTCAAATGAACTTTCTTATTCCACACAATTACCTTTCTTATATACCACATTAAGTTTGGCCACTTTAATTCGGATTAAACCGAGATTCCAAAACGAATGGTGAACATCAACATTTTCAATCATAAATGATGCTAAAAGCTTCACCTCTAGAATTATTCTTAAAGACGTCTCTTTTTTCTTTGTAGTTTGTGTGGACTAACCATATTCTAGTTTCATTTTTTTACTGTGTTCGGCGACTTCAGAATCTTTTTATATCCTTTATGTTTTAATTAACATTGCAAATCATAAGATGTGCAAATTATTGTCAATGATTTCTTTAAATTATATTGTTGTGTATTACTGGAATATGCGAGAATAATGGTTTGCTGGCTTCACTTGTACAGGGTACAGTCCTCAAGGGGTTTAAAAATTTAATGACTTTTTCGTTTTTATATTTTTTTTTCATATTATATAAACAACACTTGGAGAATAAATAATGGAAAGATTCTCAACTGAACATAGAACCAGAATAATAGAATTTTATTATTTATATCAGCGATCATTTATTTTAACGCAAAGAGCATATCGTCTCCATTTTAATGTCAGAATTTAACCCACTCTGAAGCAATGATTCGCTGCTTAGTTGATCGTCACCAGCAACATAACACCGCAAAACATTTGTCTCAAACCTGTAGACCACGTTTAATACGCACTGCGGAAAATATTGAACGTGTAGAGCAGTGCTACGAAACACCAGAAATATCTACCAGAAGGCGTTCTGCTCAGCTAGGAATGTCTCGTACGTCACTATGGCGCATTTTAAAAATGATTTACTGTTATTCCCATATAAGGTGCAATTGGTGCAAGAATTAAAACCTGGGGGATCATTTTGTGGTGCTTTATCACCAATTTATAACCCTAATGGAGAGTTTTTTGGCGATAAAATTCAAAACTTTGGAGAAAATGAATTCTTTGGAGAAAATGATGAACTACTAGTGAATATTTGACATTTTTATTTGTTCTATATAAATATTGTTTATGAAGTGGTTTTCATGCGTGTGATAAACGAAATTAAATTTGGTGATAAAATTATTTTGAAATTATCTTATTTAAAAAAAATATTTTTCAATTAAAAGCAATATGGTAAATTAAATTTTATGATTGAATAAAAATTTTTTTTATTACTTTTAAAATTTTATGATGTAAATTTCGAATTGTTGTTAGCTTAAATATAAATAAATATAATTGTGTTTTATAAATATAATTGTGAATAATTTAATGGTATTACATAGTGTATATGGAAATATTATATTACAATTACTATTTAAATTGTTATTCACATCGGAATAAAACGTAAAAATTCAAATGAATTGTTTTATTACAACGGGCGCGTTTTTCAAATTTGATTTTGACGTCTAACTTTCGTATGAAAAAATCGAAGTTAAATCTTAAATTTATCTTGGTAGAAAATATTTGTGCAATATTTCAATTTTACTTTTAATTCCAATTAATATATAACATCATTTTAAAGATTTTATTTTTTTACAGAGTTCTCGACGGCAAAGAATAACCAATCAGCAAAAAATTGAGCTAGTTGAACGAGTTGCTGCCGAGTATGGAGTTGCTGCTTCTCGATTTGTATCTGCAAATGGGAAGCACCAGAAACAGAATTTTTGGGCGGCATTAGCAGCCGATTTAAATGCCATGGAAGGAGCTGATAAAAATTTCACCGGATGGCAAAAGGTAATTTTCATTTAAATTATTAAGTTGTAATTATTAATTTGGTTTGTTACAGTCATTTTATGATATAAGAAATGCTGTGAGAGCAAAGGCGAAAAAAATCCGCAATCATCCCTATAAAACTGGAGGTGGTGAGCCCTTGAATATGACACTTGACCCAATCGAGGAACGGCTGCTAAGTGTCATACCCATTGAACATGTTGACGGAATGAATTGCATTGAAGGGGGATTTGGAATCAATACGGTTCAAAATATTGTTGAACTACGGAATAGTTTGAGCGAAACGTTGTCTACAATGGAAACCTGTAACGGTCGAGGGCGTCAGACTGTAAAATATTGGATTCATGGTCTGTGTTGGTAAAGGTAGCAATTTGTTATTGCGAATACTAAATGATAATAAACGGTTGATATTCCCCAACCCCCCACCTGAAAATGATCATTTTTTTTAAACGTAGATGGATAAAACCAAATAAAGGGAAAACGAGGGAGCAGTTGAGAGGAGGTCGTAAACGAGATTACTTAAAAATTAATTTTAGAATAAGAGAAAAGTTTATACATTGAATAAAAATTGAAAAAAAAAATAATATTAGCTCCGTTTGCTGTGGAAGAACAGTACTAACCGCGTGTTGGGTTCTTGAAATACAGTAGCATCTTAAAATCTAATTAAAAATATATGTAAACGAATGTGGATAGACAATAAAAAAAAAATTTAAATAAAAATTATAAAAATTAGTGATGCTAGAATATAAATTGTAGTAACCGTTTCATAAAGTGTCGAAAGAATTACAATTAAAAGTTATACAATATATGTATTGGAAATAAATTATTTAATCTCATTAATAACCTAGCAAAAGTGTTTACAATTAATTCATACCAGTGGTGATTTCGATCAGGAATGAAATCTTGGTTACGTTGTTTTACGATGGTGGTTTGAAGGAGCCTTAAAAAAAAACTGTCGAGCGTTCGAGATTGTTGTTGTGTTGTTTGCATCTGGGGAAACGGCGACGGTAACAACTTAGTTGAAACGAGCGAGCGAGGCGTTTAGGACATAGATGTATAATTATTTACTGTAAGTACGTACTTTAAATTCCCATTCGTAAATTTTATAAATTATAATTTTATTCGTATAAATGTTTATACGATTTAACAATTTTTTTTGTAGTATTAGGAAAATATATGTAAAACCCATATACGCGGGAAGGCTGCTGTCTTGAATTAGCTCATAGAGCTAATCATTTTTTTTCATCAATTTTTTCTTTTTTTCCCCCAATTATATTTTTTTTAAATTTCACCTACTATATGAAACGTTTGCGACCACCATGCTAGACTAAGGTCCAGTGTGGGTTGGTGATGGTGCATTGGGGTAACCGCCAAGATGCCGAACCAGGTGTAATATTGCGAGTCATTTTTATCGCGTGTTTTCGACAAACTGAACCCTAGTACGACGAGCACTACCCAGAATCATAACCAAATCACCTGGTAGTCGAAAACGGATGGATCGCTACAAACCATAACAAACCATCCAACATACTCGTTGAGTTTTGATCATTCGGTGATGAGTCAGATTCCGGGGACATCTACTGGCTTTGGAATTATTCCGGTAAACCTTATTATTTACTATTTCTCGAACTATTTAATGGAACAAATTTAATTTTTAGTCGACAGAACAATCAACAAGCATAACTTCACCATCTCCAGTAGCACATGCTTCACTCACTCAATCACCGTCCGTTCATACAGTTGAGATCGAAGCAGTACCATCTGCAGTTGAGTTGGAACCAACACCAACTACAGATCCTATCTTAGAAGGCAGGAACCCACGACCTTCTACTACTCGAACAAGCCGTGCGAGAAATTTGTATAGAACTTCTCTGGCTAGAAATAGCCAAGAAAGTTTAAACTTGCAAAGGCAGACACTAGTAGGTTACTGCCATTTTGTAGGGGTTACTGCCACTTTTAAAACGGGAAAGCCTCGAAAATGAACGGCGTCATAAAGAGTCGATGTCTCTTTTATAAGAAATATGAGATAGACAAAATTAATTAATTTTTTTTTTATTTAAATATAAAGTGATATTTGAATTATTTAATCATTGTAATTATAATTGAAACAGCTTGGTTTATTATTTTAATTGATTTTTATTTATTAATCCGTCATTATAATACTATCCATAATTCTTTGGCGAACTTGACGGCCTGCTTCGAGATAGGGATTGCTTCCACTAGGCCTATCTACACTTTCTGTGGAAGCCGTGGCTAATTGTTCCTCTAAAGCATCGTCTTCATACCCATTCATGATTAAAAAATTATGGCACACTGTCACTGCATTTATAATTTTTGCGCATTTCAGGGGAGAGTAGTGCAGTTTTCTTTCCCCAAGCACACACCGAAATCTATTTTTTATTAATCCAATGGCCCTTTTTACTTGGCTACGAATAATTTTATGTCTGCGGTAAAACTCTCTTTCACGTGCGGTTGTACCTTCTTCGCCCACGGTAATAAGGAATGACATTAAAGGGTATCCTTGATCCCCAAGAAGCCAATACTGTTGAGCATCAGGAGTCCTTACTTCTTCGAAAATGAAGATGGAAGTGCTGTAACCCTAAATGGAGGGCGGTATCGGTTTATAGTAGAACATTTTTTACACCCTGCTCTTGAAACGAGACCTGAGATGTGGTTTCAGTAGAATGGAGCCACTGCCCACACTGCCCGAAACACAATGGCACTTTTGTACAATGGTACAAGCTTCTTGAAATATTTTTCTTTTTATTATATTTATCTGGTGTTGGCTCATTAAATGATTGTGTAACCCGCTTGTGCTTTCTTTAGCACATTTATAACGCTAACAATTAGTTAGAAAAAATGTGTGCCCATCCATTCAAAGAAATCTCAAATTTATTATTTCGTTTACAGTCGAGCCTCCTATAACGCGATTAATTCGTGCCGCGTTATATACAAAACCGTGTAAATATGAAACTGGGTTTGCATTATAATAGAAACCGCTTTATAAAAACACCGCGTTATAGGAGGGTTTCTCGCAATGTTTACCTCACGTTATATGGAAACCGCGTTATAAGACGATCGCGTTATAGGAGGCTCACATGTATTAATATTTTTTCGACTCTCTTCCAAAAGTGTTTATATTTTATATGGATTTTATTTTCCTTTCTTTTTAAAAAAAAATTGTTTACTATTTTCCTCCTCTGTTTCAGAATCCACGATATTTTTTTTATTTCTATTCGGTGAGAAAGGAAAGCAAAAAATTAAAAATATAAATTCTTTCTTTTAGAAATGTACGCTCATAGACGTACACTGTACGTAATTTTCAGTAAAGACGAAAATTACCAATGACGTACATTGTACGTCAAAATAGCGCAAGAGGTTAATAGCCCGAATACTTTTTGCATATGCCGCTGCGTAATTAAAATTCTAATATTTACAGAAATACCGGTATTTTGGAGATAATTCACTGGTATGACGGTAAGCAAATTTGAGTCCATTTATCGGCAAATCGATTTACCAGTATTGCGAACACTATTTGTCTTCAATCGCTTATCAAACGTTGACCTGAACAAATCTCTACCAGTTTCATTCTTTTCTTCTCAAAATCATGGATACTACTCTTTTTCCTGGAGGGAAAAACATATCTTGTTTTCGTACCTGGTGGAGTCCGTAGAAGAGGTCTGACCGCTGAAAGATATATCGAGGACCTCCTCTTGGATCATGTAGTGCCTCTACGCCTGATATATAGGGGAAGATTTCATATTGATGCACGGCAATGGCCGGTGTCACAAAGCTCGAACCACTCAGTAGTTCATGGATGAGATTGGACTTGAGATATTGAAGTGGCCAGCCCTCAGATCAGACATGAATTCAATTGAGCATTTGTGGGACGAACTAAAATGGAGGGTCCGAGCCAGAATTCCGATACCATAACCTCAGCGACCTCAAGATTGTGTTGGAGTGGGGTGCGATACCCAAAGTCTTTGTCAAAATCTTAATAAGGTCAAAAGGGAACCGCATGCGAACCGTTGAAGATGCAAGGAGGGGAGGGGTTATTATAAAAAAAGTTACTAAACCAACTTTCAAGAAATTATTGGCATTTTAAAGTTCAAAAAAATAATGTCTTGTGAAAATCGGCTTAGCCGTTTTAAAAAAATCGCCTATCTGTGAGCGCTAGCGTTGAAGGTATTAGTCGATTTAATTGCTCGCGAGGATAGTTTTAAAACGTATTATTTATTGTGTTATAGTTTTAGATTCGGCTTATCAAGCTGATCTCGAATCCTTCGTAATACAAAACAAAATTTTACACTACAACTTTTTGCCAAACATCGTTTTAGCGGGATTGCGATATCAAAACTCTCGTGATCACGAAAATATTTTTATTTTAATAATTTTTCCCGAAGAAACGATCCCTTAATAATTTAATTTTTCACATTTGAATAAGTTCGCGGCACGTTCGAATTAATGGCGGAGGGGTAATGGTCGAAGGTAATGGCAGGCGTTAATGGTGGGTATTGTCGACCTAAGCTATTTCTTAATCGATTCAGTTGTATAGTATGTTAAAAATAGGACTCCCAAATTCGTCCCGGGTGTCATTTTAGAAAATGAATAGTTTCGATGGAACTAGGCCATTTCTCAAACCATTGGGATGGAACTTGGTTGGAAGAATATCTATTTTTTAATATAACTAAATATAACTAACCGTCAGAAAAAAATCGTTCAACGTTGTAAAACTACCCATTAGAGAGATCAAAATATTATTAATCTTCATATATAATTTAAATGAAAATGGTTTCGATGGACATCGATATGACCAACAGCGTATATTTGGTTAGAACTTCCAAAGTGTAATTTCTGGTGCGTGGTGCGCACAATTTAAAACATACACACACATATTTAAAAACGATTCAAAATTTGCTTCTCCGGCCTATAACTTTCTAAGTTAACCGCATGTAACATTAACCCAACCTAGATAAACAAACAATTGTCTGTGAACCGAAACGAAATTATGTATAGCTATGCCTATATTTGCGCTAATAAGACCCTCCACCCTATTCAGATAGGTATAGCACACAAGAAAAACAAAATAAATTTCCATTTGAAATCATCGGTAATCAGCTGTAAACGGTGTTTTGTCGATAGATTTTCCGTTACTCACATATTACCACACACACACACACACACACGCACAAAGTATATTTTTTCGCAAAGTTCGGTGTTATCGTTTGCGGTGGTTTTATTTAATGTGGCGGGGGAAACGTATATAAATAAGAAAATAATCCGGTGAAGATATATAGCGGAAAATTTGAATTTATATCTTTTTGATTTTCGTCCCGCTTTTCATCTCTCGATTGTGTATTTATATTTCCATGTGTACATATTACGTAAGCACGGGGGAAGGTAATTGTTATTATTACCGTTAGATAAATAATCGAACAACTATATAGATGGTACACCTAAGATGTGATGCTGTGTGTTAGCCCTTGTATTGTTACACCCAATTTCGTAATCTTAACAATATTCTTAAATAAATATTACATCATCGCTAAACAATTTTTCGTGTAACGGAGAAGAAATGTTAAATGTTTGTTGGTTTGCGGTGCAAGACGCCACCTTTTATATTAGGCAAGCATATACGCATACATTTGTCTTGTTGGGCTATTGAAAAGATTGAATTATTATGTTTTTACATATTCTCGATGAAAGATTGAGTTCATTTCACTTTTGAATAAATAATTAAATATTTTCGATTTATCGTAGATTACATAAAGGTGAATGAAATCGAAGACATGAACAAAAAGATTAAGGTTTTACTTGTTGACTCTCTGAAAGCTTCTTACACGAAATTCGTGCAAAATGGGATTGGTTTTCGTCTCTAAACTATAAAAGTTATATAGTTCATAAGTTTCCAATTACTTAATTTATAAACAACAACAACGAAAATATCAAACGAAATTGGATTAATTGAAAATTTTCACACGATTTTTATTGTCTTGTGGAATGTCTTGACGGCTTTAGGGTGGGAGTTATATATAAATGGAAATTGTCTATAGTAAAAACACAATATAATATACTCGTACAGATGGATAAGGCATATTGACCTTTCAATATCCAAACACAGTTAGTAAATAGACAGTGCGTCATAAATTGTATCCACTCCAGTTTTAGACTAAGCAAGATATATCGGTTCTAGTGGAAAAATAAAGTTGCACACCATCACAAAAATGGGATTCACCACACAGCCAATATTTTGTATATTTTCGATTTTGGACTGAATATATAGCAGCAGTACCAGCATATACATACATCTATAGCTGTGCTATATGGAAAAATGGAAAAACAAATTTATTACTCTCTCGTGTGTACAGCAAAAATTTCATTTCAATGCGAGATAATTAAAGTTTGCGGGTGGAAAATCAAAATAATAACAAAAAAAAAACAGTGAATTGGAAATTGAAATGTTTTATGTAAAGGATTTTAAAATGTTATACCTAAGTGTATATAGCATATATACCATTTATCAGGTAAAACATAATAAATCTTAATCAAGGATGTGGTCATGGAAAACGGTTAAAATTTTCATATATGTATACGGTTTGGAAATTTACAGGTAGATTTGTTACATTTAAAATTAAGTTTAATGCCGGCTGACGCATAATATTGTTACAAACTCGACTCTTCTGAAGCATATCACTTGGTGGTCGAGTGGTTAATCAGGGGGTTTTTCGTTCGGATGATTTTTCTACCTCTGGTGAGGTAGAGCTTCAGCTTCATTTAGCTTTTCTCTTTTCATTTCTCTTGTTTTGTTTAGCTTTTTCTTTCTTCAACATCCAGTTAGTTTCCCTATCTAACTCTTCCTCATCCGTCGAGTATTCAGTCTTCTGCGACTTGTCTCTTTTAGGTTGTACTTTGTTCTCTGACGCTTCTTTTTTTATGATTTTGTTTTCCGTTTCTGAATTTATTTTATCTGTTTTTAGCCAGATTAACTCGCGTCGAAGGTTGGAGATTAGAAGCTCCATGTCTTCAATTTTTTGTTTTATTGCTTGATTTTCTTTTTCTAAATTAGAATATCGGTTGCAGAACTGCTTTCGCTTCTACTTTTGGCACACGTTCTTGCTGTATTTGACTGCTGTTGTAACGGTTTCTACATAGTCGTACTCTTGTCACCATTACAAAGCTGAATACTGTTAACAACATTACAGCTTGTGGTTTACGGATTGCTGCGATTATTACGGTAACTTTATGAATCATTGGTCTCGAAATGAATCTAAGCAGGACCTGATAAGAGTACCGAAAACTTCTATCGAGTTCTAATTATTTCAGTTCGTCAACAAAAAATGTTTATTTCCTTATTGATTATTGAGGATAAAGTTAGTTGGGTTACTACTTAGTCATAGACGAAGCACAATAATGCTTGTATCTAAATAAAAGGTTTTGTTTTGAGATAAATAAATGTGTATCTCAAAATAATTTTGCAAAACTCTATAAAATTATATGCTTACCATATCTTAGATCAAATAACAAACATCATGTTAACGAGTATGTTGTGCTGGCAAAGCGACAACCATTAACATTTGTCGCACCAAACCAACTAACTAGCAATACGTGCGTAATCAAAAATCAAAACTCCCAGTTTTTAACATAAAGCCAATTACCACATTATTATACAAGTTTATCCAGATATACCAAAAATAAAAATCGAATTCAACCCTTTTCATGTCACCAAATGTGATTCGAAACCAAATACAAATTTTATAGATCATCATAACATTTATATAATATTCTGTAATAATATTAATTTCATTGCAATAAAATTTTATTTATTTTTTAACATTTTCTTGAAATGGAGAATAAACCACAATACCTCCAGCACTCATACTGCTGCAGTCTCAGGCATACAAAAAATAGTGTTTGTAATATGCTTATATACACCCCAGAACTACAACAATAGCAAAAGTATTGAACAAAAAAAACTCTCTAACCAAATTGCTCTATAAAACTAGGAAAAGTTTTTTTTTTATTGTAACCTCAATTGAATTTATGTTCACTCATAAAACGAGCTAGCTGATTATAAAGAGTGAAAGAGATGGGGATGAACAAAAACACTTTGAAATAGTGTGGTTTGAACAAAACTAAAAGAACTGACCTTTTAATCAAAATATAACTATAACAATATTGTATATATGGAGTGGTAGCAATCATTTGTAATAAAATAATGATGTTAATAATAAAAATAATATTTTTAAATTGGAAAATTGATAAGACGATGAAAATAAACGACGTACAATCGGTTATGTGGTATAAGAAGTATAAGTGGGTTTTCAAAAGACGATGACACAATATTTTTCATGAATGGTGTGATAACAATGTCAATCCGCTTTGTTATAAAATTCTATTCAAAGCTATATAGTTAATTGTTTTTGTATTACTTTGTTTATACACAAATTGGTTGAAATGACAAAGTGTTTTCAAGGCGAAAGTCAAATATTGACTTTAAGCTTAACATTATAATACGTTGTCAGTTTAAACGATATCTTATTTAAATAAATATATCATAATACCTTTTAATAATCCAGTGCTACTCACGCAAGAGATCACTCTGTAAAATTTACCTGCAATGAAAATAATTTGATATGGATTAATATTTAATATAAATATGAATGTTACATTTAAAAAGTACAAGTACACAAGAGGAATTTACAATATATGAAAGCTTTTGATCCACTGGAGCGATTGCTCCCAAATTATGAAGGACTACTTTTCAGTAGCTGAGGAAAAACATAGGGTGTTTAATGATCAAAAAATGTTATTCATACCCGCGCTTATCTGTAAGGAGGAATTTACAATATGGCAACTTTTGATGAATTGGTGCGATTGGTCCCAAATGTTGAAAGAATATATTTTAGTAGCCGAGAAAAAACTTAGACTTGTGTGATTAAAGTGATAAAAAAAATTATACCGCTTCCCCAAAGTCACCTGTAGGCCGCAATTTTCAATATATGAAAACTTTTAATCCACTCGAGCGATTGCTCCCAAATTTTGCACGTATAAAAAATGGTACACCTTCACTATGCTCTGTAAGCAGAAATTTCCAATTCATGAAAACGTTTTAACCACTCGAGCGATTGTTCTCAAATTTTAAACTAATACTTTTTAGCAGACGAGTAAAAACAAAGGGGGTTTTATGATCAAAAAACGTTTCCCCTTCCCCCTGCTACCTGTAAGAAGTAATTTACATATATACTCCCCGTCAAAAGTTTTTGACCACCACTCAAATCTGCAATTTGACTTATATACAAATCAATATTAAAATTGTTTTATGCGAATTTGTATTAAGTGCAATGATTAATGTAATAACACAACTTTTCTTTATGGATTTTCTTTTCATACTTCGGGGAATCACCAAAAGAAAAAAATAACAAATTTTTATTTAATGTGTTCTAGTGAGTTATTAGTGTTTCTCAGCGTTCTACACTACTCTTAAGTTGCTTATTATTCATTTTCTGTTAATTTTTAAATGAATTATGTTTTTTGCTAATTTCTCATGAATAGTAAAACGAAATTTCAAAAATACGAATAGTGAGAGAATAATAAAAAAACTAAAAGGATTGATGATTTTTTTGTGCGAGCGAACGGGATCTACTACTCTCTTGTTTTATTTTTCTATTCTATTTGAATAACAAAGCGAATATCTGTTGTAGTAGTGAATAGATAAAATATATTATTCTCTTTATTGAACGATCGAAGAGTATTCATAACTATTCTTTCTACACTATTCTATCTGCTAATATTTATTTTGTTAAATATTTAATAAAATATTCGAAGTACATTGCATTATTACAAAAAGTAAGTACTAAGAAAATAACTTTACTTTTCCTAAATATTATTTATATTTCTTCTACTTTTTTTTAACTAAAATTAGAATAAAATGGCAAAAAAACGAAATCATTCAGTTTTGGACCGTCAATCACTTGTAACTTGATACAACAATGGTAATTCCTTCACCAGATTGCAAGTAAACTCAAGATTCCGTACTCTACAGTGCAATATACCATCACTAAATTTAAAACCACAGGGGAAATTAAGGATAAAGAAAGGTCTGGTCGCCCTAGATGCACAACAAACAGAGAAGATACCGATATAGTAATACCATCAAAGCGGAATAGAAGATCTTCAGAACAGCTTTAGAAATCGCAGCCATTACAAATCAAAATCGAGACTTGCCGATTTCTATATCGACTGCCACACGTTGTCTTCTCAACGCTGGACTGCAAGGTAAAAAGCTGTCAAAAAACCGTTGTTAGGAAAGCAAAATAAGAGAAAGTAAAACATGGAGGAGGTTCTGTCATCATATGGGGTTGTTTTGGTAACAACAAAGTGGGAGATCTTAATCGAATAAACGGAATTTTAAATAAGGAAGGTTATTTATCCATACTACGAGAGTATGCCATGCCCTCTGGACTTCGAGAGTATCTCCTCTGGACTTCGAATTATAGGAAAAGGATTCATTTTTCAAAAGGATAATGATTCTAAACGAAAACAAAGAAATCAAAGAAATCTTTCAAATCAAAGTTATGTACAGATCATTTGAATACCGAATTCCGACGAAAATTGAATATAATGCTGTAGCCATCTCAAAGTCTCGACATTAACCCTATCGAGCTTAGAACTAACCCTATCGAGCTACGAACTAGAAGACCTTTGGAATAAATTGGTAATTGCCTTGAATGGAATTTAGTCATCCACCCTCGAAAAACTGTTGTTAAGAATGCCAAGATTATGTGCAGCGGTTATAAAGGCGCACGGAGGACATTTCAATGAAGCCAATATATAAATTTAAGAAAAAAAATTACGTTTAAATTCAATAAATATATATTTGAAAAACTGATCGAATTTATTAAAAAGAAATTGAAATAAACGTTGAATTTTATTTAAAAACTCTTACACTAACATTTTTTTGGGTGGTCAAAAACTTTTGAAGCGGAGTGTATATGTAAACTTTTGATCAACTATAACGAGAGAAAAACCGTAGGAATGTTAATAAATATTTTATATGTATCAATATTTGTTAGTATATCGACCGTAATTATTACACGATGGAGCCACCTGGAATGCCTTCTCATATTTAGAAATTGAAGAAAGGATCATCAAAAAAAAAGAAATCAAAGAAATCTTTCAAATCAAAGTTATGTACAGATCATTTGAATACCGAATTCCGACGAAAATTGAATATAATGGTGTAGCCATCTCAAAGTCTCGACATTAACCCTATCGAGCTTAGAACTAACCCTATCGAGCTACGAACTAGAAGACCTTTGGAATAAATTGGTAATTGCCTTGAATGGAATTCAGTCATCCACTCTCGAAAAACTGTTGTTAAGAATGCCAAGATTATGTGCAGCGGATATAAAGGCGCACGGAGGACATTTCAATGAAGCCAATATATAAATTTAAGAAAAAAAAATACGTTTTAATTCAATAAATATATATTTGAAAAACTGATCGAATTTATTAAAAAGAAATTGAAATAAACGTTGAATTTTATTAAAAAACTCTTAAACTAACATTTTTTTGGGTGGTCAAAAACTTTTGACGCGGAGTGTATATGCAAACTTTTGATCCACTCGAGAGAAAAACCGTAGGAATGTTAATAAACATTTTATATGTATCAATATTTGTTAGTATATCGACCGTAATTATTACACGATGGAGCCACCTGGAATGCCTTCTCACATTTAGAAATTGAAGAAAGGATCATCAGTAATGCTTCTGTGGAATCTGAACCCGCCACAACTTTGAAATGGAACACGGCTCCGTGTCGAAAGTCTTTCGCCGAGGACGAATTCATACCTCGCATACCATTGATACCAAACGACCGACCATTCAGCTTCAAACGAGTCCAGTTCCCAGTTAGACTCTCATTTGCCATAATCATCAACAAAGCTCACGTACAATCCCCAGAGTTTGTAGGCGTGAATTTGGAAAGTTCTTGCTTCTTTCATGGCCAACAAATAATTTTTTTATAACCCGGGCAAAGCCGGGTACTTCAGCTAGTTTTCTATAAGCAACAACAATTGCAAACAAAATTATGCTGAAATATCCCTAATAGCAGTAAAAATTAGACCCTGAGTTAGCAGGAGCCTTAATTCTTATGTACATTCTATCAGCTGCACCTAACGTATGTGGAAATTACCATATATTGTCAAAATCTGTTGAAATTTTGGTCCATTCAACTTTCTTCCGTAGAACCTTGTAAAAAATAATTTTTATTGTAATTTTTCATAATTTAAATTTTTAATTTCTATTTAATTTTGGTTGCAATACATTCCATATGGCAAACCTTCTGGTATAAACTTAGATATTGTCTTATATGACTTTCTGCATAAAAATTCCAACGATCGATACGAGTCTGACGAAGCAATTTGTTCGTTACAAGAATGCAAATCTACAAATTATTTTGAATGTCAGATTTTTGGCAGATGTACCTCCCCCGAAGCCATATTTGATTTTCATGTTAACCGATATGTTACTGTTAACGATATAACATATGTCAGGTAGAGTGGCCATGTAAAAATGGAATTCCTTAAATCTTTTGTATACATATTTTTAGCATTCTCGCATTTATTCCGTTAAATTTTTCTATAAGTCATGAAGTACATCTATACGCGTTTTCTTTCTTATTAAACTTGAATCTCACTATCACACCCGTTTTTGTAAGCATGGCATTAATTTCACCCTAATCTCATTCCATTATTTAGCCAAACTTTCTAGTTTTTGTTTGCACGGACAATTTTTGACGAAAGTATTTCATACCAGGGTAGGAACCATGCGGAAATTTTATCGATTAAAACATTAATAAAATATCCAAAAAACTTCAAAAAAGATTGTAGCAGGCATTTGATTTTACTGGGTGATCGAAAAACAAAACTATATAAATAATATTTCTTGATAGATAGGATTCAGTTTAAAACAAAAAAATCTAGCAGCCTTTGCTTTTTCCAGTTTCTCCTAAAAATTAATTTTTTTATGTTAATATTGTTTTATCGATAAAATTAGCAGTGTTTTATTATTGGAGCACTATGCGGAGCCAAATCAGAAATTTCTACTGAAACTGCAGCTATTATTCACTGGTGTCGCTATACGGCTATACCATAAAAATGAAAAATAAATGCATCCATAAAACCAACATTTATCACCTGAAATATACTAATTGACATTTATTTTGGCATGACGTTATAAACAAAAATTCATGTTGCTGCGTTTTGAATTTTTATTGTAAGATTAAGTTTTTAATGGTTTCAGGGGTTCACAAAATAAAGGCCTCTTTAAATTTCCCATTGAAATGGATAGCGCTCCCGATAGCGACCCCCGAGAAATAAAAAGTTGAATAAAAAATCTTAGTTTAGAGCTATTTAGAGCTTAAATTAATTATATGCAAACATAACAAGCTAAATATAAATTTTGACATAGAAAAATAAAAAATTGGGTGCTCCGGATAAATCTTTCGGGTGCTGATAAAAAACACGGCTATTGTGTGCTTGGTTCCTATCCAGAGCTAGCTACACTTATCAGTATATCGACTTTTTCTTATATTAACCTTCAACCATTTAAACAATTTTGTGGGGGTAGGAGACAACGGTCTAGAAGGTTTATCTACCAGCTCAAATTTTAATCTCACCTGCATATAGTGCTTCCCGCTAGTCATCCAGCGAGGATCTAACGACCGAGTAATGACGGGATAACATCAAAAACTTAGCCAACAATGTTTTCTCTACTGACCCTTCACCAATTTCACTGAATCGTTTGGTAGCTGCTGTAATAACCAGTCCTTAAAGCAATGAATTCGCAAGACAAAAGAATTTATACCCAAATGGCACTATTCCGGCTTTCCCAGGGAATAGGGTATAAAAAACCTGTTCATAGAATTTTGATGTAAATGTTTTCGAAATAAAGACAAATGTGGAATTATTTCACCCTATAAAAAATTTTGTGAAACAAATGTTTCCCATTTAACGTCGTTTTGAAAATAATTTACACCAAACTAATTCTATCAGTGGCCCTATTCTGGTAAGTCCCCGGAAATAGTGACTTTGGGAAAAAGTATACATATAATTTCTACTTAAAAAAAATTTCTGGTATAATAAGGTAAAAAGTTAGTAGTAATTTTTTTGAAAATAAAATAAAATTGGGAATAACATTCCCCGCAAATTATTCTCAATTTACAAATATTTACATCAAACTTTTTCCTCAGTAGGCCAGAAATAGCCGTGTTATAGATAAAAGTTATGTAAATTCTTTCTCCAATTCCCTGTTCCCCGGAAATTACCGGAATAGGGCCACACTAGGCCAGAAAAATATCATTTAGATACAAATGCTATGAAAATATATTTCTCAATTCCCGAACTTCCCAAAGGCCGAACCACTTCCCAAAGGCCGAACTACGAAATCGCTAAGTTAAAGGAAGAAAATGAGGAGCTGAAGACGATCAAATTGATAGAAGTTCCGGAAACTCCTCACTATTTGCAAATTTGGAATAAAAATGATTTAGACATATCAAAATAATCGTCTTTTTAGAACGATTTATTTCATAAATTTTTTTTACAAAGTGGATTAATTGTTGAAGAAACGGAATTTTGAAATGGAAGTTTAATGCAAAAGACTTAATTTACAAAAAAAAAAATTATGCAAAAAATTATGCGTTGAAAATTTTAAATGCAAAACTCTGTTTTTACTGAATAAAAAGTTTAGGTTCCATTCAATACATGCTAGTGAAGTTTATCCAAACTATGTAATCCAAAAAATAAAACAACAAAAACTTATTGTAATAGTATTGGTGAAAGTAAACATTCAGGTGAATTTAAATTGTGTAATGTAGACGGGATGTGATTTTTAATTAGCTTTAGGTACATTCCAAACTCATTCTAAGTATTTTCTAAGCATTTAGCATGAACTTCAGTGACTTTAGTAGACTGTCTAAGCACAAACGAGTGTCCCTAGTAAGTTATATGATTTTCTAATGGGTCTGACAGGGTGTCCCTTGAGATTTAAGAATGTAGTTTTTTAAATGGGCCTCAGGTACATTCCAAACTCATTGGGCTCATAGATGGTCTAAATACAAACAAGTGTCCCTAGTAAATTATATGATTTTCTAATGGGTCTGATAGGGTGTCCCATAAGATTTAAGAATGCAGTTTTTTTAATGGGCCTCAGGTACATTCCAAAGTCATTTTAAGTATTTTCTAAGCTTTTAGCATGAACTTCAGTGACATTGGTAGACTGTTTAAACACAAGCAAGTGTCCCTAGTAAATTATATGATTTTCTAATGGGTCTGACAGGGTGTCCCATGAGATTAAAATTGTAATTTTTTAATGGGCCTTAGGTACATTCCAAAGTTATTTTCAGTATTTTCTAAGCATTTAGCATGAACTTCAGTGATATTGGTAGACTGTCTAAGCACAAACGAGTGTCTCTTGTAAATTATATGATTTTCTAGTGGGTCTGACAGGGTGGCCCATGAGATTAAAAAATGTAATTTTTTAATGGGCCTCAGATACATTCCAAACTCATTCTTAGTATTTTCTAAGCACATGAACTTCAGTGATATTGGTAGACTGTCTAAACACAAACGAGAGTCCTTAGTAAATTATATGATTTTCTAATGGGTCTGACAGGGTGTCCCATGAGATTTAGAAATGTAATTTTTGAATGGTCCTCAGGTACATTCCAAACTCATTATTAGTATTTTTTAAGCTTTTAGCATGAACTTCAGTGACATTGGTAGACTGTCTAAACACAAACGAGAGTCCCTAGTATATTATATGGTTTTCTAATGGGTCTGACAAGGTGTCCCATGAGATTTAAAAATGCATTTTTAAAATTTTTAATTTAAATTAAAAATTTTGGGAAAATTTACCAGAAAAGTCGGAAAATTTGGAAAATCGTAAAACCAAAAAATGATGTTATTGTAAGGGATTTCACACGTATCCGATCCAGCTGGTCTTTGAGAAGAAAAAAATTTGAGAATCGGAGTGGAAAAATCTAGAACTTCTGGAAAAACCCTAACAAAATAGAATTTTTTTCTTGTATTCACAATTTACTTATTTATCTATTTTTATTTTTATTTGTTCATTTTCTTTACAATAATTTTAACAACTGCAAGCCCCATTTTAAGCTTACTAGCTCATTTATAATGAGCCATGCAGTGTCATAGAAGTTTTGATTTTGGTCTTGCATTTTCTTAATTTTCATCTCTGGTAGTTCGGTTTCAATATACATGTCAATCGAAAGATAAGCCCACTGCAGCTGGTTGAAAAGGGTCCATAGCGACCATGATTAACGTTTAGATGTACAATATCGTTTAAAATATCAAAATATATGATTTTGTATTTAAAAATTAAAAAGGAAAAAAAACAAATCTGCTTGACAAGAGCGTCAAAGCCAACAATTGCCAGGTGATGGTTCTCACGAAAGAAAATTTTGGGAAAATCCACCGTTAAAGTCGAAAAACCTGGTAAGTCGAAAAATTATGTTTTTATAGGGGGTTTTGCACGTATTTGATACAGATGGTTTTTTAGAAGAGAAACATTGGAAAATCTGAGTGGAAACTTGGAAACTTCTGGAAAAACCCGATGAAAATTGAATTTTTTTTTCAAAAGCATCAGTTGAGAATGGTTTCGCTCAATTTTTTTTTGCTGTGCTCCCAATTTCCAGGAGAAACTCGGAAATTTCCGGAAAAACCCGAACAAAATCTAATTATTTTTTTTCTAGAGCATCAGTCTCATGGGACACCCTGTCAGACACTCGTTTGTGCTTTGACAGTCTACCAATGTCACTGAAGTTCATGCTAAATGCTTAGAAAATACTTAGATTGTGTTTGGAATGTACCTGAGGCCCATTAAAAAATTACATTTTTAAATCTCATGGGACACCCTGTCAAACCCATTATAAAATCATATAACTTACTAGGGACACTCGTTTGTGCTTAGACAGTCTACCAATGTCACTGAAGTTCATGCTAAATGCTTAGAAAATACTTAGAATGAGTTTGGAATGTACCTAAAGCTAATTAAAAATCACATCTCGTCTACAATTTAAATTCGCCTGAATGTTTGCTTGCACCAATATTATTACAATAAGTTTTTGTTGTTGTATATTTTGGATTAGTTTGGATAAACTTCACTAACATTTCAATACTCTTTATTGTTATGGTAAATAACCATAACAATAAAATCCAAACCGTTACATTATTTACCATAAATTACAAGATTAGCGCCAAAATTCAAATTAATAGCGATATTCTAGTTTAATGTAAATTAATTTTTATATATAGGCAGAAACGACCTCTAGTTCTTCCAAATTGCGGCCATAAAAAGAGCCCCGGTTCGATTAAATGTTAGAACATACAAGAAAGAGATGCAATTTTCTGTGCAAAACCATTTTGTTCAACAGGTTGCCTTTCTGCACACATCTGTAGTGAATCCCAAACGAATTTTTCAAAAAATTGCAAAATATTGCGCATATCGAATCACGTCGATTATATTCATAAATCGCGCGACTGATACGACATTTTAAATCATAAGCGGATATAACACGGTCAGTAATCATGTCATTACCCAAAACTTCATTAGCTAATAAAAATTATATTTTAATTGTCTTTTTAAAATTTTGTAACCTCACTCAATTAGTATTACTTCATGAAAAGCATTTAATATGTAGGATTCAACAGTGAAGAAATTGTAGTGGAAAGACGATTATTTCTAGTAATGACAGTTTAGGTAATGACATTTAAACTGACCGTGTAACGTCCGGTATATGTAGTATCATTAAAATTCCTATGAATTTTAATATAATCAGTAAAGCACTCATAAGACCTGTGCTGATCTGTCGTATCAACCACGAAATAAAGTGGAGGCAACGAAATCATTGGTTTCATCAAATCCAGTCCAGTGAGATGGCTCGGCCACGTTACAAAGCCGCCACAATAAAGGATGACCAATAAAATGTTTCATTAACAACCAGCCGGAGTGCGTCGTAGAGGAAGGCTCCGACTCCGCTGGCGTGACAACATCGAACAAGATCTATATACACTAGGATGTTGAAACTGGAGGACGAGAGCGATGGACTGAGACGGATGGTGGCCCATAGTGCGGCCGGAAAAATCCCTCCATAGAATATGAAGCTAGAGGGAGAAAGAGAGAGAGAGAGAGAGAGAGGGGGGGGGGAAGAAAGAGAGCGATAGAGAGCGATAGAGAGAGAGAGAGAGAGAAAAAGAGAGAGAAACAGAGACAGAGAAAGAGAGGGAGAGAAAGAGAAAGGAGAGAGAGAGAAGGAGAGAGAGACCGAGTAATGGAAAATTCGTTTTAGATCTGCAATTATTTCATTGCGTTTATGCGGGGAATCATTTTTCAATCCGCGTTCGATTCGCTTCCACCGGTGTGAAGTTCCTAACGTAAGAGATTTCACAACTGTCCATCTTAGAGCTTCCATATTATAGCTATTACCTCGAATAGTAGACATTCGATCCTATTCAAATTAGAACAGCTCGTACACATAAAAAAGATTAGGCTTTCCTGATAAAACTCAATATGTTGCCAAAATATTATATGAGAGCCGACCATATACACCCAATCAAAAGTCTTTCCTAGAGTTTCCGCAATATATCCAGTACTACCATCGCAGAGTATCACTGACATGTTTGCAGCATTTTTTGAAAATGTGCATGTTCCGTCTTCGAGAGGGAATGACGAATTTGTTTTTAGTAATAATCCAAACATTCTATTTCAGTTTACTACAGATGACGTTCTGCACGCTCTGTTGAATGTAAATGTGTATATGATTGTGGCCCGGACAAAATTCACCCGCTTGTGTTGAAAAAGTGTGCTTCGGTCTTGGCTCAGCCGCTGATGGACATCTTCAATTTGAGTTTGAAAAGTGGAGTTTTCTTTCAATTTGGAAATCCAGTTTCATTAAACCAATTTTCAAGAGTGCCGTACACGTGGCGCAGTGGTTAAAGCTTCGGCACTTGGACCGGGAGGTACTGGGTTCGAATCCCATCAGAGGCAGGATGTAAAGCGAATTTTCTTCATCGATTAGGATCGGTGATGATAATAAACACAACTTAAACCCTCTGTTGGAGTGCAGAATTCAGCGCCGACACACACCGTCCATGTGAATGTGCAGGTTGACATAGGTGAATGGATGGGTGAGTGCGTGAATGAAAAGGGGAGTATTAATTGACCTTAAAAGGACATTAAATTCGTTGGATGATTAATACTTTAAAAAAAAAATTATCTAAAAAAAAAAAAAAAAAAAAAAAGAGTGGATGGAGAACGGATAATCGCGGTATTTCTATCTATCGGCTATCGGCTACTCCTAAATTATTTGAATCGATGTTCAAGGACCGCATCTTTTTCTTAACTAAAAATTTCATCTCAGTAAACCAGCATAGGTTTTACCCCGGACGGCCACAAATCTTGCTTTGTTTACAAATTTTTTGACGTTAGCATTAGAAGGTGATGATGGTGTTGTGGTAGTGTTTACTGATTTTAGCAGAGCTTTCGATAAAAGTGATCATGTTTTATTGGTAAAGAAACTGGGACAGCTCTACAAGTGTGATGCCCTTCCTTTAAAGTGGATCTTTTTATATTTAACGAACAGAACTCAAAAAGTTTTTTTAAATAATATTTTATCTAGAGACATAAATGTTTTATCTGGCGTCCAACAAAGGTAGCGACATTGGACCTCTATTATTTAATGCATTCATAGATCATGTGAAGCGGTGCTTCAAACATTGTAAGTTTCTGATTTACGCTGATGATGTAAAAATCTTTTGTACGATTAGAAATGATCGCGATCAGTAAGCTTTGCCTGAACGTTTCTAAATGAAAAGTTATGAACTTTTCTAGAAGACGTTATGGACCTGATAATAGTTTATTCTTAAATGGTGTTATGATAGAGCGACTTCATTCTTTTCTAGATTTAGGGCTTTTGTTTTCACGAGATTTATCGTTTAAGGACCATATTGACAGATGTATTAATAAGGCTAATTCAATGTTAGGGTTTTTAATCCGTTTCTCCAAAGATTTTCATGATCCATATACTCTAAAAGTCCTATTCGCTTCATTTGTTCGATCGCACTTGGAGTATGCGTCAATTGTCTGGAATCCGTACTATAACAATTCGTCTAACCGTATAGAATCAATCCAGAAGCGATTTATGTTGTTTGCCTTTAGACGACTCCCTCGAGAGGTAAACGCTCCTAAGTATGTGCTTCCGCCGTATCTAGGTCGTTGTTTGTTACTAAATAATGAACTATTTTTCGTCCGAAGACAAATTTCTTGCGCAATGTTTGTGCGCGACGTTATAATGGTCCGAATTGATTGTTCACATCTACTGTCTTTATTGTTTTCAATACGTGCCCCAGTGAGATCACTGAGACACCGAGGCTTAGTGATTGATCTGTACTTCCATGCGTGTAATTTTGATATGCCAGACCCGGTTTGTAATTCTAGCCGTGTATTTAATATTGTATCTACCTTGTTCGATTTTAATTTGTCCAGAGATGAATTTAAAAGACTTCTAAAAAATTGTTTTATTCAAATTTGATTTATATTAATAAACCTAATTTTAAATACCAGATGTAAATTAATACTGTTGGTTAAATAAATAAATACTACATAAGCACTTAAATCATCCAATTTGAGCCATTTACCATTTCTGAAGCAGTAATATATATAGTACCCTCGCCTCCTGCAGATTAACTATATAACATTCAGAATTCCCCATGATATCGTAATGAGATTTTGCAGTATTATCTAATGATGCACAGTACTGCCGGAACTTAGGAAGAACTTCGTCGCTTAGTAATAACGGCAGTTGTAATTCGTTTGTTTCGTATTACCCAGCCGCTTTTGTTTCCAGTGTACGTTTTGACACTTCGTAACATTCAAAAAGTAGATAATTAACGACTTCCACGTGAGATCCGCATACACATTGGCATTGATCGGTTATTTTGAATCTCTGTAGGTCGGCTTACTATATGTCCAGAGATTACTTGGCTCATCGTTAGGATTATTTTTAGTTTGAGTCTTGTTTTGATGTCGGGAATGAAGTCAAATATGTACCTACCCTTGAACGATCACACGACCTTCTTTGCCATAGGTTGCCATTTCGTTTGGAGCCCTTCTTCTTAGGTGGTACACGTGCGCTCGTTTTTTGATTAGAATATTTACTAGTAAAAGATCGGCCAGAACCACAACTGCTTCCTTAGGCACTGGCCTTTGTTACTCGTAGTAATATATTCCTTTGAGCACTTCCTGATGATCTAATGTGGTGATAGTTTAGTCATACGTTCTTCCAGGTCGATTCCTAAATAGCTCAGTGTCTTGACCATTTTCATGTTTCGACCGTTTAAAAATATTGTTGGCGGTCCACGAGAGTCAAATTTCCATTTTGGGTTCAGCATCACTGTTTGCAATTTCATCAAGGCTATCATTAATCATGCTTGTAAAAAACAAGATATTCTATATCAGAGGACCAAGAATAGAACCTTGTTCATATCTTTTGGTGATTTACTTAGTAACAGAATGACATATGTATTTGATTACTGCTATCGATTGCTGAAGAAGCTCCTGAAAACATTCATAGTGTTTTAGAGAGATTAAAGACTGTTAAGCTTGCGGTGACGCTAGATTACGTAAGGTTATCAAATGCTCTGGCGACATCCAGGAATATACCCATACTATATTTTGAATTTTGTTTTTGACAGTGTATTTGATATGCTACGTCGGAAATCGAAATGTTTGTCCGAGAACAGTCCGCTCTGTTCAATGTAATACGAATGCCTAGTAACCTGTCCTGGAGTTTCCCCATAACCGGTAGCAACATTACGGGTCTGCAAGACACCGAAAAATGTGGATCTCTATCTCCGCGCAGGTTTCCTGATTACATACATCCTCCTGACATTTCGCCTGACTTCCACACAGGAAAGTAACCAAATTTGAAGCAGCTGTTTAATAATTTGTATATGCAAGGTTCTATGATAGGCCATGCAAGCTGAATTATTTCAACCTTCAATTTGTCAAGTCCTGGTGACTTTCTCTTACGTTAGACCCCCTATTTACGTCAGCAACCGTGGATGTACAACTGCTACAACCCACGTTTCGCTCGGGTTATTACAGCTCATTGTTCAACATTCCTAATATAGAAAATGTGAATTTGTATGTGTTAAAATTAGACAGAGCAATGCCAATGGAACTAATGTGGATCACATGTATTACCTCTCAGTCCGATTAAGAACGATCAGCTTCTATCCAATGCATTTGACTATACGTTTCGAATGCAATGGGACCACTGGATGACTTTGTTAATAGCTGAGTTCCATTGGCGATAGCGAAGTACTCACAAGTACTCCTGTACCTACTCACAACTACTCAATCAAACATTTTGTTTTCTTATATTTTACTTCTAGCTAACAAATTTGTGTTCTATTGAACATCTACTCACAAGTACTTTGCTCACGCCAATGGAATCCGGTCATTGTCAGGGACTTAAATCAACCACATCTGGTTTGGTCGCTGTCAGAGGACGAAACTCGTTTGCTCACATTTAACCCAACAAGCTAGAAAGATATTCTATTTGTTGATAGCTTTGTGATTTACCAGCCTTCACCAGATTAGCGCCAGGGTTCGGGGAAATAAAACGCACAAAATGGAAACTGAAACGAATAATTTCTACGATGGTTGCGTTTTATAAATCGGGATTTGGTTCCTAGCGCTGCCATCTGGTAATTGACGTCTCTATCATAAAGTTTGACGTTTTAGATGGTATATTTACTAAGAACGGTTTTGTATATCGCTGCCATTTTTTATTATAGTTACAACTTTCGACGAGAATTAACTCAACAACAGTTCATTGATGAGCCTAATTCGATTTTTAGCGATAAAGCGCCATCAAGGACCAATATTTATCGATGGTTTTGGTGAATTCAGTCGTGGCCGCAGTTCGCTCAATGACGAATTTCGCGAAGATCCTCCAAAATCGGATGTTGTTTCAAAACACGTTGATGCTGTACTGCAAGTTCGTCATTTGACTTATCGCAAGCATGGCCAAAATTGCATGGCCGTCAAAAGATGTGTTCGTTCGCATTGGATTCCACATAATTTGACAGATGCTCAAAAAGATTCGTGTCAATTAGATCTATATGCGTTTGACCCAGAAACAGCTATCGGTGGCATAAGTATTCCAATATGAGCCACATTCAAAAAATGTTGTCAGCTATTTTTTTTCGGAAAAAATGGATATGTGCAACGTATAATGGTCAATTCTGAATAGAATTCTACCATTTTTTTGCCAAAAAATTTCGGCGGAACAAGGAAAACCAACCGATAACGACGAATCTCCATCACAACAATGCAAACAACTGAATATTTGAGCAGTCAAAACATAGAATTAATGGGTCATCTATATAATCTAGAATCTATCAATGGCGATGTCTATTGACGACAACTACACGTTTGAAGCGAGCCATAGTGGAAAAATGACCAGAATGGGTAAATAGACAAAACAAATTAATTTATCAGCACGTTCTTATTAGTTCAAAGTGAAATTTTAAAAATGATTAAAATTATTCAAATTCCAAAGTCCAAAATGTATGTGAGATATTCATATGAGGTTTACATTATCCATAAAATTGAACGGCCTGCAATTTCGGTATAATATGGCAAATTTTACAACTTTATATGTACGAGCTATACAAATTAAATAGGCTCGAGTGTCTAGCAGTCAAAGAATTGAAAGACATTTGCGAGGGTATACCTCTACAATTCCGTTTCAAATCAACATAACTCCAGAAACATTTAGAGTTGTTTCTAATATTCGATTCGATCTCGACAATATATAAATTATACAAGAAACGATTTAAAATTTTAAATTGAGATCTGAGAGCGCTAAATATTTCATAATTTACGACTGATGGGTTTAATTTATATTTTTTATGAGCTTTAGATATCCTGAGAGGCGACTATTAAACCATGGCTCGCGCATCAACGAAACTACAGGTGAACGGGGAATAAATTGTGCAATTGCCAAGTTCATTATTTCATAAAACTGATCAATATAAGCGTCTAAACTAGCCGTTATATATTGATCCCAATTAATATTGTCCAGAAACTCATTTAAGGCATTATAATTTCCCTTATTGAAGTTGAAAGACTCACTAGAATTAAAATTTACGTTAACATTGACACAATTTTCAAACGTTAATTGGATATGTAGTGGTATGTGAAAAAAACTTGAAGAAGCGCAGAGATCATTACAAGCAATGATTGTGCCGTGAACTTCTACTGGAATGAACACCAGATAGAGGATATTGCTGCACTGGTTCTCGATGTTATTAATCTGTCTTAGCTCGAGTGAACAGATTGAGTCCATCACCAGATCTGAAGTTAGATCACCATTGAATAGCAGAAGTTCATCATCAACAGTAAGCCATTTTATTTACGGTAAGTTAAGATTTCCCAAAATCATCACAGAATCAAAATCAGGAGCTGCAACTGCTACTTAGTTTGAGAAAAATAAAGACAGCTCACCATATATATTAACGGAGGACCCGTACGGTATGTAAACAGCAACTATCAACACCAGCTTTCCATTGAAAGCAAGTTTAACAGCCAAAATCTCCAACTCGTTACTCCCAAGGTCAATAATATCCGCACATATATCTTTCGAGGCAGCTAGCAGAACTAGTAAAGGCCAGAAACACCGAAATACAGAATGTAACACCCCACATGATAAAATACGCCAAGTGACTTTAAAACCAGGATCAAACAAAACGTTAGTTCAATTAAAATAATAGAGCGTTTAAGTTTGAATTCTCTTTCAAACATTAATTTTTCGTATGCAGAAATTCTAAATTAATAATACGCAAGTGGTAGAATGATTCAATAAATTATTTCTACCAGCAGTCCCCGTGATATTATGTATTGCGATTTCGCTATCTAATTACCTAATGATTCAGTAGTCTGAAATGTATGATTGAGGCATTAGAACAATTCTTCCTTTTAAAGAAGATTTTATTTTTAAATGGGTAAATTTGAATACCAATAATATTTACAAAACTTGTATAAATATAATTTTACAAATTAATTAAATCATTAATTACAAATTAATTCGTATGTATTTTATGTAATGTTGTTTAACTTTTTATATATGGTTTATTTGGCGACGCTCCATCAGTTTGAATTATTTTAATCCTTTTAAACTTTTTGCTTTACTGGTTTCCTATGCGTGTATTCAAATCAGAGGCCGAAAAGCCCGCCGTTCGAAATACAAATGCCAAACAATTGATGATTAATGCACGATTTACATGTTCCAATTTGTTTTCCCAACAAATTTTTTACTGAAAAATAGAGCTACACGCAAATAACAAAAAGTTACTAGTTAAAAAGAGTCATGCATGTAAACAACATTTGCTCAAATTAACAAGAAAAAAATCCTATTTTATTTTACTGGAATTTGTTTCGTGCTCCTCTCGCAAACGAAAATTCTAATATACTTAATCCTGCATTTTTTACTGGGAAAAAAAATTGGAACATGTAAATCGTGCATAAGGCAAACAATTTCCTTAAAACTTTTCATCGTGCAAATTTCAATGTAATATCGAAACAAGCCCGTAACAAAATTTACAAATCCGTACAGCGTGACAAAGCCCTAACGCAATATATTTAGAAATTTTTATTATTTATTCTGGCATTTTATTCATACTCTTAAATTTTGATGACTAATCTACGATAATTAAATTTAGTCACGATATATAGTTTATTATCGTATTATCATTTTTTTTTGGTATAGCAACACAGTTGCACAAACAAGCCGTAAATTATTGTACTAAATCTGCAGATACTCGTAATATACTCGTAGGAATGTAAATATGAGTATATTACAGAGCAAATTATATAGATAATAATAATTCATCGTGTGCAAGGCCACTTGAGATTTACAAGCGTTATCATTTTATCAACATTAGAAAAACAGTATACGTAATCTATTATAGACATTGACCTTCGTTTCGTGTATCTAATAAATGTTAAAAATTTAATTTAAATGTAAATTGTGTGTGAATTTCGTGCTTGTACCGTCGCCAACCTTCCATCATTGCGCCATAAAATGCGGTCTCATTATAGGTTTCAATTCATTTCAGGGTTTTTTGCGTTTTCAGCAAATTTTTTCAAATTTATTTTTTTTAATAAATTCAATTTTCATGTTTGCTTTTCTAAAAAAAAAAAATATTTTTTTTTGTGTATAATTTTCACAAAAACCGCGTCGTTTACGTATGGTATATACGTAGCACACAATATACATTTCTATATATAGTCCTAACATAATTTTTATGGTAAATACAAAAAAGCAAAAAATTGGTAACATTTTGTAAAACCGCGATATTATTTAACACACAATCAACCTACGCGAGTATACCGTGCGCTCCATATACGAGGTTCATAGTACGACAGTTTAAGTATGTATATAAAAATCGATTTCAGTGGAATTGTCAAATTTCAAATTACAAGTATTTTAACGGATGTATCAAAATTCTGTGATGGACATTCTACATAATTAAATCTAAATAACTATGTACATACTCGTACATATGGATTACATTTCAATTATGTGTTATATTTACGTATGGTGTTATGGTTAAATTGCGTGCGTAGGTGCAAATGAGTATACTCGTATGTATTATGGCATGGCGCCTAAATAATTTAGTGCGACATTTCGTCGCGCGTGGTTATGTTACAATGCTTAGCATATGTTTTACAACTTAGTAGTCATCGATCTATAATTGGGTTTAATAACATCATCAAAATGGGAAATTAAAGGTCACATATTCGTTCTCACCTTTATTGTTTAAATCTCGCATGTTTTGGTTTTTTATGTTTCAAATTTTATATTAAAACGTGGTTGCAGGGTGCCCCGCTATTTTGTTTCATTAATTTGTCTACAAATTTTCTAATTAAATTTGTTTTTTGGTATCAAAAATAGAATTAGAACTCTTTAAAATTATCTTGAATTCCCATATTAGAAATATTTACCGATTCCTATTTGAACCGAAAAGTTCCTAACATTCAGTCAGTTTCGATCTAATTCACATATCATGGCGGTTACTATCTAACCTGGACTTCCGAAGAAAGGTGTTGAGCATGACTAAACTATATAATAAGGAATAAGTATATATTTCTCTATGTATGCAGATATGCTAACAGAAGCCAGAAATTTAACATTTTCACCGAATTATGGTATCGAGGAAAAGGCAGCTTTCTGGTTTGGTTTGGACATAATTATAGGGTAGCTAAAACTATGCATTATTTATTAGGTCGCTGGTAAGTAATCATTGGACATACAAATTTAATCAAAACTTCAAGAGTCAAGACTATTCAATTAGAACGCAAAACAAGATCTATTGACAAACAAATAATTTTAGGCTGATTATGGCCTATTGAAATGGTCCATTAAAAAATTTTGGGCTCCACCCGTTTTTGACCAGACTTCGGGTCGTATAATCTAAAGCTAGCAGAATCCAAATCGAAAATTGAACCAAAACCGAAATTAAAACGCAAAACAAGATCAATTGACAAATAAATAAGTTTAGGATCATTATGGGCTAAGCAAATGCCCTATTAAAAAAAGTTGGGATCCACTCGTTTTTGATCAACCTTCAGGCCATTTAATCTAAAGCTAGCAGAACCCAAATCGAAAATCCGACTAAAACCGAAATTAGAACGCAAAACAAGCTCAATTCCAGGTAGACCCCAATTTTTTTTAATTTGGCAATTGACTAGACTATAATGAGCCTAAAATTATTTGTACGTCATTTGATCTTGTTTCGCGTTCTATTTTCGGTTTTGGTCCGATTTTCGATTTGGGTTCTGCTAGCTTTAGATTAAATGAGCTGAAGTTTGGTCAAAAACGGGTGGAGCCCTAAATTTTTTAATGGGGTATTTGATTAGCCCATAATGAGCCTAAACTTATTTGTACGTCATTTGATCTTGTTTTGCGTTCTAATTTCGGTTTTAGTCGGATTTTCGATTTGGGTTCTGCTAGCTTTAGATTAAATGACCTGTAGTCTGGTCAAAAACGGGTGGAGCTCAAAAATGTTTAATGGGCATTTTATTAGCCCATAATGAGCCTAAAATTATTCGGTTGTCAATAGATTTTGGGTTGAGTTCTAATTTCGGTTTTGGTCCGATTTTCGATTTGGGTTCAGCTAACTTTAGATTAAATTACCTGAAGTTTGGTCCAAAACGGATGGAGCACAAATTTTTTTTAATGAGGCATTTGATTAGCCCATAATGAGCCTAAAATTATTTGTATGCAAATTGATCTTGTTTCGCGTTTCATTTTTGGTTTTGTTTCGATTTTCGATTTGGGTTCTGCTGCAACTTTAGATTAAATGGCCTGAAAGTTAATCAAAAACGGATGGAGCCCAAAAATTTTTAATTTGGCATTTGATTAAGCTATAATGAGCCTAAAATTATATGTATGCCAATTGATCTTGTTTTGAGTTAAAATTTCGATTTTGGTCCGATTTTCGATTTGGGTTCTGCTTTGGATTAAATGAACTGAAGTCTGGTCAAAAAACGGATGGAGCCCTAAGTTTTTAATGATACATTTGAGTAGACTATAATGAGACTAAAATTATTTGTATGTCAATTGATCTTGTTTTGCGTTCTAATTGAGTTTTTGGTCCGATTTTCGATTTGGGCTCCAATAGCTTTGAAATGATAAAGCCTTTTGCATTTTCTACATCGAGCAGAATAAAAAAAATTAAATAGGGCATTTTACTAGCCTAAAATTAACCTTTAATTTTCCAACTGTATTTAAATCGTTTTTCGATTTGGGTTCTGCTAACTTTTTCTAAAGCTAGCAGAACCCGGGTTTTAGTTGGAAGGGATGGAGCCCAACATTGTTTATTGCGGTATTTAATTAGCCTATTATTAGCCTATAGTTATCCATACTATCTTGTAATGTTCTGCTGTATGGGTTCTGCTTGCTTAAGGGACGTCTCAGGTCTCAGCTGCATAAGCCTAGTCATTGGTTCGAAGTCTAATAACAAGTTCGATGGTGTGGTTCTATACGCCAACAGAAAATTTGTAAGCTGTTTAGGGAGCTCATCATGAGAACATTTCATTTCGGATCCAAAAGATGTAAAAAATCCTTTCTTAACCGTTTGCACAGCCCGTTCAGCGAGTCCATTTGCTTGAGGTACCTACGGTGGACTTTTTAAAGGCGAAATTTTATTTCGCTGACGAAAACTTATGAATTCAGCTGCTCCAAAAGGTGGTGTATTATCGGTGATGGGGACAACCCAAATATGCAAAATATTTGTCTTAATTTCGCAACAACATTAACTGCAGATTAACACCTCCCATTATATGAGCATCGATCTATTTTGAAGTTGAATCAACAATTAAAAATAGTGTTTACTCATGAAAGAACTCAGTATATAATATTTGCCAAACCTGATCACATTTTGACTATCCTGTTTCTTTAAAGTTGGATGCATTTGCATTCTGGAAGCGTCGTCCATGTTTGGTCATCAGCACAGTGGTCTGGCCAACATTTTCATTCTTACGACTTCTGGATGATCTTCATGTAGGAATTTTAAAACGATGTTTTTTAAAGATGGCAGAATTACTATTCTGCTTCCCCAAACTAGAGATCCACTTTCGTGTGACAGTTCCAAGTTTCGGTTAAAAAATTCGGTTAACATTCGATTTCGGGCAATATCTTCATGAGAGAGAGAGAGAGAGGAATTTCATCTACCTCAGCAAATGCGTTGATTAAGTTTATATAAGTGTCTCCGCAAAACTAATCAAATAGTGGTAATCGAGAAAAGTCATCCAGAACAGTCAACTTCTTCCCTTTCTTGTTCTTGATCATATAGTTATAGCCTGACAATATAATAGCCATTCTCTGAAGTCTATGTGCTGCAGTGATTGTAACTCTCTTTCTGTTATCAAATAATGACACCAGTGGCTGATGGTCCATGTCTAAAAAAATAATTACGACAAAAAAGAAATTTATTAAATTTCCTCACACTGAAACGTTAGCCAATCAATGACGTGCGAGCAATGTGAATAATTTTGTTCGGCTGTTTGTAGGCTTAAAATAGCACCAACTCCATAGGAACTTGCATCACAAGCAAAGTACAGCTCCTTTCACTGGTCGTAGTGATACAAAATATTATTGCTCGTCAGGCCTCGTTTACATTAATTGAATGCAATATTGCAGTTTTTATTTCAATTAAATTCAACATTCTTTTGATTTAACTTGTAAAGCGGTATTTCCTATAAAAATTTACAGCCCTAGAAGACCTTTCAGCTGTATAAGATCTTCTGGTATCGGTGCATTTCGTATTGCTTCAACCTTACTTGGGCTTGGTAAAATTCCGCTTCCACTAACAACGTGACCAAGGTAATCTACTTTATGTCTAAAAATAAACATTTTTTGTCCTTTATATTAACATTATACCTTTCAAGACGTCGGAAAATAGCCTTCACATTGGTAAAACAATCTTGAATATTTATTCCCGCTATCAGAATGTCGTCTAGATACCACATTGTATTCGGTAAACCTTGTAGTATTTATTCCATAATGATTTGGAAGATTGTTGGAGCACTGGAAATCCCATAAGTAAGTGTTTTGTAACGAAATAAGCCCAAGTAAGTATTGATAGTGAATAACGCCTTCAAATCATTAGCAATTTCCACTCGTTGATAAGCACCAGCCAAGTCAAGGACTTTAAAAACGCTGCAACCAGATAAACCTGCCAATATATCATCAATTTTTATATAGAGGGTAATGGTGAAAATCAACCCATTTATTAACGGAACTCTTGAAGTCTACACATATTCTAAGGTTTTTATACTTCTTAGGGACCACAACAATTGGACTAGCCCCAGTTTTGAACTGGTACTAAAATGCCATTTTTCAACACGTTATTCAACACTATTTCTACCTTAGGTTTCAAAGCTTATGGCAACGAATATGGTTTGCAGAATATTGGTTTTGCTTCTTCCTTCAAAACAATCGTAGCTTTAAACCCGTTCATTGAAGTTTGTTTGTCCAAAAACGCAGTTAAAAAATTTTTCTTCAGCTTCCCAAACAATGCATCTTCATCTGCTTCCACCACTTTCACACTTTCACGTTCAGCACTAGAATTTTCCACAAAATTATTGCGCCAAGCTGGCATAATCCATTCACTTCCTTCCTAGTAAGAGTACCCGTTGCTTTGCTAGAAATACGAATAATTCTACACTGCTTGGTAATCTTTTTCAACACCAACAAATGAACTTAATAATCGTTACGGCTGCCCCAGTATCAATTTCCATAGTAAATTGGTACCTTATTAATTTCAAGAGTTAACAATTCTGGATTCAAATGGTCCAAGAATACGCCATTCATAAAATAGGACACATGGTTTTACCATGACCTTTTTCCCACAGTTATAACATGTCCAATATTTCACCGCATAATATTTCCCGTGATGTTTACCGCAACTATTGCACTGTTTGTTTAAATTATAATTCGAACTGTTTACAGGTTTTGAATCTTTTTCGTCCACACTTTGTTCCCGATACATAAAGGGTTATCCAATTCAAGCTTGATAAAGTAAACTTAAAAAAAACACACAAAATATTCGGAATGTATTGTAATTTTTATTTCATTTTACAGATTGATCCTTGCCATTTTTAGTTAAACAAGATATCATTCAAATGTCCTCCACGGGACTTCTTACAGGCCTTGATTCTTTTGAGGTAATTTTCAATGACTTTTCGGCACATTTCGGGCGAAATCTCGGCCATTACCTTACGAATATTAGTTTTCAATTCGTCAAGAGTTTGAGGATTGTTTGCGTAAACACGATCTTTCGCGTAGCCCAACAAAAAAAAATCCAAAGGCGTTAAATCACAGGATCTTGGAGGCCAATTGACATCAGCCAATCGCGAAATCAAACGTCCAGGAAATTTCTCTTGCAAAAGATCTCGATTTGCTCGTGTTACGTGACTGGTTGCTCCATCCTGCTGGAACCACATATCGTCAAGATCATAATCTTCGATTTTCGTAAAAAAATTATCGGTTAACATGCGGCCATAGCGCTCAGAATTGACGGTAACGGTTCGTCCATGGTTGTTCTCAAAAAAATACGGCCCAATCACACCACCAGACCACAATGCGCACCAAACAGTGACTTTTTCCGGGTGTAATGGCTTCTCTACAATCAATTGTGGATTTTCTGAGCCCCAAATTCTACAGTTTTGCTTATTAACGTATCCACCAAGCGAAAAATGAGCTTCATCACTGAAGAAAATTTTGTTCGAAAAATCAGCTTTAATCAGATTTAATAATTTTAACGCGTTGGTCGATTGTTAAATGCTCCATATTCTTAAATGGCAGAATGTCAACTAAATAAATGACAGCGTACTTGACGTTTATCTTTGACAGATGTCGGTATACAGATTTCTACTTTATCAACCTCGAATTGGATAACCCTGTATTTCTTGTTAATTTGGTCGAATTAATTTTTCCCACCGTAACACTATCCACTATAGTTTTTGACTCGATGAACGCCTATTCCATGCTTATAGCAGAGACAACCTAAAAAAGATATTTCACCTTAGGTAAACGTAAAAATTTAAATTGCGATTTCATTTTCTGTAAGTAGCCGCATACAATCAAAAATATTTTGTTTTTTAAGTATACTTGAAGATCAAATCAACCATCACCATCCCTCGCACTTGTAAATTCTCGCCTATTTACCGAACTAAGATCCGTAGACATTTTTTGTAGATTGTAATAATTTGAAACCTCAATTTCACTCATCAACATAACCTTTTCCTAGTTTACAAATCACAACGAATTTTATTCGTCTTATACAGGGAAGACATTTGACACTTCAAAAATCGCAACCATCTACGATTTATCGAAAAAAAATTAATTTCTGATCATGCTGGATGGGATTTACCATATTTAAACTAATATTGATGGACTTTGAATTCTGAAAATTCGTTTAAATGGAGTTTTTGAGCAAAGCAAGTATGATGCAGTGAACCTACCAAATTTGCTGAAATTCATTACGTGGAATTAAGAATATGTATTGAATTTTTTGGGAAATTTCGGAATATTACCCGCAGGAATAAACTTGATTTGAAGTCATTTTTACGAAACGAGCATGCATCCAGGGGCAAAATCATGCAAACCGACCGCAAAAATTCAGTATTTCATTGAACAATTACAAAAATGTTTCAAAAATGAACAAAGTTGGCCTAGAAATTAATTTGTGTGAAAACACAAATAAACGAAAGTTTGATGGGAGAATTGATTTGGACAACTATTTCATTGTCGAGCAATTTTGATTGGAAATGTATTACCGGTAGAAATTGAATTTTGAAAATCTTCTAGCAGATTAGACATCGCTGAGTATGTTTGAAAATATTTCTACTTTCCGGTTGAATTTCATGATCCCGCTCCCCGTATTTATGAAATTTCTCGATTATGGCCTGGGATCATTGGCTAATTTTCAACCTAGTCTGATAAAACACTCTATAATAATACAAAATTTTTAAATTTTTAGGACATTGCCTTACTCTGTACAAATCAAGCAACCTGCAAGATAGGTTGTCTAGCTTTGTTTGAGCTATTTCAGTATCAACAACTAAGTTACATTAAGCGCTTTCAGGACATACAACAGTTCGGTATGGTAATGAAGTTTTTGTTAAAACTGTGTATTGGTAAAAATATATCTTGACTAAGACAACATTTAGGAGAAATTTATATCTATGAAAGTAATAAAAATAATATAATAAAATTTTGTTAATAATTATTTTTGTTTAATAACAAAATGCGATAATATGAATAAAATGTGGAAATTTGGAAGTTCAAAAATTTACTAAGAAAAATCTTGCCTGTTTTGGCAATCTCTCTTTTGATATAAAGTTTATTTTTATCTCGCCCCTCAGCCTAAGGTACTCAGAGGGCTTCGGCTGTCTCTGTGTACACCTAGGTACCAAGGTAGCCGCGGCCTCATCGCGGGGGACGGGTACTGCTTCGGCAGTAGCAAAGTGCTATCGGGGAACAAATGCTAGTGGTATAAATTGGCTAAAACAACCAATGAGTATAGCAAATATGAAATGTAATACTCAGGTGGTACAGCAGCAAATTTGCTGCCAAATCCACATTCTCCAATCATTGTTTACCCCATTTGAACGAAGTTCCAAATTATCAATATCTTCAACTGGAAATATATTTCAGTACGAGAAGGAAAATGCCGAACTCCGTAACAACTAAGAGAAATAAAGGAATTTACCACTAAATTGAAAGAAGAATTTACAATTTTAAAGAAAACGAATGAAGAACTCAAAAAACAGTTTAAATACGTGCAGAACTTGGAACGACACTTAGCCCTGCAATCGGTGATGACATTAATTCATTCCAAGCGGATGAAGGATAATTAGAAAGAGAAACAAATTGGATGTTGAAACGGAGTAAAAGACCAAGTAAGAAAAGGAAAGCTTACCACTCAAAAGAAATGGTAAAAACTTTACCATCAACTTCAAAAAAAAGGTACTGGGTTCGATTCCCACCAGAGGCTGGATGGAAAGCAAATTTTCGTCATTGATTACGATCGGTGATGTTAATAAACACAACTAGGACCCTCTGTTGGAGTGCAGAATTTACCGTCCATGTCAGCGTACAGGTTGATATGGAGCTTGTAATGTGCTGTGGTCTACTGTAATTGTGTCAATTAATACTTTCTTTTTTAAATAAAAAAAAGGTTTCTAGAAAATAGTTAATCATCAGGAAACAACTAGCTCTACAACAACAACCAGCTAAACCAAGATAAATTATCTCCACCAATAAATGTCGTAGGAATATCAATTTTTTCCACTAAACAATTGATTATGAAATCGATTACAGTAGCCGAATAGACACTCGTATCTCTAAATAATGGCGTCTGGAAAATTAATGTCTTTGGCTACAAAGCTTAATTCCGAGGGACAACAATGGTTTACCAGGAGGATAAAAACGATAGCCCAAAGAAGTCTTCACCCAACCTGCGAAAAAGAGGAAACTATTGAGGAACTTAAGATAAAAAATTATCAAATAGAAAATGCTGTGAATATCATTAAGAACGAAAAATCGAAACCGAACAAGGAGTTCAAATTAACAAAAGAGAGCTTCCACTATTTATGCTCACTTTTAATAAAAAAGAAAAAGTGGAAGATGTGTATAATATCAAGGCAATATTAAACATGAGAGTTAAAATAGAGCCATTGAAAAAATGGCGATGTAACACCGCAGTGTAAAAAATGTCAAGGTTTTAATCATACACAGAAATATTGCCAACGAGAGACTAGATGCGTGAAATGTGCCGGAAACCATCATGCCCAAGTTTGCCCGGTTGGTAAAGATATTCCTGTAAAATGTGTTAATTGCAAGAACCCACATCCCGCCAACTACCGGGGATGTGAAATAGCTAAGGAACTACAAATAATAAGAAATAAAACGCGAAAGCAAGATCCAGCAACACCGGGAAAAATTTCAAACTTTCACCAATGAGCAACTAAAACCTCATTCTAGTAAAACGGGAGAACAAAAACTATACTCGCAAGTGGTCATGACAAAACCAGTGATTTCAAAGGGCACTACCGAGGATACAACAGTGTTCCAAAAGATACTAAGAAGCATGGAAGCTCCTAACACTTGTCTAGCTAAACAAGAGAAATGCCGTCAAGCTCTAAGCAACAGGTTAGATAAGCAAGACTCTCTAAATGAAATGAAATCCATACTCCATTAAAATGATGCGAACAACAACAAAACATTAAGAATATGTAGTAACCTGAAATGCAAATGGGCTAATGTAACATATTCCAGAATTAGAAATTTTCCTAAATACTGAAAAAATTGATATATGCCTAGTATCGGAAACCCATTTTACATCAACTTCATATCTTAAAATTTATGGATACAGCTGTTACCACGCCATTTATCCAGCAGGAAGGGCAAGAGGAGGATCGTCGCTATTTATAAAAGAAAACATCAAACACTTTATAGATCTTAATTGAAGAGGAATTTATGCAAGTAGTAGTAGTGCACCTTAAAAGTATTTATAAATAACAACGAAGAATATATATATTGCCCCCCCCCCCCCTCCCCTCAGATATAATTTAAATAAAGAAGACTATTGCCCATTATTGAAATCACTTGGATCAAGTTTCATAATCGGAGGTGATTTTAATGCAAAATAAACCTACTATTGAAGGATCAAGAGTAACCTCTAAAAAAGGAAGAGAGGTGTTTGCATCAGGAAGACTATGCAATTGCGATTTTTATCTTGGAGATCAACCAACTTATTGGACTACGGAACCAAATACCCGATATCATTGACTTCTTTGTCACCAAAGGTATAGAGATGAAAACTACATATACTTAGAAAGCAGCGAGGGGATTATGTCGGATCATATGCCTGTTATTATGACAATCAGTGCAACGATTGTTCGCTAACTAATAAAAGAAACCTGCTGGGAGAAATTCCAGAACTGGTGTTGAGGATAATATTGATCTTCAGGTACCAATTAAAAAGCTGATACAGCTAGAAAAAGAACTCGAACAGCTCAACAACAGTATACAAGAAGCGGCATGGCGTAGTAACCCCTCGAGTTCAAAGGAAATGCGCCGAAATGTTATTTACCCTCTGGAAGTTAGGGAACTGGTGGCAGCAAAACGAAAAGCAAGAAAGGCCTAGCATAAAGAAGTCGAGCGCTAGAATATAAAACAACTATAAATGTTTTGTCCAATAAACTAAAGTTGCTAATTAAAGAAATAACAGATCCATTATTAAATAACTAAGTGACCTAAGTCAAATGCCGCCAGTTAAAAATGAAGATGGAACATGAGCTATAAGTGCAAAGCAAAAAGCTTCGTTGTTTGCAACCCACCTCGAGAATACGTTCCAGCTTCTACGTAGACAAACTGCAGAGGAAAACGTATCACCAACAAATAGAATGGATAACTGCAATATATCGCCTGTAACATTACAAGAATTAAAAGAGGAAACAATCATAACCGAAATCCAAAAAAATTACCAGGATATGACTTAATAACAGGTCAAATAGTAAAAGCTCTTCCTGAAAAAGGACTACGTAAACTACTGCAAATAATTAACGCAGTGTTCAGACTTAAACACGTTACAATTCAATGGAAAGTCGCAGAAGTAATCATGATACCTAAACTAAATAAACCACTTAATGTCAAAAATTCGATAGGCCAATTTCCTTACTCCCAATAATTTCAAGAAACTATACTCCTTAAGAGACTCAAACCAATAATAGAAGAAAGAAATCTTATTCCTCCACATCAATTTGGTTTCAGAGAAAACCGTTCAACAATAGAACAAGTACACCGAATTACAAACATAATTGAAGATGTACTTGAAAGTAAGAAAATAAGTGCAAGCGTCTTCTTGCATGTTACACAGGCCAAAGCAGTTTCATGAAATTTTAAAATCTTACATATCTAACCAACACTTTCGTGCTAAATTAGATGGCAAATACTCAGAAATAAAGAAAATATCAGCAAGAGTACCACAAGGTAGCGTTTTGGGACCAACTTTATATGTTCTATACACCTCGGACCTGCCAACGATAGAGGAGTTGCAGACCAACATAGCGACGTTTGCGGATGATACGGCCATCTTAGCAGTCGCTGATAGCATAGAAGAATCCACAACTAAATTGCAAAGGGCTACTAATCAGCACCTGGACGAAGGGATGCCGAATAAAACTTAATGAAACAAAATCGGTTCACGTAAACTTTTCCAACAAAAAGGTCAATTGGATACCAGTAACCTAAACTCCCAGCAAATGTCCTATGGAAACACGACAAAAAATCTAGGCATGACTCTAGAAGCGAAACATGCGGAAAGAGCACGTGAAAAAGAAAAAAGAAGAGTTGGATTGGTTGTTAAAAAGAAACTCTACACAATAAATTGCTATTATACTGGCAAATCTTAAAACCTGTGTGAACTTACGGTATTCAGCTCTGGGGCTGTACAAAGAAAACCAATGTCAATATCATCCAGTCATTCCAAAGCAAAGTCCTACATGGAATAATAAATGCACCGTGGTACATAAGAAATGACAACCTCCATAGGGAGCTGAAGATCGATTTCGTTAGTGAAGAAGTAAGCAAACACGCGAGAAAACACATGCAACGTATTAGTGTTCACCAAAATGCTGAAATACGTCATATGTTGAATGACCCAAATCCAGTAAGACGGCTGCGAAGAAAGAAACCGCTTGATCTACTAGATCCAATCAGGATCGACTAAACATATAATAAAATTGTAAAGAGGACTAGCCAAAGGGCTACAATCCTCCAAACAAGACTATTTATGATGAAAGATAAATTACAAGATGATTTGTAAATCAGTTGTAATAAATAAATAAATTAAAAGAAAAAAAAAATTACTAGGCCAGTTTCATCCTCTTATCTTAGGTTCTGTGATATTCAGATATGGCAAAATGCGATAATACACCAATAACATGAATAAAATGCGAACAATTTGGAAGTTCAGAAATTTACTATAAAAAATCTTGCCATTTTTATCTAAATTGAGTTTTTCATTTACTGGACCAGTCTCATCCTCCTATCTAGATTCCGTGATATACAGATATGATAAAATAATAAAAATGCCAACAATTTGGAATTTCCGGGGTTTACTATCAAAAATCTGGTCTGTAATTTCTCCTGAACTTCCAAATGATTCGCATTTTATCGGTGTATTATCGCATTTTTGCATATCTAGATATCACGGATCCTAGATAGGAGGATTAAACTGACCCAGTAAATATAAAACTCAATACCTTAACATAAAATCAATATTAGAAGAGGGGTCACAGGCTAAATTTTTAATATGTTATTTGTGCGCCTGAATGTTTACATAGAAATTGGTGTTATTAATATACATTTAGAATACAAAAAATCTAGTTATAATTAGGAGAAACTTCAAAGTCGTTCTAAATAATTATGATATTGTGAGAAATAGCGCAATTTTTTTTATATCCGGTGTTTATATTCACTATAAATCATTTATAAACCATTGATTTTGAAATTTGCCGACATAACGTAGGTATACGTCAAACCAAAATCATTTACGTACCCAAAAGCTAATATCTGAGGTGAAAAAACAAACAACACATATTTTATCTGCCCGTATTATTGTTAAATATTAAAAATTTATTATTTACTGATAAATTCAATATACTTGTATGTACCTAAATACATATTATCTATTTACCTACTATGAAATAGCTAGGTGGATTTGTATATAAGGCGAGAGCGCACCACACAATATATTGAATATTATAAACTATATAAATAGACACAATAAACTAAAAAGAAGAAAGTGAAAACTATAAATTATAAAAAGATGATTTTTTTTAGATCTATGGCATTTTATATATTTTTAGTGTTAACAGTTTTATAACAAATTGCTCCAGTGGGAATATTATAGAGATAAAGTTGTTTTTATGTATGATGACTGCTACCACATTACATTAGGTTTATAGTTTAACTACTTTTTTTTTTTTATTATATACGTGTTTTAATTATGTAGACATGTTCAATTCAATTTAATGAGACAGCACTGAAATAGTTTTGTGGCCTGGTTAATGGCACGTTAAATTGATGCGTATGCCAAATGAAATCAGACAAAACAACTTTATGTCACCGATGTCCGTTCAAAATCGATAATCATCGACATAAATTTAAATTAAGTTACTTCCAATTATTTTTAAAATTAATCGCATTAACTTGTATTTGTAAAATATGGTAGAAATCCATCAAAAAATGTAATTAACTTCGAACTAATTAAAAAATCGAAAATAAATTAAAAATAATGTACATAATTAAAATATTGAAAGTTTTTTTTTTTTTTTGGTTATAAAATAAAATTTTCTAAAAATAAATCCTTGTGTTTGCACTAAAATTTTGTAATTTGGTAAAATTACTGCAATCACTCTCTCCATAATATAAAATAATTAATTAATTATATTGATTAGTAATGGAATTTAATTGTATGCTGGGTGGGAGAAGTTTAGGTGAAACTTGTATGACCCCATGTCATTTAATAATGACCGTACTATAACGCAAATTGGGTAAATCCCATCAATTTAGTCTACATCACCCGCATCAGATTTTAGAAGTCGTAATGAAAGAAAATATGGATTTCTTTAAATTGTTTATCAAGTTCTTTGAAGCAATATACTGTGATCCATTGAGTTCTTTCCACTCGAAATAATTGTGCTTGTAATTGTAAAAAGTAGTTGGGCCACAAAAACTAAGCAAAATAAAACTAGTAATTTTTAATTGACGGATACGGTGTGGGTAACTGCAGCAAGAAAACATTCGAATTTCAAAATGAAACTTTGCATTCCGATTAAGCGCAACTTGTGCTAATTGGTGCTCACGGGGAAAAATTAGTGCTAGTTCAGAAGCCGAAAAAACAAGAAAAGAAAATTTTGCCTGAAAGACGAAACAATTAAAACCCAATTTCTAGAAAAAATCAGAAATAATTTAACCATAATTTTAAAACTTTCCAAAGGCGGCTACACTGACGAAATTTGTGCTTATCATAGAAATATGATTTTCATAAATTTTCCTTCATAAATTGAGGAAAAACAAACTAGCCCTTCTAAAAAATAGAAATAAAATATTATACTAGGTGCGCAACTAAATTTCCGGGTTTTTGAAAAATTACAAATGGAAATATAAAGTATTGTAAGGACTAGAAGGCGATATCTACACATTTTTATCATCTCTCTGGCAATACATGAATACCACGACGATAAAACAACGCGTTTTTGGACCGGATCCATTTATTCAACTAATTTTCCAATTTTTCGAAACCAAGGCATGTGCCATCGACCGGAACAAGTGATAATCCGAGGGGGACATATCTGGCGAATAAGGCGGGGCGGTAGCAGATCCCATCTGAGCGTTTTGATGGTGTCCTGAGCGATGGGAGTGCGATGGCATCGAGTGTTGTCGTGCAGCGATATCACTCGTTCGTGCCTCGTGTCCTATTCTGGCCGTTTTTCGAGCCATACATGGTTCAGATAGATATGTTGTTGTCAGTAGCATTGCCCATTGATAGTTTCGCCCTGTTTCAGCAAACTGATAGTACACAATTTCCTTCTGGTCCCACCAAACGCAGAGCACTGTCTTCTTTCCGAAGCGATTTGACTGTGCCGTCGATGTTGATGCTTCGCCAGGTGAAATCGACGACTTTTTGCATTTGGTATTCTTATAAAAGATCCACTTCTCATCTCCCGTAACAATTCAACATAAGAAGCTATTTCTTTCATGCCGTGTGGAACGCTGTGAGTGAATGCCGAGCTGTGTATTTTCCACGACGAAAAATTGTGATATACGGCTGTGGTATAATATTGAATATGTATCACAACTAGCTATGCCTATGGCGCCGTCGTATAAATCTAACTGCACCCAAATCACCTTTCTTGATGAATAAATTAATAAATTTATTTAATGCGGTTTTATTTCACTGTTTTTTATTCGCTTGCAAAATGCTGAGTGAGCGTAATTTTTATAAGCAAAATACTTAATCTGGTATAAATTTGTGTTGACAATATTGGCTATTTGTCATTTTAAATAATTATTGCTAACTTCAGTTTTTACACAAACTGATATAAATTATGTATCGCAAAATAAATTCACAATCACATAACCGGTATTACTCAGTATGCAATTTTTCCACTGTGTGGAAAAAACTGCTCAAATTCGCACTAAATTCCGTAATACAAAATATCAAAGACACAAAAATATTGATTTTAGGCAAAAAGAAATTTCTTTTTGCTAGGGGGGTTAGTGATCAAAAAATGTTGCCCCCTCCTTATGCTCACCTGTAAGGAGGAATTACAATATATGAAAACTTTTGATCCACTCGACCGATTGTTCCCAAATTTTGCACGAATACGTTTTAGTAGCCGAAAAAAAACATAGAGGGCTCACTGATCAAAAAATGTTACCCCTTCTCCATGCTTACCTGTAACGAGGAATTTACAATATGACAACTTTTGATGAACTCGAGCGATTGCTCAGAAAAAAAGAACGAATACGTTTTTGTAGCGGAAAAAACATAGAGAGGTTAGTGATCAAACAGTTTTACACTTCCCCATGCCCAACTTTTGATCCACTATAGCTTACAAATTTAGCACAAATACATTTGAGCAGCCGAGAAAAACCGTAAGAATGTTAACAAATATTTTATATGCCACCTATGATAGAGCCACCTGGATTGCCTTCTCACATCTTGAAAATTAATAAAAAATCAACAATAATGCTTCTGCGGAATCTCAAAAGTCTTTTGCCAAATGTCATCGGAGGCACTGTATTCACAAGGATTGTAAAAAAAGAGAACGTACTCGCATACCGTTGATACCAAAAACGAGTCTTGTTCCCAGTTAGACTTTCATTTGCCATAACCATCAACAAAGCTCACGAACAATCCCTTAAGTTTGCAGGCCTGAATTTGGAAAGTCCTTGCTTCTCTCATGGCCAGTTGTATGTGGCATGCTCAAGAGTAGGGACTTCAAAAAATTTGTATGATTTAGCTCCGGGAAGAAAATCAAAAAATGTGGTTTACACCTGTTGAAGTTCAGTAGTTTAATTTTAACCCGGGCAAAGCCGGATACTTCAGCTAGTACTTTATATATAATAATTATATTACGTTTTTGTGTTGTGGTGACCAATAAATTTGGATGTAAAAGAGGTAATAAAATATTTTTAAAATGGCGTCCTCTTGATGGAAATTTCCGATTTTATCGATTTTTATTTTTCAAGGTTGTGCTTATTGGGATGTAAAATTGGATCCACGTAAAAGTACACCATAGTATATTTGACCATAGCAACTGAGTTAAAAAACATCATTATCATTCCGGTACAGTAGGTTTACGTGAAAAGCCATGACATTTAAAGTGAAGCATATTTAGTTGGTTTAATTGAAAATACTAATTTATACGCGATTCATGCCAAATGTGTTACAAATATGCTAGATATCCAATTAGCAAGATTTGTGGTGAACGTGATGAACGTGCTTAAAATTTAATTTTGTATTAAAATTGAATCAAAAAACAAATTGGGCTATAATTGGAAGGCGCTTACGTGGTGTTATAAAATTTAATTGTGTATATTTATGTCAATAAAAAATTAATATTTATTTTATAATAAATGAAACATTTTGTTTTATTTCGATTAAAAATTATTATTTATTCCTATTGGAAAATATATACACATATGTGCCTCTTGTTTCGTACATAAAAGTGTCTGAAATCAGTATGGAAAAGAATGGAAAAAATGTCAATTCCTATTTAAAATCGAAAAACTTTTTCATTCGTTTTTCTCTTTTTAGTCGGGGTTCACACCCACACTGGACTTTTGGTGATACTTGTCTTTGGCGGGTAGTACGAATTTCCGTGTACTCAACATGGTTCTTTCCATAGAAAGAGTGTGGTTTTAGAACGCGAATGTAAATGGAATTCCATCGGCATTGCATATTGGGTATACAAATAGTTAAGCCTCAAACCATTAAACGGGTGCTTGTGATAATTTACTTTAGATGTCACTAGTTATATGTGGAACTTAACGTCTACGTTTTATTAGTTGTATCATCAAAAAACTCCAAAATATAAATAAACTAAATGTGTATAATAATATGAATCAATTCAAGTTTTATGTTTCGGATTAAAGGCAATAAATATATATTAAAGGAAATTTATGAAATTAGAAATATTATACAATACTAAATTGGGTACGTTCTTCGTTACAATATATACATAATAGGAATTGTTTTTTGCTGCCATAACACCGTGAAAGCAACATTTCGCAAGTGGCTTTTCGATTTTCCATCTGTCTCTCAGTCAACTCATGCGGTACACATTTTTCCCTCATTTTGAATTTTTCCTATAGCATGTAAACGTTTGTTAATACCTGGGCGAGTCGTGTTTAATTACTCCGCAAGTTGATCTGGAGTTTGCATATCATCTTCATCCAATAGCGCTTGCAGCTCGGTGTTTTTAAAATGTTTTTTGACTTACAGAGCGCTTCTTGTCATCAATGTAAAAATCGCCACTAAATAATAATCGCATTTAAACCAATCTTCACAGACAGTTTTTGATGGTTCATGTTCGCGGTAGGCCTCCTTAAACAAATGACGTGCTTTTCAAGTTGAAGCAGAAAAGCAAAGCTTCTAGTAAATGCTGTTTGTTTGGCACAAAACTCGACAATTTCGTTCTAAGAAAAAATATGTTTGCGTTGCGATATCTGCTGGTATTACAACTGGTTATCGATAACAACGGTCCACGCTATGAAAAAACACGACTTCTGACATAAATGACAATTAGATGTGTCGCTAGCACTATATTAAATAAGAAATTTAGTTGCGCACCTGATAAAATCCAAGAATGAGCAATTCAGATAGCATATTCCTATCAGGTATGTTCATTGCCATCCGAAAAATATAGTGGCTAAAGTTGTGCTAATCCAGAATTGGCCCATTTCCAGTGAACAACAAACACCGTTGAATTGTCTGTTGTTCAATGGAGTTGGGCCACGGAATATGCAATCAGAACTGCCAACTTCATTGGTCATTCAAAAAATCGTTCATTCAACGGTCTTTGTTGTTCAACGGAATTGGGAAAATTCTGGATTAGCATAAATTTCGTCAGTGTAGCCGCCTTTGGAAAGTTTTAAAATTAGGTTTAAATTATTTCTGGTTTTTTCTAGAAATTGGGTTTTAAATGTTTCGTCTTTCAGGCGAAAATTGAAATTTTCTTTTCCCGTTTTTCGGCTTCTGACCTAGTACTAATTTTTCCCGTGATCGCTAATTACCACAAATTGCGCTTAATTGGTATGCAAAGTTTCATTTTGAAATTCGAAAGTTTCCCTGCTGCGGTTATCCACACGTGGATATACGCAATGTAGGTAGTTTAAATGGAGTGACCGAAAAATAACAGCAGAATAGAATACAATTTATTAAGAAGATTTACATTTAAACGACGTTGGCCGAAATTCCAACCTAAAAAAATTTTATGGGAATACCAAAAATATAGTATAAACATTGAGCATACGAAAATGTCAGCTCAAAAATGTTTAAAAATACGCATTTTTCTATATACATGTCTACCTAATTATTCTTTGTAAATGTCAAAAAAAAATATTACTGCCATTCGAGAAATGTAAAATACAACGAAATATGTAATTGATTTTAATTCTGTATTAGACCAGTCATTCTTTGATTTTCGTGTCAAATACCCTTATAAATTTTAATTCCTAATTTTTCAAAATTTTATAATTTGAATATTTTTAAAGCTCCTTATGTTACTTTTGCAATTGGAAGTAGTGACTGTTGCTTTTCGAAATCAAAGCAAAATAATAAAATCGTACCAACGAAAACGATTAAAGAAAAATAATCTTTTGAAGTCATGATGTCATCGTACAGTGGCCAAATTGTTACATGGATGCAAGTAAAAAACATCATATGGGTTTTGACACGAAGAAGGTGGCCATTAATTTGGAAATTATTATAATCACGTTATAAATGAATTTTAAGCTCAAAAAGAGGTGCAAAGTCTAATCAAAATTGTATAAATATATAAATAAATAAGTAATTTGAGTATGGCCCCTGACTTTGAATGACATTTATATTAAAGGATACATCAGAGCATTATCCGACAAAAACATTTCTTGGGGAATCGGAGGTTTAACGGATCCTCCAAGTTAGTATTCCGATGATATTACCACCCCAATTACCATAGTCGCATCACGTCATATTTTGTGACTATAGTCACATCGCTTACTTTTTCTATTCTTATAGTCGCAACTTACGCCTATTGTCGTTTTATACGACTATTGTCACATCGTTTTCTTATGTGACTGTGAAATGGAAGGTCGTAAAACATGAACAAAACTATTTAAATACAATACACATTTTTATTTATGAATTTTTTTTGTAATACAATTTATTACAATTTATTTTGTAATTCATTTTACGAATATTTTACTGCATAAGATAAATTTTTCATTCTAATTTCTAATTTCATTCTAATTTCTCTCCCGTTGAAAATATGGATGGCCCAAATCACCCATTCTCAATTTTTAATTACAATGGAAAATTACAAATTTTTTACGTGGTAGATATTTTGCCTTCACCATAAATTATTGTACGGGTTCTAGAAATTAATTTAATCATTAAATAATTAGATTTTACTTACCTATTTTCAATTTACGTGCATTTACAATAAAATATTCGTAAATATTTTGATTTTTGACATCGAATGGCATGTCAAATTTAGGGAAATTATTAGTGCTGCCCGATATTTCTATTGTAGTATGCGTGTCGTTTAAAACGACTGTGAGAATGGCAAATTTTAAGTGAAGAGACACGACTATAGAGAACTGTTTGTAGATCTGACGGCAAAAAAATTAACCCGATTGGGTCTTTTTTTGTATGTTAATTTTTATTTTCATAATGTATGCCGTGCTAAAATTTCATGTAAAAAAGACCCAATCAGCTTATTTTTAATGCGCCAGATGTCACTACCCCGGACATTTATAGTTCTCAATAGTCACTTCACATGAAGTGGTGCGACTATGGTAATTGGGGTATACCATTCAACAAAATATGTAATATAACTTCGGGAATCCTTAAACCTCCGATTCCCTAACAAATGTTTATATCGCCTAATGTTATGATCTATCCTTTAATATAAATGGCATTCATAGTCAGGGGCCATACCTGAGCAATTATATATTTCGTTGAATGGTGCTGTTATCGGTATAGGAGTGTTTAAACCTTCGATCCCCCAACAAATGTTTAAGCCGTCTAATTCTCCAATGTATCCTTTAATATGTCAGTTATAGTCAGGGGCCATACTCAAATTAATCCAATGCGATATTAAAATTAATTACATATTTCATTTAATTATTACTTTTTGGTTTGAGAAAAGTGTTTTATCTAGCATGATGGAATGATAGTATCACGCTATACATTTATTTTTGGGCTGACATTAAAATTTGCCTGCTTTCCTGTAGTGACAGGATCGTGCTGCGGATTCGGTACGGATTTGATCAAAATCGGTTGGATAGTTTCTGAGGATAGCCCGGATAATCATTCAGGCAGAGAGACAGATTACTTTCTTTAAGTATATATAGATCGTGAATTGGTAGTGTGATACAAAAAAAAATCCAAAAAATTCTCTAATGATGAAAAAGTTGGTTTTAACTATCCACGATTAACCCAATTACGTTTGATATCCAATGAAGTCAGTCAACAAACTCGATTTTCTGGGGGGCTATTATGAAATTTTTTTCGATTTCGTAAAATACGAAATCGTAAATTCGATCCACCGCGAATATTCCTATTATGAAACTTTTTTTGATCGTACAATTTAAGACCATGAAGTTTGATGTTTTTGTGGTTTTAGCTAAAATTTCAACCATCAACAGATTTTTCAGATGGGCAGTCGGCATTCAGTCAGAATTTAATTCGTTTGTAATTTCACTCCACAAATGTTGGGTAGTCACTTAATGTTGAGGCGCATTTAAAAAATGTTTGACTATGCCAACATTTTTTGGACAAAAAAAAATTAAAAGTCAAATTGGCGACCATTGGTAATTGACCTACAAAAACCACAATAATAAAGTTTCAAATAAATTGTAATAAATTAAACTAGTCAATTTTTATAAAATAATAGTTTTAAAAAGTAATTAAAGTATTTTATTTTAATAAAAAAATAATAAGTATACACGTATGTTTTCGTAAATACGATATTCGTCACCTATTGAGCAGTCGAATTTTGACATTTGATTTTCGTAAAATACGATTTCGTTTTTTTTTTGTTGATTCATAATAGGGCGGATTTACGATTTTCGAATTTTACGAAAGCAAAAAAATTTCATAATACGAATTTTCGCGGCGGATCGAATTTTACGAAATCGGAAATATTTCATAGGCCGGGGGCCTATTAACGGGGGGCTTAATAACCTCACACTTCTAGTGTCGAAGGTTACTTGTCAAACTCGATCTCCGGGTTTAGAGATAAATCTTCTGAAATCGAATGACGATTTTTCTATATTAGAATATCGCGTTCCAGACAGCTATACACCTCGGCAAAAGTTATCGTCAGCGCTTACAAAAAAAAGCTAAAATTGGTCGAATTTCTCGGAAATAAAAAGCATCATACTCGCTCCCGAACACAAAACCAATCAAATTTCGTGAAATGCTTTAAGCACCGCCTACTAGTTCTATACTCGAGTTGAAATATTTTTAGCTTTGTTATTGTTTTAATACATTTTGTGTGATACCATGGTATTAATTTCGTCTTAATTAAATTCTTCGCAAAAATTGATATTGCCTGTTTGATATTTTTTTTCGAATCATCATCAGCGTGCGCTTTCTCAGTTACCAACAATTTCTTAGAAAAAATTCGTGACATTAAAGTAGACACTTGTGAGGGAAAGCCTAAAGATAGTTAATATTTTCTTTAAAATACGATCATTAAAGATCAATTCAGCAGGCAATTTTTTGGTGCTTTGATGAAAAAAATTCTAAAAAATTGATGGAGCCAACTTGGAGACTGTCTGCCAGAACAAAAACTGTGATAACTCCTCGCTGTATTTATATGAATATGTATTGCAGTTTGGTTCCCTGTTCACTTAAGGACGTCATTATGTCGACTTGGTAAAATTCTAAAAGAGAAGTAAATTTCTTAGCCAGTAAGTTTCTAGAGCGCCTAGAAATAAAATTATATTTTTTATTTAGCACTATGAATTAAATGTCTAAATTATATCTTAATGTTAAACTGTTATTATTGGACAGATTTTAATTCTGGTTATTTATTTATTTTCAGGTAAACACCAATTTTTGAATCGGATCAAATAACGTAAGTTTAAAAGGAACATTGATTCCGAATTAATGGCTCTAGTTTGGCTTGTCGTCTGTTTAAACGCGTATGGGATGCTCTCTAATGTTCAAATACTCATTTTATACCTCTATTATTGTTCTCACCTCCCCGAATGACTCCATACAAATCTAGTCACGTTTACATAGTAATTTTAGGTGAGGTGAGGATCGTACTCACAAACAAAATTGCAAAATAATCGAATGACTCTGGGTGAGAATGCTATTCGTTACAATTTAGGACATTGGGTCACCACTAATGTTTAAGGTATCTCAAAATATCAATGAGCGATAAACAGGAATAACTACTGAAAATGTTAATCTGCAAGTGTTATAGCCTTGACAGACTAGGGTTTAGCTCTGCGTAATATATGCCTGTGATTGTGGTTTTCGGTGGCACATAATCGATTATCAAAATTCTTTCAGCATCCCAAAAAATTGTTGCCAAAACCTTACCAGCAGACGGTTGAGTTTTGAATTTCTTTGGTGGTGGTTCACTACGTTTAATCCATTGCATCGATTCTTGTTTGGATTCCGGATCCCAGGGATGAAGCCATGTTTCATTGCCTGTTATTATGTTACCCAAGAAATTTTCTGGATCTTTTTTGTACATATCTAAAATCGCCTTTGAAGTTTGAACGCGCATTTTTTTTTGTTCTGCATTCAACAAACGGGGAACCCATCGCGCACTTACTTTCGACATGTGAAGGTGGTCATGTAATATAGTATATGTGGTACCGTATGAAAGAGGAAGTCTCCACGCTAACTGCGGAACAGAAATACGCCGGTCCTCCAATACAATAGATTCGGCCAAAATTACGTTTTCATGGCTAATGGCATCTGCTGGCTGACCCGAGCGGTTGTCGTCTTCTAATGACTCCCGACCACTTTTGAATAATTTTACCCACCTTGTTACTGTGGCATATGATGGTGCAGATTCGCCGTAAACTTTTGATATATAGTTGAATATATAAATTGCATTTCGTCCATCTTTACAGAAAAATTTAATAACGGCGCGATATTCAATTTCATTCATTTTAAGAAAAATGCAAAACACGTGTTACTAAATTGACAAAAACAAACGAACTGTAAAATTTACATCGAAATGTTCCTCTAGAAGTTTCATCGCGACAAAAAATGGTTTTGAAAAATATATTGTTGTCTCACTCACTCTTTTTTTTCATATGATATTGCAAGAGTTTTTGATATACCCTCGTATAACCAAAAAAATATTACATTTAACCATACATATTACAAGAAAACCATACAACTTTTATGATGGATTTTTTTGGTTATACATAGATTTCTATTAAATCAAAATTATTTAATTTAAAAAAAAATTAAATTTTTAATTTTAAATTGGACCAATTTGAAAATAGCTATCGCAAACTCTACTCGCTTGTTTACAAAAAAAAACGCAGCTTTTATTTGTCATGGTATTATAACACTAGCACTTTACGGTAAGAGGAATGCACAAATGTGTATGTTGGTCCATATCACATACAAAAATCAATTATTGACACGATTTGTTTTCGTTACCCACACAATTGTGATGGCAAGCAGAAAAAGGAATATAACCTTCCCCGACCAGTATACACAATTGTTTATGCAAATTTTGCTTACGAAAAACGAATGTGTCAAACATAGAATTATGTGTATATTGAAGAGCAATATACACATTTGTGCATACTACATAATTTTTGGTCAGAAAAAAAAACACTAACTATAATAATAATAAAATAACTAAAATGTTATCAAAAACAAATAATTAATATGCTATTAAATTTATGTGTTAGCAAATTATTATGCTCTTTTTGAAGAATTTAACTAAGATCCGTTAAAATACGGAAGACATTATAACCTGTCATTATTTACATACATATTTGTGTATGTTGATCTTAAAAGGAAGCAAAAAAAATTTTTTGAACTCGAAAGGAATAACTCAAAAAGTAAGCGGCATCTATCATTGTATCACAACACTAAATGACATTGTCCTATTTATAAATTTCAACCTTCATTGTTAGATGGCGCTCTCGTTAAATCCATTTGTTACGATTTTGCCTTGTCAATCAAGGTTCGAATCACTGGATTGTGAATAAATACACTGCTTCAATTTTAACTCACACAATTTTATTTACACAACACAATTTATTATACAACACAATTTTCACAATTAATTATTATAATTATAACACACTTTTTAATTATCACTTTAATAATCGCTTTAATAATCACTTTAATAATCACTTTAATAATCTTTCTATTTAACCTTCACTGTATCACGTTTAAAATAATACTCAGCAATACACGTCAACGCGCGCCTTTATATACCAAAATATTTGTTTCTAGAATAATCCTAAATGCGCAGCAAATATGTTAGTATAGAAATACGCCTAAATGTTGAGTATAAATTATAAATGCAATTGAATAATTAATGAAATTAGCTTATTCTATTCTATTCTAGGTGTCACCGTAACACATTTTTATGCGATAAACTTCAAAATATTGAGAGATTAGTGCACTAAACCCGTTTAGTTATCAAACCTAAAACAAAACCCGTTCAGCTAATCTCGAAGTTGACACATTAAGAGATAAACTCGAAAAAATGATTAAACGCGTTTAGCTAATCGCTAGTCTGTCAAGGGTATTATGCTATTTCATGTAGTTTATGATATTATCAATCAGTCCTTGTTTTCCATAATATATAAATATACTGGGTTCAGCGGGGTACTTGGATTATTGACCATTTACAAGTTTGTTAGTTCTGATTAATTGATTTGAGGCCAAAGCACGTGCCTAATGAATATTTTTTGGTGAACACGTCAAAAATCTTAATGATACAATACAAAAAATACTGGCGAACTTCACGGGCTGCTAAACTATTACTCCATCGCGCACTACTTCCACTGCGACATCTAACTGTTTTGCTGGAAGATGGCTGCAAAGTGAGCGTTTGATCTTTTTTTTCGTGAAGATCGGCAAGAAATATAGTTGATTCCCTCAGCTGTATCGATAACCATCCGTTTTTTGATTACATTTGTTGATGAGCTCACGATCAAAACACGTACAGGTACTTTCTGCTGGAATTTCACCAAGGTTCTCAGACACAACAACCCGTAATATTTTACATCCGTAGGTTCCACCATCTTGGTATCCCAAGGTCACCGTCAATTTTTGCGTATATGACTTTCTCTCGTCGGTGGTATCTCAAGCATGTCTTCGATTATAACTAACAATGCAATTTTGTACATTGGAGGTATTTCTTCATAACATCTAGTCCTTTGATTCATCAGTTATTCTAGATACGATAAACGGATGTTTGAACCGCATTCCGCCCAACGTATTTTAAGAATACACCTCTTTTGACTTCTAGATCTACCATATCAGGACAAACAGCCGATTGCAAAGCACCGGTATCCAGTGTAAAAGTGCATTCATGCTGTGCCAATAAGCTAATAACAGCGAGTTTTCTACAAGCTTACGCTCCTCAAAACTTGTGAAAATTAGTTTTCCTGCTCCGTTTCCTTTTAATGATGCAAGTGTTTTTTCTCCTTGTATCGTTCAAGTCTAACTGCCTCCTTTTTTCGCATTTCTCGCCTCGTACGTTAGCTTCTCGCGGACGCTGTGTACTTGCCTGCTTACAATCACCTCATACAACTACCGCGATGTTGGAATCGGAAAAATTGAGACGGAGAACGCGATCGTTTTCTTCCGTTGGCTCGAAGATCTAATAGTGGTTTCCTGATATCTTTTATTAGAGTCTTTATTTGCGTGATATCCTCCGAATTCAGCTTGCGCAACCTTATTGTAAAAGTGGCTAAATTTATCCTGGCTGCCTCATATCCCAAAGTCAACGCATAGACTTCATTTGAGGTTTGACCTCTATGGTTTTCAAGTTACCTAAGTTTCAGATGGTCGTCCTTGACGGTATATCTACAAATGCATTGCTACAAGCTTAACACGTCTATTTCGTTTGCTCTTTTTCCAGATCTTGCAGGATTCCCCCACGTGTTGAATCTTGCATAATTCTCTGACGTATGGCTACCTGTATGATAGCTAAAACTCATTCAAGATCCTCTCATAGCTGCTTTCTGCACTTGAGCAGATCTTGATTCTTGAAATGTTTTTTCACCTTATGTCTGAGGTTTCAAAACTTCATTTGAGCTATGGGCAACAACGTTCAGTGCAATCTGTGAACCACTTTCCTTTGTTTGTGAGACATGTCTTCCAAAGCTGGCTTCGACTTAACTTGTTTAATTTTAATTTTTTTTTTCAACTTTTTTCTGGATTTTTAACTCAAACTTGTTCAACTCGGTCTTGTCATCGGTTTTCAACTTCTTGTACTTTCATAACAAAAGACTTAATCATATCTCTCGATTTTTCTATTTCGTGTTCTTGGAACAACTTATACGGGATAAGTTGAACCAGTTTCTCGATTATGCAGCTCGGCAAACTGATCATCTTGCTGCTTAAATTTTCAATCTAGCTTGTCTAGTTTATCGTTTATTCTCTCCATCTGATGCAGCGCATTCGTCATGTCTCTTAAATCGAGTGCTGGATTTTGTAGCACGGCAGTCAGCGATTGCACAAAAATTGTCTCTTTTGTTTCACACACCGATCCAATTATCTCACTTTCTAACTGATTCTCGGTAGGTAGAAAATTTTGATCTTTTGATGATCCAACAAGCATCACCTCTGACGGTTCTAAAGCCGGTAACGGTGATCGCTCTCCAAATACATTACTGTACATGTTCCAGCTTCCCTCTCCCATCTTACATTTTTCAGCCTCGAGAACAGCTCTTTCCTATTTCCTTAGGCTAAAAGCTCACGATTTAGCAGCATTCCTCTTAATTTCTATGACTTGTAGACGTTTATCTATACTAATCTCGTTTTTATTGCTATATTTGCAAAATCCCACTTTTGATGCGTACTGAATTTTGCAAATAAAAAAAGAATTCACTAATAATCAATTGTTAATTGACGGGGATACAACTGTTGCTTAATTTCACGAGCATCAAGTTTGCTTAATGAGAGAAATATAGGAAAGTAATCGATGTCATTTTTCTGGAAATAATCGCCATTTCAATACACCTGGTGCTAAAGGTGTTTAGTGATAGACAATAATTATAATACTTTTATCGATTGGCCTCATTTATGGATCGTTGTACCATAATATCAGATTATCCGATAAAAAGTAAGAAAAATTATATTGCAAATAGAAGTTCTGTGAAGCAAATCTATAGATTTTGCCACTTAGCCAACCAACATCCCAAAACTTTCGTTAACTAGGCGAAAATTTTTAACTCGACTTGCGTTCGTTTGAATCCGCATATTCATAAATATTATTTTCATTGTTGAGTAGTTCATTTGAGCAATAATTGCTTATGGGTGTTATTGGTAATCACACAAATGGGTAACCGTTCGAACTTGTTTGTGATAATTATTCTACGGCCCGGCCTAAACACAATTCTTTTATGATGTTTAAGCAAAATTACATAAATTTGGTTTGAGTAATGATGACTCCCCATATCAATTCATCAACTTCGCTAGCAGGCACAAATTATATTAAAGGTCACTTAAGGCAAAACTAAACAACAATAATCTAACTGACATCCAGTAATTATTTCTGCCCAAGGGTAAACAACGATATTTTAAAAATAAATTATTAATAATTTTACCTGACAACACCATATACAAATGTCATCATACATAATAAATTATTTACTTTGACCTAACTCATCCACCTGTTTTTCCTGGCGATACATACACAATAATATATGTATAATGAAACAAACGTAATTATCTACATGCATCAAGCCCACACCAAACCGCCCATCTCCCACCCAACATAATTGTTTCGACTTATCCTTGTATCGCTACCAATTTTTTATTTATTTTTTTTTTCATATACATATAGAAATTCTGAAATTCCATCACGTAAATTCCAAATCGATCACAATAAATCGTTTATTAATTAATATTCTATTTCATTCTCTTTCTATTGATTGAAACGTTTATTTATTTACATTAATTAAAATTAATTTTTAAAACTCATAAACTTAAAAAACGAAACATCATAAATCTATGGGTAGAAAGAAATGTTCATGCAAATTTATTCTGAAAGTAATAAAAAAATGATTTCACCCCGAAACGGAGATTAGAATGTGTGCAATCTTTGCAAATAACATAATTTGGTCCACCGCGGCTAATACCGATATCTCAAATGCAACCCGCATTTATATTCGATTAAATTGTTCGGTATTTTAATATTTTCACGATCAATCAATCAATCAAATCGAGAGGACCGATCAATCACAGCGCACAACAATATTTTTATTTTGTAACAATAACAATCAATAGCTTTATGGTTGTTACATACATTACATACTTATAAAAGACTACAGAAAAAAAAAGAAAATCCATATATCAAGCATAATATGTTGTGTTGTACGGAATATGTTCGGTTCTATAATAGAAAATCCATAATAAAATTCAATTTTAGCTGATTGATCGAAAGTAAAACGATTTTTGTTTTATTTTACGCTGCTGTAACCATTTCTAAACTGTGCGTTCACAAACATACAAAATAACTTTGTATATTTTACCGGGTGGATATATAAAAAAATGCCTGCCTTTCATCTCATTTTAACTTATTGTAATAACTATAATGAAAATGTTGAGCGTCCTTGATGAATAACCTTGAAAGTAATTTGTTTCGCAGATAAAAAATAGTTTGCCTAATTTACAGAGATAGAGCCAACATTTCGTTCGTCACTTTTTTATAGTGACACACTGTACATGCAAGCAGGCATACATAGCTACACACGGTTCAGCGAAAATGAGCAAAAATTGACGAAACCAAATCGAATTGAAATTAAATTTAACATGTTTTTTGTGTTATGACTTTGATTGGCTTTTGCTGTATGCGCGCGCTTATTGTTGTTTATAAGGCGTATGGTATGTGTGGTTACGTTCTGAAAAGTTTGATGGCAAACAAAAACACAATTGATTGTTTACATATTGTGGTAATATTTATTATATTCTGAGAATTTATTGAAAGAGCTAAGCATAATTGAAGATTGATTTTGTTTGGCACAAGCGGCTACTTGTCTTCAGGTTTCATTTTGTGTTGGTTGCCATTTTATATGAGCCCACATTATAAATGTTGGACACGTAAATTACACTGTGTTATAATACGAATCGTAATGTTTACCTGTTCATTACTCTATTTTAAAAAATTTGGCGCCATCTTCTTAAAATGTACAGAAATGCTATTAATATATTTGATTATTTTTAATTGATAAAACAACCATTAAAAAATAAAAAATGGAGGGTGATTATATTTTGGCCAACACCCAACTTTCTTGTGCCATGAATGTATACATATAGATGCCGAATACACGACACCTAATTTCTAAAGTAAAAAATTAATCTGACGGGACTTTTGGTAACAATACTTTCTTCTTTAGTCAAAAATCATTAATCCTGCTTAAATTAACTAGGTCAACCCTTGTTGAAAATTTAATCTAAGACTGGTAGCTCTTTGCCGTAGCAAAAATTTGAAATGCGCTCATTGAACTTGCCACTTTCGGTACACAGATTTCCGTCAATTTTCGCAAGGATTTCCCGACTAATGGAATAAACTTAAGTATGAACTTTTCTTCCGAATAGTCAATCCGTCCATGGACGTCAAAACTCGTTTGAAACTCAACTCTTTTTGTTTTTAATCGTTTTCTCGTAAATGCTTTATGCTTTTAAAATTATTGCAAAAATGTGGTGAGTAGAAGTCAGCACAGGCGGTGAACCGATTTCGGCCAAAAATTAATGAGGCTTCTCAATTTAGGGAAAAGAGTGACCGCAAAATTCGCCCGTTTTTGCGTAGTCTGTAGCAAGAACGGGGAAGGTCATACAGAGTTTCCCGTGGGCTTAAAAAATGTGGGTGAGCATCGTCATAAAAAATGTGGGTGAGCATAACTCGATTTTTTCAATATTAAGTCAATTTACCCCTACTTGAGGGGTGGAAACCAAAAAGCAAAAAGTTTATTCATTAAGGGAATATCATTTCCTGCCGTTTTCGGCAATAGGGGTGGTTTCCTCCCACCCAGGGGGTGTGTTTCACCCTGAGGATATTTAGAAGACCTATTCTGATGTTACTCTTGCCATGAAATTCCAAGCATTTTTATCAAGAACTTCCCGACCGTTTTCCCATTTCTTTCTTCTGGGGGTGGTTTCCACCGCTCAAGTAGGGGTAAATTGACTCAATATTGAAAAAATCGAGTTATGATCACCCACATTTTTTATGACGGTCAATGTAAGCCCACGGGGACCTCTGCACGGCCTTTCCCGTTCTTGCTACAGACTGCGCAAAAACGTGCGAAAAAATGAAATTTTTTGCGGTTACTCTTTTAAAGTATAAAGTTCCATCCCGATCAATCAAATTTAATGTAGAATATTTTAGCTTATAATCATTTTTCTCATAAATGATATACTTTTCAAAATACATATTTGCATATAACGAATACAAGTGTTTCCCACTTTCGGTGAACCAATTTCGGACAAACATAAATGAGATCTCCCAATTCTAGAAAAAAGACGCTTAAGTTTAAATTTTCATCCCGATCAGTCGCTCCGCCTAGAGCGTGGAGAGTGGACCGACATTCTGCACGGCACTACTTTGCACTTCAAAAATTTCGAGGTTTGAAAATTTTCATCTTCAATTTACTTTATTTTACTTCGTAATCGAAGGTAAGAAGAGGTTCTAGATTTTGTTCCGTGCAATTGACCACTTGGCTATTCCGTGTCAACTTCATCGATTATACTTTAGGCACCATCTTCAAACCGCGGGGTGGAAGACAAAATAGTGTGACAAAGCCACTTACTGCTACTAGGCAGCGTCGCCAATGATTGTAATGTTTAAAGAGTCTGCACCGGCACACTGGCGGAATGAGGTAATTGCATCTATCCTGCGGAGGTCCAATAGACCTAGACACTACTCCCCTATTTCATCCTATAATATAATAACATACAGGGAGGCACGTGGTGCATTGCAAATGACCATCAGACAAAGCAAGTAATGATGCTAGAAGTTTCTATATGTGTTTAGAATTTTTGGAGTAGGCCGAACGTACAGGTGTATAGCACCAACCTATCCTGACGGGTAATATACTATCTATTAGGTGGGTGAATATGACTTCGCCCTCCTTTATTAAAATACAACACATTTGCTTGTTTTGAAAATGGAAGAATTATTTATTGAACATATATACTCTCTGAAATCTTGGCCTTTGTAGGACGATCCAATCAATAAGCCGCTCCTCAGAAAGAGACTACTGCATCGATCGGAATAAGTAGTAATTTGAAGGAGCTGTGTCCGGCGAGCCTGGCGTGTAGGCTAGATCTTCCTAGTCCTGTACTTTTAAAATTTTCACAACGTTAGCAACATGGGGTTTTGCATTGTCGTGCTAATAAGTTACTTCCAAGGAGTATAGTTGCTACATGAGTTCGGATATTTAGAATTCGAGCTAAGCATAGTTTATTAGCACTTCTCAATTGAAATTTCTATAATTTTAATAATTTTTGTTGTGTACTAGCAACACATTTACAATGATTTGGTTAATTTTTAAACAGCTACCGTCGTATTGAATTAACAAGAACGTATTTACACAACCTAAAACAAGCTCTTTAGCCCACATAGTTTATATATGAGAAGTCTTTCATTATTAAAAAAAATGAATCGGCGCTTTCAGGTGCCCATTATCTGACAAATCAGCAAACGGGACGAAATTAATCCCAGCCCACCGACTAGCCCGTCTTCAGTTCGCTCGAGACCATTTGGGTTAGACAGAAGAACAATGGAGAACAATCCCATTCTCGGGCGAGAAAGAGGATACAGAAGATCAGAAGAGCGATTTGCACAATGTTCTGGGGGCATGTCACTGGATTCGAAGATAGATCTTGTGTTCATCTCCGGAACGTATATTGGCCGTTGATCAAACGTTGAGGAAGTACTCGAGGACCACGTCGTGCTTTTTGCAGGGATTATAGGTGACAACTTTCTGCTCATGCTTTAAGAGGTGGATGTGCCTGTTATGGAGTGGCCAGCTCAAAGCCCGGACCCCAATACCATCGCACATTTCGATGCAGTCCCATACTTAAATGTTCAGTGGGGTTGAGGTGAAAAAATAGTTCGGACCAGAGGTCTTGCTCCAACGGGTCTACAGGAGCTGGCAAAAGGCGATCGCAGCAAAATGGGAGGCGATCGCATAGAAATGGGAGGCGATACTTCAAGGGTTGGCGAAATCAATGAAACATCGAATGGAAGCTGTCGTTCGGACTAGGGAAGGGAATACTACTAATTAATATGTATTTGAAACTAGCCCGATACTCAGCCCGAAAAAAGGCGTTGGCAACACTAAACTATTTTTATCGTGAGAGTTTACTATCCCATCTTGAAAAAATGTCACTATCGCGACAGTAAACCGTATCGCGATACAACGTTCTGAAATTTGTAACATTCAGCCCGAAATTTTAAAATTACTTTTATGTATTTTTAAGATATATTACTATTGATTTGTAGCCTAGTCAGACCTAAACACTTCATTTATATGAAGCTAGCAAGTTATTCAGTTCAAAAACCCCGTTAGCAATACTAAACTTTAATTAAAAAGTTGTATATCCCAGCCCGAAAAAATATCACTGTCGCGACAGTAAAATGTGTCATGGAATTTGTTATGTTGTAGGCAGCCCAAACCTAACCTGAAAACGACAATGCGGAAGCTTAATTAGTATTACGTGATTGAACACAATGAATCAGCAGGAACTGTCAACCCGAAATTTTATTTTGTTGTTTAAGGATACAGTCGTTTGCAGTTTTGACTACAAACTGAGAAATTTAAAAAAAAACTATCGGGAATAACTGGGATACTTAGTCGTTTGAATCTCGCCTTAGAAACGATTCAAACTCACTTCACATAGAATTCGTTAAATTCTTGGCTACAAAACTAGAATATTTCCTAAAAAATCCTTACGGGATATACAGGTGATTGAATCTCATTTCATAAGCGATTCACGAACACTTGACATATACCGCCGGATTCACTGAAGTTTTGACTACAAACTAAGAGATTTGTTGAAAAATCTTATCTGGAATTATTTAGATATAGTCGCTTGAATCTCGTCTCACAGGCGATTGACGAGCACTTCGAATTCACCACCGGATTCGTTGAAGTTTTGACTGCAAATTAGGAGATTTGTAGAAAAATTCTATCTGGAAATTATCTAGATATAGTCGCTTGAATCTCTACTCATAGGCGATTCACGAGCACGAATTCGGCGATAAATGCCAAGTGCTCGTGAATCGCCTGTGAGAAGAGATTCAAGCGACTATATCTAAATAATTCCAGATCGGATTTTTCAACAAATCTCTTAGTTTGTATAGTCAAAACTTCAGTGAATCCGGCGGTATATGCCAAGTGTTCGTGAATCGCCTGTGAGATGAGATTCAATCACCTGTATATCCCGTAAGGATTTTTTAGGGAATATTCTAGTTTTGTAGCCAAGAATTTAACGAATTCTATGTGAAGTGAATTTGAATCGTTTGTAAGGCGAGATTCAAACGACTAAGTATATCCAGACAATTCCAGATAGAATTTTTTTCGAAATTCTGTCGACTTCTAGTCACAACTTTAGCAATTCCGGTGATATAGGTCAAGTGCTCGTGAATCGTTAATATCGCGAATCGTTAATATCGTAAATCGTTAATCAAGTGCTCGTGAATTAATTAATAGTTATAATTTGCGTGTGACCCAAATTTGCTTTAAGTTATAATTTGCTTATATTTTGTGTCACGAAAGAAGTTGTATTGCCATAAGTAAAAAATTAAAATTTCAGACTAAAAATTTGGGCTAGCTTCACGGAGGCTTTATTAATAAAAATGTTTTTTTCCTGATTTCCATGTTTTAATTTGAATTTTTTCATGCTGACAAATTCACAAAAAACGTGTACTTCAGATGTTAACCCCAAAAATCAATTTAGTGGCACGGTATAAGTACAAAAAAAGTACTACTGGATATGTGTTGAAATAGACTTTGAATCACAGTAGGCTAGAGTCCTAAAAATTGGACAATTGCACAATTCAAAAATGTCAGTCCAAATTTTAGCATTTTGGCACTAAACGAAAAGTTTATGTGCGACGTTTTGCGAAAAAAATGCCATAGAAAAGTGCATAGATCCAACAATCAAGCACGAGGTCGTTTTCTGCTAGTCTGAGTAGCTTTCGATCATCATGGAGTGGGAGACATTTACCAAGTCGATGAAATTTAAAAAAAAAAGGAGAAAATAGAGATTTTAGAAAATTATGCTTTGCCATCCGGGATAAATTTAATAGGAGAAGCGTTCATCCTATAACAAAACGAAGAGAAGGAGACCTAGGGTAAATGTATTAACATGGGTTGGCCTCCGCAGTCACTAAACCTCAATCCGATAGCGCTACTATCGAACGAATTGAACCGACAGGTTCGCAAAACACCGTTCACATTAAAACAAAATTTATGGGAGCATTTACACTTAGAAAAATATCGCTTAGAAAACTTTTTCGACCGAAACACATAAAAACTTGTTGAAAGAATGTCAAGATTAGTGGCAGCCGATCTGAAAGCCAAAGGTGATAATTTTCATGAAAAGCTCGTTTAGTTGTTTAGTTCCAAATACTATTAAATATAGTAATTAAAAATAAATAAATAACATGTATTTGACATCATGTTAGCACAATGTGGTCTTAAACTTTTGAACGGGGGTGTATTTTGACATCTGGAATCCTTCCGACCAGCGATTCCCCCAAAATATGTAGCAACTCAATTAATCGCAACATAATTGATTCTACAAGCAACGAATACGACAATATATTCACAACTCGTACAGTGGTGACCACGCCGGTGTATATCGGAGTACTACCATTTTGAATGGTGTATACAAGCCGCATGGAAAAAAAAACTTTTTTAGTATCAAAATTGTTTTTTTAATGAATCGTATCGAAATACTGTATCGAAACCAAAGTAAAGCAAAGAACGAAGGGACCACGCCCAAGTTCCAGCGAGAGAGAATATTTAAAAAAAAATCGTGTTGTCTGTGTGAGTGCAGTTGCCACCGCATCACATCGGGATCACCACTTTTCAAAGAAACTAACGAATACCGAACGAAAGTATTCTGCATTCGATAGGAAATTACTCGCGATCTATCTTTCGATTCAGCATTTTAGATATTTCGTTGAAGGTCGGGACTTCACTATTTACACCGATCATAAACATTTGACTAGAGGAATTCAGTCTAAAATTGAACGAACTCTACGACAAGCAAGGCATTTGGATTACATCAATTAATTTACCACGGATATTCGACATGTGAACGGCAAAGATAATGTTGTCGCGGATACACTATCCCACACGATCTAAATAATAGAGGCAATAAAAGCAGACCTAGAATTTCAGAATTTACTTTCTGGTTCCGAATGTCACGCTAGTTCGACTTATAAACTAGAGCTTTTTAAATTGCCCTTTACAGCACATTTCACATACCAGTATCCATGCTACACGTAAATTGGATGCCGTTCGATATTTCTGGACAAGCATAAACAAAGACGTAGGTAATTGGGCACAAGCTTATTTATCTCACCAGCGATCGAAAGTCCAACGGCATACAAGGGCGCCGATTGGACGTTTTGAAATTCCACCAGGTCGATTCGAACATATCCATTGCGATATAGTTAGTCCGGTTCCGCCGTCCAATGGATATACTTATCTCATAACTTGTGTCGACCGATTCACTCGATGGCCTGAAGCTATTTGCATGATCGATATGTCTGCAAATACCATTGCCAAAACATTCGAAAGTAATTAGATATCTCGATTCGTCGTTCCACAAACGATAACAATCGACCAAGGTACGCAACTCGAATCAAAATTGTTCACCGAATTAACGAAACTCCTTGGTTTTCATCGAATACGCACGACTGCAACCGCAAGTGAATGGCATGGTCGAACGCTTTCATGGACAGTTCAAAGCTGCTCTAAGGCCCGAGAAAACACGATTTACTGGAGCTCCGAAATTCCTATCGTATTACTTGGAATTCATGCTACGGTTAAAGAAGATCTCAAGTGCTCACCAGCCAAAATGGTACACGGATAAACACTGAAACTACTTGGTGAATTCTTTCCCGAAAATCCTCTTTCTCCTGCAACTATAACCGACACAGTTGTAGACAAATTACGCACAAAAATGTAAAATCTTATTCCCACGAATACTCGAAAACCACGACGAAACGATATTTTTGTCCCGAAATCGCTCAATAACGGCGATTACTGCTGTGTTTTAATATTGGAGCACTATCCGGAGCCAAATGGCAATTTTCTATTGAAACTGCAGCTATTATTCACTGGTGTCGCTGTACTATAAAAATTAAAACTAAATTCATCAATAAAACAAACATTTATCACCTGAAATATATTAATTACCATTTATTTTGACATGACGTTATAAACAAAAATTCATTTTGCTGCGTTTTAATTTTTTATTGTAAGATTTAGTTTCTAATGGTTTCAGGGGTTTACAAAAGTAAAAGCCTTTTCAAATTTCCCATTGAAATGGATAGCGCTCCCGATAGCGGCTCCCGATAAATAAGTGAGCCGAGATATTTTTTTATCGATTTTTAATTAAAAAGTTGAATGAAAAATCTTAGTTTAGATTTAAATAAATTAATTAAATGCAATAATAGCGCGCTAAATATAAGTTTTCACATAGAAAATTGGCTGCTCCGGATACAGCTATCGGGCGCTAATAAAAAAACACAGCATACGTTTTCGTTCGACCGGATAAGATTTGGACAGGACTTCGACCCCCATACGAAGGCCCAGATATGGTCATGCGCCGGTTACGTAGATACTTTGTCACCTCAATTAATATTAAAGAGCAATCTGTATCGATCGATCTATTAAAACCGACCTACGAAAATGCTGTATAAGATAGCAGAAAATTTCCAGCAGAAAAAATGCGTTTTGCTATTCACCGCTAGAGGCATCACTATCACAAAAATGAAATTTTTTCTGCTGATATTTTTTAACACCAGCAGAAAATTTTTGATATTTTTACGCAAATTAAAAATTCTCAGCAGAAAGTTTTATGAAAAATCAGAGAATTTATGAAAAAGAAGAGAAAATGTACGTTTAAACGTTTTGAAGCGATGAAAGTTAATTTTCTTTAAAAAACGATTTGCGTATGTATAGTGTAAGCACTCTCAAAACATAATTAAATTATCATAATCATCATTATGCAAACACAGGGCAACATCTAAAAAATGGCCATCGTTGAAAGTACTCCATACATTTTTTAAGTCATTTTAATGTGAATTATTTCAGTTTTTTAACAAAAGTGTTAGAAAAACCCCCCTGTAACTACCCTGGGTGTATGTTTTTATGGTAGCTGAAAACATAATCTATATACATGAGCAACATAAGATTCACACCTGGCGTCGGTAGCCTTCCATATATTTTTGTTGTCATTTTAATGTGAAATGTTTCCAGTTTTTTAACAAAAGTGTTAGAAAAACCCCCCTGTAACTACCCTGGGTATATGTTTTTATGGTAGCTGAGATTATATTCTATATACATGAGTAACATCAGATTCACACTTGGCGTCAGTAGCCTTCCATACATTTTTGAAGTCATTTTAATGTGAAATGTTTTCAGTTTTTTAACAAAAGTGTTAGAAAAACCCCCCTGTAACTACCCTGGGTGTATGTTTTTATGGTAGCTGAGATCATGTTCTATATAAATGAGTAACATAAGATTCACACTTGGCGTCAGTAGACTTCCATACATTTTTGAAGTCATTTTAATGTGAAATGTTTCCTGTTTTATAACAAAAGTGTTAGAAAAACCCCCCTGTAACTACCCTGGATGTATGTTTTTATGGTAGCTGAGATCATGTTCTATATACATGAGCAACATAAGGTTCACACTTGGCGTCAGTAGCCTTCCATATATTTTTGAAGTCATTTTAATGTGAAATGTTTTCAGTTTTTTAACAAAAGTGTTAGAAAAACCCCCCTGTAACAACCCTGGGTGTATGTTTTTATGGTAGGTGAGATCATGTTCTATATACATGAGCAACATAAGATTCACATCTGGCGTCAGTAGTTTCCATACATTTTTGAAGTCATTTTAATGAGAAATGTTTTCAGTTTAGGATTACTGAAAAACTGAAAACATTTCACATTAAAATGACTTCAAAAATGTATGGAAGGCTACTGACGCCAAGTGTGAATCTTATGTTGCTCATGTATATAGAACATGATCTCAGCTACCATAAAAACATACACCCAGGGTAGTTACAGGGGGGTTTTTCTAACACTTTTGTTAAAAAACTGAAAACATTTCACATTAAAATGACTTCAAAAATATATGGAAGGCTACTGACGCCAAGTGTGAATCTTATGTTGCTCATGTATATAGAACATGATCTCAGCTACCATAAAAACATACACCCAGGGTAGTTACAGGGGGGTTTTTCTAACACTTTTGTTAAAAAACTGAAAACAATTCACATTAAAATGACTTAAAAAATGTATGGAGTACTTTCAACGATGGCCATTTATTTGATGTTGCCCTGTGTTTGCATAATTATGATTATGATTATTTAATTATGTTTTGAGAGTGCTTACGCTATACATACGCAAATCGTTTTTTAAAGAAAATTAACTTTCATCGCTTCAAAACGTTTAAACGTACATTTTCTCTTCTTTTTCATAAATTCTCTGATTTTTCATAAAACTTTCTGCTGAGAATTTTTAATTTGCATAAAAATATCGAAAATTTTCTGCTTGTGTAACAAAATATCAGCAGAAAAAATTTCATTTTTGTGATAGTGATGCCTCTAGCGGTGAATAGCAAAACGAATTTTTTCTGCTGGAAATTTTCTGCTATCTTATACAGCATCCTACGAAATACTTTGCTCTGCAGAACGAATTCCTGCATTGAGAACAAGGAAAACCATACGAATCATGGCCTAAACAATCCGCTCCTAACTTTTAATTGTTTACCAAACTAGGAGGGGAGTATTGTAGCAACTCAATTATTCGCAACATAATTGATTCTACGGCTTTGACGAATAAGACATTAAATACACAACTCGTACAAATAGTTTTTGAAATTTATCATAATGGACGTCCTTTAATAAAAAATCATTTCAAAATTAACGGATGTACTCAAATGATTTTGACACGGAATTAAACAGTTTTAAATAGCCGAACCGTTTGGTCTGTGTTCCACGGCCATTGCGGGGTTCCACACGTAAAAATAAAACTTTTAATTCCAACTCAGTAGAACTGCTTTGGCGGCGCATCTGGGCGTGGTTATATTTGCTGTATATATATTCGAACCACCGATCAAAACAATGTCCACATTTCGAGATTAATATGTGGAAAATCTAAGGTTTCTCCTAAAAAAAAATCTAACAATGCCAAGACTTGAGCTTTGTGCTTCAGATTCTGGTCGGATTCCGAAATAAATCTGCATAGGATTAAATCGTCACCTCCCAAGAATTCAACTTTTGTATCACATCGTTTACCTCAAATACACGATCTTACATCAATCGATAGTTGATCGGGCGCAATCCCTTCTGTTTTAAAGTCAACATCAAACAACCGACGTCGGTATCGGATGATGTAGAATATCGAAAGCCTGAAAGATTACTTAATACCACAATTCAAGAGGATTTTTTGATTCACAACATTCCTAAATATAATCGTTTTACACGCCCAATCAAAATAAATGAAATAGATCAAACTTTAACCACTTAAGTTACAACTTTTTTTGAGAAAGTGTGTCCATAAATTGTCAAGTTTTTTTTACATGTCTTTAGAAAATAATTACCAAGTAATCTGAATAAAATGTTTTTTTTTTTTTTTTTTCAATTTTTTCAAGTCACAAAACAAGCTTTACCCGAGAAACACTCGGGCAAATCAAAAAAACAATCGAACTACGCCCAGGAGTCACCCTCGGGCAAATCACTCAAGTGGTTAATACCAACAAAAACAGTTCAATCAAAAAATTAAATCCAGGGTTAGATAAGAATGGCGTGCTTCGTGTATGTGGCCGTTCTGTATGTCGCAATTCTACTGCCCGGTAACAGTATATTAGCCGAACGCATCGCGCAAACTAAACATGCCCGGAAACTCTTTACTGGCCCGCAGGTCCTACTAAACATAAACAGACAACCATTTTGGTTGATTAATGGTAGAAATTTATGTCACAGAACCGTTTGCAAATGCATGCAGTGTTTCTGAACTAAACTAAAAAGCATTGAGCAACTCTCTCAGAGCTACTACCAGCTCGGTTTATACATGTAGGCCACGATTATGTCGGACCTCTTGGAAATATTATATAAAACTTGATCCAACATGACGACGAACGCATTTATCGCTTTGTGTATATTGTTACGAATTCTAGTAGTACAAACGTATAATACGCGGTGGCCGAGTGGTTAAGGGATACACAACAACTACTATCTCCCCAAAGGTTGTGAGTTCGAATCTTGTCAAGAGTCCATAATTTTATTGAGGCGATTGTTAGTCTTAACATCACCGATGTTGTCAGATGAAGTATTCCCCTAATACTGATTGCGAATTAGATTTTAGAGTGGCATTTCAAGAGAAGCGGAATATGGGGTTAACGAAAGCAAAGATAAACGGCGGCGATAATCATCAAGAAAAATACTGGAATTAAGAATGGCGTTTATCATCCAGGTAGGAGAATTGATGACATGGAATGTTCGCGAACATTTACAATTGCGAGACAACTAGTTGCATCGCCAGATGCAATAAAAATGCAGACGTCGAATAAAAGCAACGTATCCCCGGTTCATGAGAGTCATTTCAATAAAAACTTAAAATGGTGAATTCAAAAGGGTAAATACAAGAATTTGTCCATTAACATTGTATTTTGCAAAATGTTGTTTATTGTAACTCAACACGCTGTACGTGAAAGATGGAAGGTTATTAAAAGAAAAAATTCTTCTTCACCTTACTTCCCAAACGCAAAATTTTAGGCGTTTAACTAATATCATAGACACACTGTTAGTTTCGTAATTATGATTAACTCCAAATCATGATTTCGTACTAGTGTAGTGCGTCATGTTTAACCATAGTTTCCACTAAATTTGAACTCAGTTTCGAAATGAGATATTATTTCTCATTTAACAACGCCGAACAAATCAAAAATGGAGATTGCGGATACTAATTTTATACCAAAAAATTTAGTTTTCGATGCGTTTTCTGCTACACGATTGGCGGAAACAAATTTTTTTTGGGTTTTGTAGAAGAGGGTTTGTACTAGAAACGTCATCTCTGACAAGCCAATTAAAAGTCAATTTTGGCATTTTTGTGAACGCCTACTCCGTTATTATTTTAAAAAAATGTGAAGACAAAAGAAATCGTAGTTGTATGTCTTGCGTTCTCATTTGGAAGATCATGATCCCGAAATGATGGTTACGATACTGAGTATCGCGTTCAACAAGGTACACCTGTAACCTAATCAAACAGATTGTACACTGCCCTAGATTTTTCCCCAAATTTTTACGGATTGAATACTGATTTTTGTCGATTGGACGTGAATATGAAAGTAACTCAAAATCATAAAAAAATAAAAAATATTTTATACGAAAAACGAAAGGCATGGCAGGTGAATTCCCATAAGATTACTTTATACGTTTGGTACATAAGACGGTAGATTTATGCTATTATTTGTTTTAATATGTTTTTTTTTGTGTGTCGATAAAATTTATGTAATTTTTATTTGAATTTCTATGATTTGTTGAAAGTTAACATAATATTTACAATGTTGTTGTTCTGGTTTCGTGTAATGGGGGAAAGAGGCGCACGCCATGTGGAATGGTATGCATGATATTTTCATATAAGTATGCGGATTATTACTGAATGTAGACATAGCAAAAAAAAAATATATTTTTTTTTGATTTATGATTTACTTGTTCGTTGAATAGTTTTTTTAAGGGGAATTTAACTATCAATTTTATGTAATAAAGTTTTTCGTCTATATATATCTACCTTTACAGAGCCATACAAAAATTTGTTAGTTGATTAATGAGAAATTCATACCTTGAATAATTTGAAACAGGCAACCATGTTACATACACTCGTATTATATACAATAAAGTGGTTGGTATATATACCACAACTCTAATATGCTTTAGGGTGATTTATAGATAATTTACAATTTATATACAAGAACACGAAAATCACGAACAACATTTATCTGCAGTTGAGTAACATAAAAAAAAACTTTAAAATACTCGTGGTATTAAAAATTTTGTGAAATGTTATATATGAATATTTATATATGGCCCACCACCCAAAGCGGAAGTCAGCTAATTAAATTGTTTGCAAATGATGGGAATCTTCTTGGTTTCAACATTTCAATCGCAAACAATACAACAACAAAGCAAAAAAAACTTTTTCATTTAAATTTTTTTTTAATTAAAATGAATTAAAAGTAAAATTTTATTTTTCTTTAGACAAACAGAAATCATTAAAATTTATGATTATAAAAAGGCGGGAAAGATGACGAAGTCTAGAAAAAAAAAATTAAACTTTTTATTTTTATCAGGCTTTTGCTCATATAAAATTGTGCGTGTGTGTGTAATCATTCATTACGTTACACACGTTTCTTAAAGAAATAACAACAAAAAGTAGAAAGTGGAATATTTCGTTTTCTTCTAAGATTTACAATAAACAGTATTTGTTATGTACGTTAGACAAAAAATTAGTTTAGAAATAAAAAAAAAATGTAAATAAAAGAATTGTTAAAAAATGTAGAATTGAATATGCATGTGATGAAGAAATATGAGGGATCTCGGGTTTTTCGAAATTTTTAGATTCATCATAAGTCAAATTAATGATAAGTTTTAATTATTATTAAATTATGCTGTAGTGATCTTTGCATTCATATTTTTTGACATTTACACAACTTCTATGGTGCAAAATAATTGAAAAATTTAAGGATAAATTAGCGAATCGGGGAGGAGGAGTTCAAAAAAGTTATTGCATCGGAAAGATCGGGAGTTGCAGTTGAGGATATTTACGTTTCAACATTGTGGTATTACGATTTACTGTAATTTTTTACTGACCAGGAAAAGGTTAGAAAATCAATAAGCAATATGCATACCAGAGAAAAGTCCGGTAAGTAAAATATTATGGATTTATATTTTATATTAATATATTTCATTTTAAGTTAAATTATACACGATTTTCATGGAATTGAAATTTTAGTGCACAAAATTGTGTTGCCATGGTACTTGGCCTTCGTTTACAAAGTATTTTTTAAATTTATCTCTAGTTGCCTTAGCATCATCGTTTGAATTCCTGATATTGCCAACATGTATGTCTTGCATGTTTGAAGCCCTTGCCCTTAACCCTTCCGTAATAGTACGATTAGGATTTTCGACATCAATACATTCCGTTGGGTCATAGTTTGATGATGTTTTAATTAAATAGTTATGTAAAACACAACAGGCCATCAGCACAGAATCAATGTTTTCGGGTTTCAAACTGATTGCTGTATGGAATATTCTAAATCTGGCCGCCCTTATGCCATTACTTTCAATAACATGCCGTGCTCGTGAAAGGCGATAGTTAAATATTTTATTTTCTACGTTTCGGCAATATGTGTTGAAGGGTTTCAACATGTCACACTTTAATGTAAAGGCTTCGTCGAGTACTTTAATTTTGATGGGGATGGTAGGCTAGTGATTTATTCACCAGTTTGTCATAAAAACTGGTATGGTAAAGAATTCCACCGTCAGATATCCGGCCATTTGCACTGAAATCGCACATTAAAATTCACATTTTGTATTGGCAATAGCCATTAGGACCATACTATGTCTTTTTTTATAATTATAAAAATATGAATTACTGTCTTTTGGAGGAATTATTTCCACATGTTTGCCATCTATGGCGTCAAGGCAATGTGGGAAATTCCATTCTAGTTGAAACAGTTGGGTGACGTTTTGTCGACCTCCACACCTCGTTTTAATACATCACGAACACCGCCGGTTCGAAAATCTAAAAATGATTTGGCGAATGACGTTTTAGTTTCTGTAAGTGAACATTTTAAAAAACCACGAGAACCGAAACAGGAAGACCAATTTGATATTTTTGGCAAAAATGTGGCTTTAAAGTTACGTGAAGTCGAGAGCAACAATAAGCTTCAAAGAATTCTGGCGGAAAAACAAATTAACGATGTATTGTTTGATGATATTCCATAAGGAATATATCTATTTCTTCTTTTGTTGAAAATTTTCAACCATAAACTATAAAATATAGATTATATCTCTAATTGAATATTTGGAGTTTGAAATAAAAGTTAATTTTGTAAAGTTAAAAAACTAACTAAATGTATTTGTATACTGAAAACTATTTTATTGAAATTGCTGGTAATTTACGTGCAAATAAATATTTGATAAAACCTTGTAAATTGCCTTACAAGTATTAAGTATTATTATGCTAAGAGACTGAGGAGAAATTGCTGTCGAAAATTTTAGATCTTCATAACTACGCCCCGTGGGTAAAAAAACCACAAAGTTACAATGAGCCTTTTGTGCGGCGTTATGGCCTTCCTTATAATCGTATTACGTTTTTTTTTATTAAAGGAGTAACAAAAGACAATATCTAAATAATTTGTCTCGTCCATTCTTAAATAAGTATGCCAATCTTTAGGAAATAATTTCGATTCGTTTAATAAATTTGTATGAGAATAAATATTTCTCTTTAGCAGCCATTCTTTGCACCACATCCGACCATGTCTAGAACTATTGTTTTTTTTTTTTTTCTACAATAACTACTGCCACAATTGCTAGTGAAGATCATCTTCTTCAGACGACATGTTTTCTACTCAAATATTTATAAAGTTTGAGCTAAATTTACAATGATAAGTTTGTATCGTGTAGGTGATGACTTGCACTAGTCTGAGACTTGAACAATAAACTGTGCAGTTAAATTTGTGCAGTTAAACGTTATGTCTAGGGGCGGCCTAATAAGCTGGATGCAGAGTTTTATTACAAAAGCAAAAAAAATTCAAGTTTATATTAAACGCACTCTATCGGTTCACTTGAATAGACGCATTGTAAAATTTAAGTAATAGTGAGTAAATTTCGGGGGTAAGTTGCTAAAATAAATTCAAGATTTTCAAAATAACTTCAGTAACTGATCAAGAATTCAAATGGGTAGAAAAAATATTTTAAATACGACAGAAAGAGCAAAAATCGATGCCTACCACTTGGAGCGATTTTTAAACCGCGCTTGTAAAATTGAGCATAGTGAGCATGCTATGCGAAATTATTTAAAAGACAGTGCATCATATCGAAGCAACTACCAAGGAAGTTCGGCGACAGTTCTGATGCCGCAAGTTACAAGAAAAATTCATAGGGTAGGGACATCCAACTTACCCCTTTCCACCAACAAAATCAGAACGGCAGCTAGGCTGCCAGCTAATCAACAGTTCGTAGAGCAATTTTAAGTGCTTTAGAAGCAACAAAGATTGGCATGCGCCAAGCAGCACATGACTTAGGAAGTAATGAATAATAATTGGGAAAAAGATGTTTTTTCGGATGAAAAAAAATTTAACTTAGATGGACCAGATGGCTATAATTATTATTTTCAAGGCATTCACAAAGAAGAACAGACTCGCCATCATGCCAGAAAAGGAGGAGCAATGGTATGGGGGGTACAATTTCATATTGAGGCACTATTAAATTGAATTCTGTTTCCAATAAAATGACTGGAAATTCTAAATTATAAGGATATGCTGCAATCAGTTTTTTCGGTAATTCAGGACCTATTTGGGCCACATCAGCGGATTTTCCAATAGGGTAATGCACTCCGGGGGGCAAGGTCCTAGATTCATATCTTCTCGCTGGTGCTCTCTGGGTAACGCTAAATGAATCAGGCGGTGTAGTGGAGACGAGCAGGCTAAATCCTGTTTATAGTCATGGACACTACATGTCAAGGCGGGTTATTGGCGCCTCATAACCAATACCAAACCAGCGTCTGTTCTCCAGGTTAGGAGCGGCTGAAGCGGGCGTCTGTCTTGTATCAAGCGGCTCGCTATATAAATGTGTTTCAAGGTAGGACTGGATGCCTTAAGATTCTCACCAGTACGTGACCCACACACGTAATAAGCGGGTTGGGCGGCAGAAATAGTAAAAATATAAGTTATGAACCCTAAACAATGGCCTCGGATTACCATATCGGTTTCATCACAAACTCGACCTCGGAAATTGTAGACGGACAACGCTTTAAAAATGGAAACATGGAACGTGCTTAGCCTCTTAAGACCTGGAGATCTCCGGAACCTTTCGAACCAAGCAAAGAGTTACACATTAGACATACTTGCATTACAACCACCAATGGTTACACTCTTCATTACAGCGGCCATCAGAACGGAGGAGAATTTGGAGTTGACTTCCTCATCCATCGGCGCGTGAAGCACCATATCATCGATTTCCGCCCGATCAACATGCGGATATGCACGGTCAGACTTCGCACTAAGAAATTTAACATCACGATCGTTAATGTGCATGCACCCACCGAAGATAAATCAGATGACATCAAAGATCTCTTCTTTGTCGAGCTCGAGGAAGTCATCAACAACATACCGTACCACGACATTAAAATCATCGTGGGCGACTTTAATGCAAAAATCGGTAGGAGTGCAGAAAATACATCGCACATCGGTCCCAACAGCCTGCACCTAACTAGTAACAACAACGGCCAACGCGTCACCGAATTGGCAATAACGTACAACTTAGTTGTATCAAGTACGTTTTTCCCACATAAGAGAATCCACAAAGTAACGTGGAGATCGAATGATGGAAGAACGGAACAACAAATCGATCACGTCATGGTGTCTAAGAGACACTCCACCAGCATATCTGACGTTAGATCCTACAGAGGTGCAGACATGGACAGCGATCACATGCTTGTCATATTTAAGTATAAGTGCAAACTGTCATCTACGTTTAATAGACAAGCACAAAAGACCGTTCGATGGAATGTCGATGCTCTAAAAGATCAAGCGTCACTGCAGAGTTACCAATCAGCTGTCACTAATTATTTAGACCGGCCCCATAACAATGAAGAAGCTCCTCCTAACATCCAGGAGCAGTGGCACGCTATACAGTCAGCCATAACAACCGCGGCGCAAAATACCATCGGAAGAAGACCTCCGAGGCCCCGCAACGATTGGTTCGATGATCAATGCCGAAGGGTCGTCGAAAATGAACGAACGCTTCGTGAAAAATGGTTGGCTCGCAATACCAGAAGCACTCTAGCAGAATATCACCGCGCTAGGAAAGCCACGACTAAATTTCTTCGACAAAAGAAGCGCGAACATATGAGATTATGCATCGAAAACATCAGCTTCCAAGCGGAACTAGGAAACTCAAGGGACTGTTTTGCTAACGCCAGGAATCTCACTAAAGATTTCCACCCAAGAAGTACAGCCATCAAGGACGGGAACGGAGAATTGAGAACAAACGTGGCTGATGTTCTCTCAGTATGGCAAACCTACTTTCAAAGTCTGCTAAACCGGAATGACGAAGTGATCCCCATTAGAGCAATAGCTCCGCCAGGTGATGAGGTCTTTCTCGAATATCCCACAGTGGAGGAAGTAGACGCAGCTATTAGTCGATTGAAAAACGGCAAGGCACCTGGTCTCGATGGAATCCCCGCAGAATTGATTAAACTCGGAGGCGCAACTCTTGCAACAAGTTTATACGATCTCGTCGTTTGTATTTGGGACCAAGAAGAGTTGCCGGAGAATTGGAAGACCGCGCTCATATGTCCGTTGCATAAAAAAGGCGACAGTCTTAAATGTGAAAACTTTCGTGGCATAGCTGGTACGAATGGTAAGCGAACCTAAAAATCAACGAATTGGTGTTAATAAAGGATGACCAACAACCAACCACACGTTGGAAACTAGGGCGAATTATCGAGACACATGTCGGAAGCGATGATTTAGTTAGAGTAGCTACAGTGAAGTGCGAGAACAATATCTTCAAGCGGCCAATTGTGAAATTGTGCAAACTACCAATTGAGGAAAATCTAAAGGATCTAATGCCCATGAAAGCCAACGAGAGTGAACAGGAGAAGGAGTCGCAAATATCCAAGAATTCCGAGAGGTTTCTGCGGCAGCAACCTCATCGACAAGTGAAAAACCAGAGCAAATTGAAACATCTGATGCTTGCGACGTTGTCCATATGTTGCATTTTGGGACTTGCTCAGGCCAACATAGACATTACTCCATTCAACCATTCTACAGGCATACACTTTGAATCAATAGGCAGACTCGAGGTAGTAGCCATGAAATGGTCACTAATAATCTATTATAATATGAGTAATTACTGGGAGGAAATTGAAGCATTCAAGACCGCGCAAAGTCAACTGAAGAAGTCCTGCATAGACGTTGACGAAATAAATTGCGAATTAATTCTTCAACAAATTCAATGGTAGTTCAATAATTTGGAAGCTAATAATGAATTATTATTAGCCAGCAACAAGGAAGTGCGCAGACCAAAACGAGGTTTAGGCGACACAATAGGCGTTGTGTTGGGCGACATGTTTGGGATTCTTACAGAGCGTGAAGCAAGAGAATATGAAAGTCAATTTGAAGCCATAAATGATGATCAGCATCAATTAGAGGCACTGATAAGGAATCATACCACAATAATAGACAACACAGTTAAGCTAATAAAGCACAACTCAATTCTTACTATGAAATCATTAAACAAACTGATAAATGATCATGGAATGCTAAAGGCTGAACTAGAACAATTGAACGAGTACTTCATACGAGAAAAGCAAATTTAATATTAACTTCAAGCATTGAATTGATATTAATATTGAAAAATTTGGAGGACACGCAACAAGCCTTACTTGACGTAATCCATAATGCACACAAGAACATTTTGCATCCTTCATTACTCTCCCCGGCTCAATTGGATCAAGAGCTGGAAATTATTAAAAGACATATACCATCAACGATCACCATACCTGGGCATAGCATTCCGGATCTTCTTCACATATATCATAGCATGAAGATACGCAGTAGAGTAACTCCAAGGAACATTATAGTAGAACTCACCATTCCATTATCATTTACGCGGGAGTACACACTGTTAGCCGTTTTTCCGCTAACAATCAGTGGGTATATGCCATTCACAATGAAACAACAATCGATGTAATATGCGGTCATGAAAGCAAATCGTATAACCTTCAAGGATCAGACATAGTAAAAATCAAAGCTGGTTGTGTGCTACGGGATGCAAATTTTTATATCGTTGCAATCGGATCGTATTCTAACCATTTGTAAAAGGGATTCAATAGATCGGTTAATACGTTAGCTGAATCTATTCTGAAGTTCATCACCCGGATCAAAGATAGCCCAGTCCGACATAAACATCCACAGTATGTAACGCTTCAAGATACCAACAAATTGGAACAAGAGATAAAGACGCTCGAAAATATGAAGATCCAACTACATGAAGGAAAGAATCATCATGTCCATCATTATACCATGACTCATGTCATTTCTGGGATCCTTTTAGTTTTAGGTGTCATTTGGGGCATCAAATGTTTAAGACAAAGACGAGCGAATCATCGCCGACCACCTACGCCACTTCAACGTGCAGAAGTCTAATCATCCCAAGTAGGCGGCCCGGAATATGTTGAGTTCAACATCAACAGGGCATCGATCTGCACAAACATTGTAATTGTAATGTAATATGTATATAAGTAAGCATGCTTGTAGCATACATAATGTATAAGCTTACTCATCAAATTATCGTGTAAATTGTCTAGTGACATATAATACAACATTTTTTGCACTAACATAAATTTTAATGATGAGCACTTATTTTTGTATATAAAGAACTAAATTCTCAATAATAAAGCAGAACGAAATTATATCAGTAACGTTTTAGTTTTGTTTTCAAAAATAATTTTAATTCAGAAATAGTGAGCCCTCACCAGCGGTAAGCTCGCTATCATTTGAAATTAAACAGCTCTATTGAACACTGCTTACAAAGTGTTGGCTAATGTTGTACTTGCCAGACTCATCCCTTTCGCCGAAAACATCATTGGCGACTATCAGTGTGGTTTTCGTCCCAACCGATCGACCACTGACTAGTGTTTCACCATGAGGATGATCTTGGAAAAATGTTGGGAGTACAACATAACCGTACATCAACTATATATAGACTTCAGACAGGCGTATGACAGTATAAACCGCGACAACCTATAGGCTGCGCTCATATGCCTGGGAATCCCAGAGAAACTCGTTTCTCTGTGTAAATTAACAACATCCGGGTCTGTATGTAGAATCGTAATTGAAGGATCTGTGTCAGACCCCTTTGAAATAACATCTGGTGTTCGACAGGGTGATGCACTCGCGCCTTTGCTGTTCAATCTGGCGCTTCAGTACGTAGTGAGGAAAAGCAATATCGAAACCTCGCGCTGTATATTCAATAAGTCAGGCCAAATTCTTGGATATGCAGATGATATCGTGCTTCTTGGCTGAAGACCTGGCGATATCAAAGACAGTTTCATACCGCTCGATCGCTGCGCAAGAAGACTTGGTTTGGAGGTGAACAGCAGTAAAACCAAATATTTAGTAACACCTAGGAACATCTCTACGGCAAATCTCGGAATTGGCGACCACAACTTTGATAGCGTCGAAAACTTTAAATACCTCGGGTCAGTTATAACATCGTCGAATGATATGCAGGCAGAAATAAAAGCCCGAATCGCTGCCGGACAACGAGTTTTCTACGCCAAATCAAGATTATTGCGATCGAAACATCTATTGCAGTCGTGCAAGCTCGCACTTTATAAAGCACTTATAAGACCTGTGCTGGCTTTCGGAAGCGAGACCTGGACCATGACCACTAACGATTGTAGATTATTATCTACCTTCGAAAGGAAGGTTGTCCGTTCAATCTTTGGTCCAATAAAAGTTGTGAACAACGAATATCGGATTCGTATGAATCACGAAATAAAGCAACTCCTCGGAGGCAGCGATATTATCGGATTCATCAAATCCAATCGAGTGAGATGGCTCGGCCACGTTACAAAGTCTCCCCAACAACGGATGATAAATAAAGTGTTCCACCAACAACCAGCCGGAGTACGTCGTAGAGGAAGACCCCGACTACGCTGGCGCGACGACATCGAACAAGATCTATGAACATTAGGATGTCGAAACTGGAGGACGAGAGCGGTGGATCGAGATGGATGGAGGGCCTTAGTGCAGGCGGCGAAATCCCTTCATGGGATGTGAAAGCCAGAGAGAGAGAGAGTAATGCACTCCTACATAATGCCCGTGCTGTAAAGTCGTTGATTGCGAGTCAAAACGCTGAGCTATTACCAAGGCCACCTTATTCCCCTGATTTACATATCATCGAAAACATTTAGGACTGGCTCCCCCGCAAAGCTTATGAAAGGGGCAAACAATTCGAATCCAACGAAGAGCTGATTGCAGGAACTGAAGTTGCCTAGGCAGAGATTTCGTTGGACTACTTAAAATCTTTATATCATTCTTTCAAGGACAGGAATTTTGAAGTAATTTTAAAGTATGGGGTAGTACACATTACTAAAACTTGCTTGATTATATTTCTAAGTTGCGTCTAATCAACTGAACGGAGAAAGTAACATTAAATTTGAACTTAAATTTACAATTAAAAGTAACATTGCAAGTAAACCGCGACAACCCAACGCAACACAACTAAAACCTGCGCAAAAACTGTATTTTAGTTAATGACAGTCATCGGTATCTAGCGCCCCCTCTTCATCATCAGTCTCCTAACCATTACATACGGTGCAAAAGAAAGACATAGACTGGCGGCCTTGTAGCGATTATCGACAGTTAAACACTGGCACTGTCTCAGATAGATACCCAACCTCCCACGTACACAGTTTCTAGTTGAAACTCGCCGGCGCTCCTATTTTCTCAAAAATTCATTTGATTAAGGCATACCATCAAATTCACGAGGCTCTCGAGGATTTTCAAAAAACAGCGGAACTACTCCTTTTGGGCTTTTCGAGTTTACCCGAATGCCATATGGCCTTCTTAACTCATCCCAGACGTTCCAGCGATTCCTTAACGAAGTGGTAAAAGGACTGGACCTCGTCTACTCTTATCTCTTATATCGATGATATCTTGGTTGGGAGGTGGACCGAGATGGTACACAGCGAACATCTCAGATCAGTATTTAAATGTCTCTCCGCATACGGAATTAATATTAAAGCATCGAAATGTATTTTCGGCATGAAATAACCACTCCACTTCTTGAGCCACACTATTTCAAAAGACGGCATCCTCCCGTCGAAAGACAGAGTTGATGTCATTTCAAATTAATTAGAAGCAACATCAATCCGCCAAATACAGCAGTAAATCCGTATGGTGAACTATTACCACAGCTTTATACAACGGTTAGCCAAACTGGTATCACCTGTTCACAGGTATATTTGGCCACCTTACTCAAGAAAGGTAAAAGCAGAAGAAACTTCTTTTGCCTGAAGATTTCACAGAATCTTTCGAAAAGGTCAAGCGTTCTCTTGACGCTGTCACCCTTTTGGCACACTCGTTGAATGACGCGCAGTTCAACATAAATACTGAGGCTTGCAATGTACCAGTTAAAGCTGTCTTACAAGAAAGCAACAAATTGCCATACTACAATAAATTTCCAAATTTTGTTCCGCCGATCCTGACCAAACAAGTCTTTTATTGTCTGGTCAACTGTACAAAAAAATGATTATCCGAACTGTAAAGCACTCGCCCTAGTTCCATGTACGGGGATGCTTCACCAAGCAAGGTTTTGGTAAATTAATCATTTCCATAACGAACCTAAACGCACTTTTCATGAATAAAATTTATTCATGAAATTTGTTACTATAAATGGTTTGGAGCGGGGAACTCTAATTGGATCTTGCAAGAAGACAACGATCCAAAACACTATAGCATACTCTTGTTGGAATTTACTCTCGAATGTGGCCACCAAACGTCGAATAGTCGACTCGGTCGGATGGTTGTGGCGAGGTTAAAAATTGCATAATACGCCGAACATTTTTCGAATGTTGAAAACAAAATTTGCTGATTTGCACACGGTGTTGAACGCTATAACCCTTCCATATTGATTTGCGATACACAACTGAATAATTTACAACAAATTTGACAAATGTTGCTTTAACAACATGGCCGCAACAAATTTCGAGCGTCCCTATTAAAATACCCTTTTTGGTTTGGAATTTGCCCAAAAGTTTTTGATAAATTATTTTTTGTTTCTGCCCTCAAAAACTTAAATAAGAAACCAATATGTTTTTTTCTAATAGCTAAGATTATATTCAATCTGCAAGGACAATTTTTGGGAAGTTTTATCGATTAGAATTCGCTTTATAATTTTTTGATTTTTTTTTTTTTTTGATTTGGTTTTATAAACTTTCCAGATACCAGAACTTTTATTAAAATGTTAATCCAAATTTCATGATATTTGTTCAAGAAGTGACGGAGGGATCCATACAGGAACTCCATATAAAGGGTGTTTCAATTTGAACGGTTGATGTTGGCAGCCTGTAGCGGCCATGTTCTTTGCTAGTGAACGTCTATTCTGATGTATTTTTACATTCACTGATGCTAAATCACTATGATATGTTACACGATTGAGCAGCACGTTTAAATAAGAAAAAAACCTAAATGAGTGTATATTCGTACAAACGTTGTGCCCATTTTTCGGCAGACGCGGTGGTCCTTCAAAGTCGACTCTGCAACGTTTGGTGGTCAAATTCGAGACAACTGGTTCCATAAACAATCAGCCAAAACTCGTACGTCAGGGGACCGCAAGGTCGGCCGAGACCATTGCCGCGGTTTGTAAAAGTATACAAAAGAACCCAAGGCAGTCAATTTCTCGCCATGCACTAGAACTTGGTCTTTCACAGACATCAACTTAGCGAATTTTGTGTTGAGACTTAAACCTACACCCGTACAAGACCCAAATGATCTAGGAGGTCAAAGTTAATGACCATAGGTAACGCAGTTTGATCTCTGACTGCGCTTCGGAGTGTTCGAAAGAGGGCCCCAATTTAGGCCATACAATCAACTTTAGCGACAAGGTGCATTTTTGGATGAATGGCTATGTTAAAAGGCAAAATTGCCGTATATGGCAAGGCACACACACACGAGTTTCACCAGGTGGCAATGCATCCACAAAAAGATACTACTTATAAGCCAATAAGCCGCCATCGACCGCGATGCCCTCGGAACCAATACTATCGCTCAAATTCAGACGAATCGATGCAGCAGAACCATTCAAAATTGGATCACTCGGATCCACGTCACCCTGAGAAGCCACGGCGGACATTTGAACCATATTATATTCCATAAATAATGGCATACATGGGCGTTTCAAATAAAAACAGAATTTTGTTATTACCTCATACGCAGCTTGTTTTATTCCATTTCAACATCGACCCGAGCAAATTGAAAAACCCTTTATAATACATGTTGGAATCGTAGTAAAACCTTACACACATAATAAAGTTATTGTTGTTTAAGAGTAGGTGGAGTTTCTATCAGCAAAAGTAAATTCCAGAATTTTGGTCAAATTTCACTTATTAGAATCCCTAAGTATACAAGAATACAAATCAAATTTCCGCATTACCAAAATATCGAGTTTTTTTTAACCCCGAATATCAAATATCAACCAATTTGATATTTTAAAGGACACACTTTAAGATTTTATTCTGGTGAAATATTTTTTTTGTGATCAAAGATGAATTAAAAAATTCCGCAGGTTATACAATACAATATAACAAAAATCATTTTTAATGATTGTACCGCCACTAATACTAAATAGTCAGAATCATCATAATAAACATCCTACTAGCAAAAGTACTCGCAAGCCTGAACTATCCAAACATATTCATGATATTACTGTGAACATCTAGAAAATTTCGGTTATTTCATTGTACGGCGAATTGTAATGGGGAAAGTTAACTAGGCCAGCAAAAATAGGTCACAATTTTAAAATTTCTACGTGAAAAAGAATTAAGTAAAAAACAACATTTGAAAACTATAGTGAACTCCTTCTTATGTGGACTCTCTTTTTCACTACATTGATCGAAAATATTCTAAACTATGGTGACGTTTCGAAAATCGGTAGAAACAAATTGAAAATTTATTTAAATCCATGAAAATGGATACTTTGACTATGCTGCTTACCTAGCACACATCCAAGAACCAGTGAACTTCTCTATAGGACCTACAATGGAAACATTTGACCAACAGTAACGTTAAAAAATGGGTTAGGCTCGTTTGCCCAACTTTCAAAATCCCGACTTTCAAAATCCCGATTTTCAAAAGCTCGATTTTTTTTTTATTCGGGCGCCCGCGGGCCGGCATTTTGAAATGCAATAATTGTAGAGGCTGACGGTTTCGATAACTCTCACGTTCTTTTCACGATGACCAAAAATATATTTTATTAAAAGAATATATTTATACAAATCCAATTTTGTAAATTAAATTTTACAATTATTGGTTGAGGAATGGCCAAGTTCAATTGGGCAGGCCCAATTCCAAAAATTCTAGAATAATTCACATTCAAATGCAAATTGTATCGAATAACCGAAATTTAACCAAGATCGGCCAAAAAACGACCGAGTTCTTAATAAAAATGAAGATAAAAAAACAAAATTTAATATTTTTAAAAAAATCTTGACTTTTGTCATGGTTTTTCAGGTTTCAGCAAAATCGGGATTTCGAAAATCGGGATATTGAAAATCGGGAATTTCAAAGTCGGGATTTTAAAAGTCGGAATTTAGAAAGTCGGGATATTTTTTCTTCGGGTTTTTGATAATTCGGTCTTTTGTAATTCGGGATTTTGAGTCGACCCCTTAAAAAATGTTGGACAAGTTAAAAATCATCAAAATTGAATCTCGAAAAATGTATTTAAAACAACTTTGGCGCACAGTGCATCTCATTTAACACAGTTTGGATGATGTAGTCTGTGCAGTTTTCATCGTGACTAATGTGAAGTTTATAGCCTAAGATGTAAATTACCATAAAACTCAGTTTATGTGATTTCAGATATTTACGAGTAGACAATTTAAAGATTAGCTTTTATAGTATTTTTATACGAATATGTTGAAAATATATAAATTCGATTTTATATCATCACATATAGTAAAGTCGTATTCTACCTGCCTACAGCAACGGAATATTAATTTTCTATTTTAATTTATGAAAACGGAAGTTTACAAATACGAATTCGTTGTTTTATTATAGAAACTAAATTTTAATTCTAATATTTTATTAGTTTTATATTTTATTTTTAGTTTTTGTATCACATTAATATTAACTGTAAATATATTTTATATAGAGATGCTACCTTCCGCTTTAGTAGTAAAATAATTTTATATGTGTAGTAAAGTTTTAAAAGTCAGGGATTTTACTACTTAATACCTCGGTACTGTCAGTACCGACTGTAGAGAACGATATTAGTCATATTTTTTCTTTCTCAAAATTAAATCTTCTTCCATCCATTTATAGTAAACATGCGTGTGCCACACAACATCAAAAAATAGTGGGTCGCTTTATATAATAATTATACAGTATAAAATATGTATAAAGCCAAAATATACAAAACATTTTGCTTTGTGCATAAAGTCATGTACAGTCGCTTCAAAAATTAACACCAAAAAATTTTATTAAAAAAAAAAATTATGAATGAAAGTTTGGTTGAGTAGAACTAAAAATAAATAATTTAATTTAATATTTATATTTAAATTTTATGTTACTGACAAGTTTTGCATATATGGTGCAAACACACATATTCCTATACAAGTGATATGTCACCACACATGTTTTTTTTGCTTCTGTTGAAAAACTAAATTAAATTTAAAATTTGAAAATTCAATTTTATGATTTTTGTTATGCGCTATAATTGTGCGCTTATATCTACCATGTAGATGTGAGCAAATGTAAAATCAATATTACTTTTTGTAGAAGCTTCTTAAGTTAAAAATGCATGTTATTTATTTATTTTTACTATTTAATAGTATTTGGAATCAAACAACTAAACGAGTTTTCATCAAAATATCCTCCACTAATCTTCGCATTCTTTCAACAAGTTTCGATGTTGTTTCGGTCGAAATATTTTTCCAAGCGACCTGTAATTGGCCCCCAAATTTTGTTTTGATGTGGACGGTGTTTTGCGAACCTGTCGGTTCAGTTCATCTCATAGCAGCAACGGGAAGAGTGCTAAGGGTCGTTATCTTGCTGTATGATGAACCCTTCTCCTATTAATTTTATCCATGATAGCAAAGCAATTCTTTTTTAAAATTACATCGACTTGGTAACTGTATCCCACTCTATGATGAGCGAAAGCGCCCCAGACTAGCACAGAACCACCCCTGTGCTTGATTGTTGGACATAAAGTTTTCGTTTAGTGCCAAAAAGTTCATGTTTGGGCTCATCGGTCAGAAGAACATTTTTGAATTGTGCAAACAGACGGTCCTTGTTTATTTCCACACAAATTGCTGGTTCTATTTTTCTTCTGCTTCGCTTGCTCGTGATGGTGATCTTCTTGTGTAGATGTTGCTCCAGGCCGTCCACTTCGTTTTTTAGAGGCATAGCTTACATTATTTATACTGCTTAATAGCTTCGTGAATTGATGTCTTTGAAACACGAAGTTCTTTAACGATGTTTTATTGCTATTTAGCAATGTGCGTATACGCGAAATTCAGAATTGTGGACATGTTGTTGTCAACAATACTGTAGACAATCGATTTTCGCGTAGACAGTTTCAAAAATTCGTAGAGTATATAGAATATTCGTAGGCAATGTACAGACTAGTGCTTGTTTTGTTGTTTTTCCATTGCTTTTTCAGTACAACGTTGCCAACTGAAACTGACAGTTTTACAGTTTAAATTGCGAATTTACAATATTGTGAAAGCATGGACCGGCATTCAAGGTCAATTTAAGTTTTTAAAAAATGTACCAGTTCCAATATATGTATCTAATTTCAAAAACAATTGCCAAATTCACGGATTCAGTGACGCGAGCGGAGTGGCATACTCAGCAGCTATTTATGTGCGAATAGAACGGGATAAATCTATTAGAACATCATTACTTACATCAAAGACCAAGGTAGCTCCAATACAGCAAGTAAGCTTACCACGGTTAGCACTTTGTGGCGCACATCTACTTGCCAAATTAGTCAAACGAGTACTTACATCCCTCGACGTGCTCAACATTGAAGTATACCTATGAACAGACTCTATGGTAGTTCTGTCATGGTTTGCAAGCCACCCTTGAAAATGGAACATATGTTGCCAATCGGGTTGCATCGATTCACCAATTACTTCCGGATTCTAAATGGAGATATGTCAGTGGAAGCGACAATCCTGCAGATTTAGCAACTCGCGGAATCATGGTAGACAATTTAACTAAAAATGATTTATGGTGGAAAGGACCCCAATGGTTGTCAAGATCCGGAAGTAATTGGCCAACCAATCCATCATGCAATGACACAGTACAGGAACGCCACGAAGAGAGAAAGTCAAAGATCTGTCTAATGAATACAGTATGTGAGACAACTGCAATTCATCCGATAAACAGACTATTACAAAATGTATCCAGCTGGACTAAAGTTATTCGAGTGATATATAGTATATATGTTAAGGGTTGTGCATATTGCTAAGAAGACTATCAACTTCTCAAGTTATATAACTGAGTCTGAGTTAAAAGGCGCTGAAATTCGAATAATTCAATTTGTTCAATATCACGAATTTTCAAAGGACTTAAAAAATCTTAACAAATATTACCGGTTACAATCAAATTCTAAATTAACGTCATTAGCGCCATTCATTGATTCCAAGGGTACATTACGAGTAGGCGGTCGATTGCAAAATATAAAATGTGCTTATAATATAAAACATCCCATAATACTACCACGGCGACATATAATTGTAACTTTATTTCTAGACTACTTGCACAAAAGATATTTACATCCTGGGCGTACGGAAAGCAAGTCGTACCGTCAATGCCAAGTGTTTAACTCGGTGCTCCTCACTCTACGATTCGACCAACTCAGCAGATGGGTAGCCTACCCGAATCCAGAATAACTACAAACCGTCCGTTCTCCATAACCGGAATTGACTATGCCGGTCCAATATCACTGTTATCCAGGAAGGGAAGGGGTGCAACACTTATTAAAGAATTTATAGTTATTTTCAAATGCTTTGTCACGAAAGCATTACACATTGACGTTGCATCAGACTTGACTACGGATGCTTTCTTAGCCGCTTTTGATCGGTTCATAGCACAGAGGGAGGTGCCAGCAGAAATATATTCGGATAATGGCTCAAACTTTTTAGCCGCAAAAGGAAGACTCTACGAGTATTACAACCTAGCCACATCCAGTGAATTCAAAACTAAAATTAACAATTATACTCCTGTGCACAACATAAAGTGGCACTTTAATTCGCCTACTTCTCCCCATTTTGGAAGTATATGGGAATGAGCAGTCAGATCAGTTAAGACGGATCTAATTAAGGTCACTAGAAATTCTCATCTTACATTTGAAGAGATGATCACTGTTCTGACCAGAATTGAAGGAATTTTGAATTCAAGAGCTCTCTGTGCCATTACAAATGAAGATACAAGCAACATAAACGCTTTAACACCGGCACATTTCCTCACACTTGGGCCAATTACTGCTTTACCTTGTCCAAATTATGAAGAAGTAAAGTTATCGAGCATTAATAGGTGGGAATGACTTCAAAAATTGGTGCAACATTTTTGGCGCCATTATTCCATAAGCTACTTGAACACATTACATCAACGAACAAAGTGGCAAGGCACAGCTCGAAATCTTGGAATCAATGACATTGTATTATTACACGATGCTAAATCATCTCCAAGCAATTGGCATTTAGGTCGAGTAATTGAATTACATAAGGGAAGTGATGGTATAGTCAGAGTTGTCACGATTCAAACCAAATCGTCGTCATTTAAGCGTCCAATCACAAGATTGTATCGGTTACCGATAGATGATTAAAATATACTAAATATATTTTGAAGGGGAGTATGCTAGGTCACAATAACGCATTACGCGATAAAACCACATTTATTTAAATGAATTGCATTTTTTAATTACAAATTAAAATTCGCAGTAAAACCTACAAAATCAATTATGTAAATTTATAAAAGTATTAGTAGGTACATTCATGTCAAATTATATGTATAACATTTTATGGTAGAAAATCTATTACGATTTAAAATCATTATTCCAATCTAGTACATTGTTATTAAGCTTGTTTTCTATATACAGGGTATCCCAAAAGTAGAGGGCCAAACGAAGCATGGTGATAGATAAGATCTTTTCTAACAAAAAAAGAAATTTATTTTTTTTTCGATATGTTGATGGTTAAAAAGTTATTTTTACCCACCAGTGCCCTAATTCTCTAAAAACCAAGATAAATTGTAAAGTGTAAAAGTGATAACTTTTACACACGAAAAACATTATCGTAGAAGTCTAGAATTATATTGGATATCGTGATGTTTTAGTAATTTCGCATTCACTAAATTTTTTTCAAGATAAAATGTAAAGTGGCAAGATAAGTTTATGTCAAAAAGTAACACAAGTAATTTATCGCGGAATAACTTTGCTTGAATGTGTAAAACGCTTTCGTTTGGATATTATTAATGTTAATTGCAATTTTTGTTATTTTAGTTTATAGTTTTATTTTAGAATTAAATAAGATCAAGCTCTAATTATTAATTAAACTCTTACTAATTATTATTTAAATTTGTGTACTTATAAAAATGGACCATTATCGTTGGAATTAAAATATTCTTTCAGTAAAGTTAAACATTCGAATATGTTCATCGACCGTCTTCACTATTACCTATACTTTTACTTAGGTTTATATCCAGTCGTTCCACAAATACAACAAAACAAATAAATTTATTATTAATATTTTTATGTTTAAAGTAGGGAATATATAATGTACCTATTTATATAAGAAGAAGAAGACTTAAGGGGTAGAATATCCTAGAACAAGATGGTCTGTGGATTACAGCCAAAGCAATTTTAGTTGCTCAATTTTCAAATATAAATGTCAAGTGTTTCAAGTGTCTGATTTGACAACATCTAAAATGGACCCGCTCTCCACATAGCAAGCAAAGTTTTCAAGTTTGTGTGCACTTGCAATATTTTAGTTGATCATTACACTACTTGCACAGTTAAAAAATTGACGAGCACAATAAATATGACGGCCTATAGAAAACCAAAATTAGTCAACAAATTTCAGTTTGTTGTTGTTTAATATTTCATTTAGAGACACTAAGAGCTCTCAACAGTTTATAAGATCTTACAATGCTTTAACTCTAAATTATTTATTAACTTATGTTTGAGAAAAGTAACAATTAGGACAAATTTCGAAAAATAATGAACGAGAACAGTATTTAATTATATTATGCATTAAAATTAGCTTTTAACTAGCACTAAGGCAAACAAGATGTATATTGCATAAAATCGATTTCTAAAGTGCAGGTAATTGATCAAAGAGTCACCTCCTACTCGTTACCGATCCTTAAGATTAACCCAAACATTTTACAAAGATTAAAAATTAACTCATGGTAAAAAAACAAATCGTAACACTAAAACGTCCCTCCATAACTAGACCTACATCAAATACTAGAAATGGGTCCGATTAACAAATTTTCGGTGTTATTGGGGAGGCACTTAAAAAATTTTTGGATGAGGAACTCGTGGAGTTTGGAAAGCTCGCAGTGACTAACCAAATTTGATGGTTAAATGAGTTTCGTTGCTTAAAACGCATAGCTGTTTGTAGTTTACTCGAAATTCTAAAATTTTAATAAGACAATCCCGGGCTTTCCGAGATCCGACTATTATACTTAGGTATTGTCAAGTCGCATGTGCGGAAAGAACTAAATATGGCATCGGAAAGAGCTAAACATGTCTTCAACAACGAAATACACTGAAATTATGATCTACTTAAGACAGATTTGATTGAATTTCAAACACATATCGCAAATAATAATTATGTACATAATAATGCGATTTTGTATGTAGTATAAAGAATAACCTTTAAACAGATTAGAATACACAACATTAATCAAAATTCAACTGATCGATCAATTGTAAATAAGACTTATATTATACACGCCTTTACCATACGAAGTAAAGAAATTTTTGGCTGTTGTAATGTTCTTTTCAAACATTTGGTTTGTTTTATAAGTCTATCTAACCGTATCTTGATTTGAATTTCAAATAACTCCCGACTCCGATCATTTTTCAATATGATTTTGGGGGCTATGTGTGATTCTAGATGGCTTTGATGTATATGCAACAATTTACGTTTCTAGAGATTATATTTTTTGAGTTATTAAGGATATAAAATCATTAAAATTTCGTTTTGACGTTTAATGTTATCTTGCTCGCTTGCTGTCAATAGGTTTATCTTGGGTAAAAAAACTGTTTATGGAATGCGATTTAAAAATGCCAAGATAATATATTGTATAAAATTTTCACTTGTAAAATTAGCCATACCACAACCCGTAACAACTCGAACTATAGATTGTAAACAGATGCTACTTAGAGTAACTTATATCCATAAGAATAATGTTGAAATTTAAGTGGGAAGGGTAGTTATAGGCCCTCAAAGTCTAAATATGAGCCTACATACATCATAAGAGTGTGTTAAGTTTTGACATTTATTTATCGTAACCGTATTAAATTTTATCTTGGAATGCAATTACAGAATGCAACTATTGTAAAAAGGCAAGATAAATTATCGTTTACACGTTTACAAATTATCTTACTGCTTAGAGAATTAGAGCACAGGGCGTCAATTCGCGTTCCGTGAAATAATGAAAATGAAAAGTTTTTTTCATTAGCAATCGAGTAGGTTTGCACTCCCCATAATAAATTTTAATTTCATACAGTAAAATTTAAAACTACATGCGAATAATTCAAACCACTAGATTGCCAATGAAAAAAACTTTTCATATTCATTATTTCACGCAACGCGAATTGACTCCCAGAGTTACTTAAATATCAGTAAAAATTTTGTTTGAAACGAAATGGCTTCACAAAACCATGGTTTTAATTTGACTAAAGATATCAAAGTTAACAAAAATGACATTATTTGAAAGGCACACGCTCCAAGATCATATTGAAAAAGTAAGATAAACAAAAGAACCGTTAGGTTTTTTTAATTTATTTTTTTAGTGCGTACGTATACGATTTCACCAAAAAACACTAAAAGTGAAATAACTTTTTAACCATCAACAAATCGAAAAAAAATTATTTGGTTTTTTTTGATGGAAAAGATCTCCTCTATCACCCTGCTTGGTTTGGCTCTCCACTTTTGGGACACCCTGTATATAGAAAAAAGAGTCAGTGTGAAAATAATATTTGTGACAGCTGCACCAATTCGAATAAAATAAATAAATAAATTATTTAATTAAAAATTAAGCAAATTGTGTTTGATAAAACTAGAAAATCTTGGTGCATGCTAAACAGTTGCTATGGACGATTTTCAATTATTCCTTTTGAGCCTACTTAGGATAGTCGGCCTCATTTTTAGTACCTAGAATTTGAACCAATCGTTCACACATTAATATATGGATTGGGATGGCTCCAGCTAGGACAGTAGTTGCTTCGTTTGAGACTGTGGTTTACGCTTTAGCGATACCAATGAGAATGGCCTTTTGTGCACTAATTAGAACTTTCGATGTAGCCATAATTCATTAATGCAAACAATAAGTTGTAGCTCCACGTTTTTTGCAAAATGTCGAAAATGCCTTGCCATTTTATACTCAGGAGATTGGCGAACCTATCCCAGTTCGCGTATTTAAATGAGTGCCTTGGAAACGTATCGCTGATCTCACTTGAGTATGATGAATCTGTCTGCACAGTGAACATGAGTGTTCTGTGATCACTTGTGGCCCAATTTTATTTGACTACTCAGTTGGTTACTCTTCTCAAAAGTTCGCCCGGGATTGTTGACCAATTTCATTTATAATGAAGAGGCAACTTCTCGGAATAAATTCTTCATTGGTGTCACTAAAGCGTTAAAATTCATAACAGCGCCAAAAATGCCGCACGTAATATTTTGCATTTGCATGACGACCAAGGAATTTGATGAAAATATTATTTCAATATTGATTATGATGACACAGATTTATTTTCGAGATAAGTAATTTGCTTCGACAACTACTTAATGAAAATACTGAATACAACTAATAAAAAATTTTAAAAATAAATTGTTTTGTTGTTTAAATATAAATTCCATTTAATCGTCAGATGAATCGGATTCCTTTACATAATTGGGACACATCGATGGAAGGATAGTCCTGCATCACCATTTTCCTAACATGAACATCGTAGCGCCTCTTTTATTTTTTTATTTTTTTTTGTTTCAAAATTTGTATTTCAAATAAACACTTCTCTTCATGTTTGTTGAGGTACTTGTTCGTGATGTGAACCTTGAAGTACTTGGAGCGTTTTTTGGAGCTACACTTGTATCTAAAAAGACGGAGTTAGGATCGAACCCGGCTATCTAAAAGTATAACACACCCGAAGCCATTTCTTGAAATCGGTGGAAATTATCCCAATTGGAATAAAATTAGCTTCGAAATTCTCTTATTCATTTTTTTAAATTTCTTTTCTTTTTATAAATTAAGAAAGAGAATTTTTTACCCCTACTAAAGGCAAAATTCCGACTGGGTAAATCGATTCCAAATTATTCTCTTAGTAGGGAGACAAATATTAGAAAACTTGAAAAAAAATTTGAAAAAATGATTAAAGTAGCCGACGAAAAATCCGAATGATATAGAGAATTTCAAAGCAAACTGTATTCCGATTGGGGAAATTTTCATCGGTTTCAAGAATACAGCCTCTGAAAGTAAATATTAATCAGAGTACTAATAAGTTTGAGACAGTCTTAGAAGAAAGCCTCTACAAAAATTTTGTGGAGCCTCTATTCCACTCAGAGCCTTCGACTAACGACAGGAAAATAATAAAGCGGCTGTCATAAGCCATAACTTTTCTATTGGGGATGCGGTGTAAATTGTCAAAATTGAATTTTATACTGACATATGATCTCTTTTTTAATTTAACCCGATCGAGCAGGCTTACACCGGGTATTTACACCGAGCGAAGGTTGCACAGTGTCAAATGATCCGGTGTGCATATAGAGTGTTAAATTGATTTCTTCTTTGCAAACCCACCGTACACCAACATTCATTTCAGAGTAAAATTTAAAAAAACCGAGTACACGGTGTAAACACAGTTCACAAATAAAAACGGAGTGTGCAGAGTAAATTTACTCAGCTGGAATAAAAAACCACGGAGTTTTTTTTTGACAGCGCACCGCCTGCTCGGGTTGTACTAAAAAACAAATAATTGAAAAAAATCCTCTAAAATTTCCAAAAAATTGTATGAAGCCGAATGCGAAGTGACAGGAGATTCATTTCATGATCGTAACGCTTGTAATACCATGATTTGAAAAGCTGCGTTCTTCCAAAATACCATATTACAAATACCGTATTAAACGTTGGCCCTTATTTAAATACCTAGACTTACAAGGTAAATAAGCATGTATTTTCATATATAATCCATTCAACCTTGTCAAAGAACATACACAACACGCAAATTGAATTAAATTACGGAAATTAATGCTACTGTGTGCTCATCCAGCAACAACAAACAAGTGTGCAGACGAAAATTCTACAACAATAATTGTATTTCCCTCAGCTAACAACACTGTTTGTGGCTAGAGTTTTGAAACCCATTTTTTTTTTTGGTACTTCTATTTTCTATAATTTTCTAGTTTTAGAATTAAAATTTAAATGGAAAAATATAGTTTTATCCGCACCGTTGTTGTTCTATAGCTGCTGTTAGCATTAAGTGTATTTTACGGTAGCTTAACTAGATTTAGTAACTTTGTTTTATATATTTGTTTTAACTTTAAGCATGAATAGATTTTTGTATGGAACTATATTCTGTAAAGTTTATAAATTTATAATTTTCAAGTTTTTGTTTGCTAATAGAAATGTATTATATGTATTATCTAGTTAATAGTTATGGGTATAGTTTAGGAGAATTAAATTTTAAATATTTAGTTTATTTTTTCTTACGCTTGTAGGCTGAGCCATGACGTTACGCTTTTTGTATCGGGTGAATTATTTATCATTTTGCTTAAAGCAATCAATTTTCCATTGACCTAAGGCTAGTATGCAGCGAACGTGAAATGGAATTTTCACTTGTCTCGAAAATCAAGCAGATAAATGTTCCATGAAAAATTAGTTTGTAGAGTTTTGTAAAATTTTAATGCAGCAGCTTCATGTTGAATTATTATTTTGTTATAACAAAGTCAAAATATTTTTTATGTGAGTTTGTTTAACAACAAATAAAGATAATTGATGAAATGTCAAAAATTTAGCTTACTTTTATCGTACCTGTAGATAAAAACTCAGTGAAAAATGTGTAGAGTCAAACAGAGACATCCACGTTTGTGGGTTTGTTTTGTGTGTTTCGTTTTCGTTTGTGGCATTTTTGTATAAAAATTTCATTTCACGTCAGCTACATACTATAGTCTTAAGCATGAACTGATATTGAAACTGAATAGAAAAGGTTAAATTTCTTATATAGTGCAATTTCGAAGCGCCTATGTAAGTCGAGGAACTGATAACGTACACGTAAAGAAAACGCGCAATCATTTGATTGATGGGTTGATATACCGAAAGATATCCGTTCTTTAAGACGTTTAATATTTTGCTTGTGAAGCTCAGTGAATAGCTTCGAATTGGTTGCCTAATTTAAGAGGTATATAAGCTCAGTAAATAGCTCGAACCGCGTGTCTCACCGGTCGTTAAGTTTACTGATATCCCGAACCTAAAAATGTAGTTTTCAGAGCGTACAAAGTTTTCAGATCGCGAGTGACTTTTTCCCAGTTTTCTGCTTAAAGTGTCGATCGTGGCTAGTTCAGCGTCGCTGTATGATGGATCCTAGCAGCCAACCATTCCTGCTCTGTGACAATAAAGTAGTTTCTCTGACTCGAGTTCATCTTTTGCGAAATACACGCAATTGGTTTGTCCCTGTCCTGCCCTTCGCATTGTATAAAAAAAATTTGGACTCACTAAAACCAGAGCAAAAACTAATACCAACTTGAGAGAGTCAAAAGGTTGTTGGTATTCGCTAGTCCACTAAAGTCGCCTTCCTTTTTCCAGAAGGTTCGTAAGGGCAGCACTTAAAGTTGAATATTCTTTGATAAATAGTCTATACCATCCCGCTGATCTCAGGAACTGTTGCACTTGCCTTACATTTTTAGAGACACGAAACTCTGTAATGGCCTGACCTTGTCCGGATTGGTCGTGAGTCCACTCTTACCAACTACGTGATCCAAGTCAACTTCTTTTAGTGCAAACTCGCTTTTCTCTACATTTATTGTTACCAGCCTTATCGATAGTTTAGCTGCCACATCCTCTAACAATGATATGTGCTCGTCAAAAGTTTCCTTAATAATAAGCAAATCGTCCAGATAGACGAATAAACGGTCACGTAGATGGTATGGGGTGACCGTATGCATGAGTCGGCTCAAAGTCTGGGGTTCTTTACAGAGAAAATGTAGAGGAATTTGCCAAATGGCATTTTTAAATCCTCGGATATAAATACAATCGTATTTTGCCAGGTTTTCGTACAATTACCGTTGGTGAGGACCAGGTCGTTACGATCGACTTCCTGATATATTTTCTTCTCGATAGCCTTAGATACTGCCTAAAAACATTGTTTTATAGCTGCAGCGTCACTTGTATCGATTGAATGTTGAATCAAGTGAGTGCGAACTTAACCACTTTACTTGAAATTTGGTACGTTATCAATCGTAGCGTTTATAATTCTGCGTTATAGTCTTCAGTCAGTGGGTGATATTTGAAAGGATCAGATATTCCGGATGCATTTTCATATTGTGGGTTTGGTTCCACAGAGTTCAGAAGAATAGTTGTTACATTGAATGTGAGACAGGAACGAGATTTGAACAGCAAGCGCATAAATTCACAACAAGGTAGAGAGGTTGTTGTAGTGTTGGCACTGTAAGGAACTTCAATAGCTTGGTTTGGTCCTTGTGGGTAGTTAGAATATTAATATACCCATTCATGGGCTCTACCAGCTGAAACAATAATTGGGTTCAGTTTTGTGTTCATTCGTATACATTTCAGTATCATACATAAAGCGAGATGTGGAAGCGATTAAGAGCTGTTTAAAATACATAAGGATGGAAGCTGTGCCACGGAAATTGGAGTAGGTTTTGTTCTCATTGATTTCGGTTGTTGTTCATATGAATAACGTTATGGGAGTAGATACTCTGGGCCGTAGCGTTGATCGCGTTCGGAAATGAAGGGACCCAGGACTTTTCATTTCCGCATTTATGTTTCCCTTCAAAATTGTATTACAAGTCATACAATGTATATCGCAGTGTGTGTATTGATGGCCGATCCTCCGACAATTCCAGCACTGGATTATTGAACTACTAGAGTTAGTATTCAAAGTGATATTACTTGTGTAGTGATATTACAAGGTTGATGCAATGCCGGAGGTTTTTGGCTGATTTTCTCAATATTAGGTTCGTTTAGAGAATGCATGGCAAATTGATTAGATTGTATCAGAGTTTGAGATATATAAGCTGAAAACTCCTGGATTATTTTGGGAGCGCTTTAACCATTGTGTTGTGTAGAAGAATTTTATAATGGATAAATATACGCCACAAGAATGAGCAGAAATAGTGACAATATTTATTGAAAATTATCGTTCCATTATTGCCACTCAGCGGAAATTTCGTCAAAAATATCCTAATCGTCCACTGCCTCATAAAACCACAATTTATCGTTTACATGCGAATTTTCAACAGTACGGTACGACAGCAGACAGACCTCGTTGTGGAAAACAACGGACATGTCGTAACGCTGAAGATGTAGCTCTGGTGTGCGACAGTGTTACTGAGTCTCCAGAAATATCAATTCGGAGACGTGGTTTCCAGTTACACATTTCTGCACGCAGTTTAAGGCGAATTTTGAAGACTGATTTGAAAATGTTACCGTACAAAATTCAATTAGTCCATAAATTGCTATCGAAAGATCATGATCAACGAGTTGAGTACAGTAATGCAATCCTAAGGCTGTCTGGTGAAATTGAAGATTTTTCGCTTAAATTGATAATGAGCGATGAAGGCCATTTTCTTCTCAGTGGCCACGTCAATAAACAGAACAATCGGTTGTGGGGAACACACAATCCTCAACTAACTCATGAAACATCATTGCATCCATTAAAAACAACTGTATGGTGTGGTATTCATGCTGGAAGCATTATTGGTCCCTATTTTTTTGAAAATGACCGAGGTGTTGAAGTTACTGCGTGGAGGAATGAAAATATTCCAAGTTCGTACCTGATCGTCGTATTGTTTACCTATACTTTGGGGTACCGGTATTCAATATCGATGATTATTGCATTGTGTATCAGTTGATTGGAGAATTTTGAACGAAATTAATTAGCTCGTATAGCCATACAAAAAAAAATTAAATTACCAATCACAAAAGTAAGTAAAGCTTAAATCCGTGTGTAGTGTCCAAGTGCGCGCAACGTTATCGATAAACGAAAGACGTATTTAGTGGAGTGCAATACGGTTTGGTTGGATTACCTAGAAAACGTAGGGATTATTTAATTCTCCCGCTTAGTCTCAAGGAAAAAAAATTATAATAAAATTTTCGGCATGACAGGGGACTACGTACGAGAAAACGTTTCGTTTTATATTTTTACCGTGGTAAGTTTATCCTCGAATCATGTGTCATGGGCATACCATGACAAAATTCTTTTAAAATTATTTTGATGTCTTAATAATCCCCCCCGTTTAGGTTAAGAGTGGGTATTAGTGCTAAACTAGCTGCACAAATTGGCGACCAAAAGACCACAGGTTACATCCCTCAAGGTCATAGTGTTAGCATCAAACTAACTGGCGAAGCAAATCACCGTTGGTTAATCCATCTTAACCACGCCGAAATTCGGATTAATTCTTTATTTTTCACCAAACTAATATAGTTTATAGTGCTTAAATTTAGATTCATATTAGTGCTAAATGTATATAGTAAATTTCGTTTTTATGATATCAAAAATTTAAAGTTTAAAATTTCTCATAGTTTATAATTAGTATCATGGGGTGCATGAGTGTATGTAAAAGCGTTAGAATCGTGCCATATAGTATAAATATTTATGGGTTTAAGGATAAATTTGTGGTAAATCAATGCGCACAGTGGCGCAAAAGTTTGGATGTGCTTATATTGTTATCTTGAATCGTGAACGTGCATAATCGGCCACCCAAACGGTGAAAATTAATTTTACAGCTACCAAGTCTCTGGAAGGCCTTGCAGCGGACGCGGAGTTTACCGTAAGTGTTTAAACAAATTTCTTACATATTGTTTTGTAGTGCACGTGAGCGAAAGAAAATTAGTATAGTAAATTAGAAAGCGTTTTTGGTGGGCACAGTTGCTTTTGTTGCCGATTATATATTTTCTTCGTACAATTTAAGTAACTCTCTGCGCGTGTACGATACAACGCTTTTAGATAAACATTATTATTTACGACAGGCTAGGTAATCCTAAGTCTGATAAAATTTACACTTAACCTAAATATCTTAGTAAAAATTTATGAGAATAAATAAATTTATAGTCATGTATTGTTAAATCTCAATTTTATTTACTGTGAGATGGGTAGAATGAAGTAATCCCGGTAGTGAAAATTTGGTTCTTGTGATATTATTTGGTACGGTTTTTTTGCGTTGGTCAACATTTACGTAGATTCAAATTTAAGATGAACCCTAGAAAGAACGAGCTTACTCACCGCCAGCGTACCAACCGAATCTACGTGTTGCCACCACAACTGTTACTGCTGAACTGCTTCCAACGGAAATGGAACAGCAAGGACTAGAGGCATGTGGTTTCAGCAAGATGGGGCCACAGCACACACAGCCCGTTCAACAATTCAATTATTGAATGACGTTTTTCCACGAAGACTAATTTCGCGAAATGGCGATTTAGCATGGCCAGCCAGATCTCCGGATTTAACAGCACCAGACTTTATCTTATGGGGTTTTTAAAATCAAAAGTTTATGTGAATAAGCCCCAAACGATTCAACATCTTAAAGACAATATTCATCACGAAATTAAAGAAATCAGCCTGAGATGTTGCAGGATGTCATGAAAAATGCCTTAAAAAGAGCCGAAAGTTGCATAGCGAATCGCGGTCACCATTTAGCCGATATAATTTTCCAATCGTAACGAAAAAAAAATGTAAAGACCAAATAAACTTTTTATGAAAACCAAACTTACTTATCTTTTCTTTGAACAAAGTTATAGGCAATCAAAATGGTAGCGGGACTTTTGCCCCACCCGTTACATTCATTTGTAATACATGTTGGTGGTTTATTTTTTTCATATTTCGTTTGTGACAACAATGGTATTCACTATAGAAAGATAATGCATCAACTGTTCGACCAGCGAAGTGGGCTAATCCACGTCTTATATTTTTCAAGATTGGCTCGATTAACTCGCTATCAGATAATGGCGTTTTGAGAGGCATTGCAAAGTTTAGCAAAGCATAATAAAAATCGACGAACGATTCATTTAACTTCTGTTTTCTGCTCTCAAGAATCTGCTTGTTGTCTAAGTCGGTTCGTTTCTCCTTGAAGCGATGAAGCATTTGGTTACGGAATTCAGACCAACCAAATTTAGGATTCTGCTTAAGAATTAACTAATAATGCTCCTAAGTCAGGTCATCTAGTAGGGTGTTAATATTAATGGCATTCAATTCTAAAAAGAAATTTTTGAATTGACTGTGAAATAATCGGCTGCATTGTAGGTGGGTCACCCTAGTGGGTTACTAAGAGCAAGCATTAAGGGTTGAGGTATGGATTGAAAAAAATATAAATTAGGGTTAAACGGCATAAACGTTGGTGGAGGCATGAAATTATATGAAAAGAGTAAAGCAGGATTATGGAATTAAGGAGATTCACCTTGGAATTCTCCGGCTTTCGGTTCAACAATCTGTGTCTCAGGAGCAGGATGAATTGATGAAGCACCTGCAGAACTTTGATTGTCTTTATTAACAACATAGTCTCCAATAGTCTTCAGCGGAGCGTTAGGGTTTTTCACGCCGACAGATTTCATTTCCAAATTTAGATGTTGCGTGAGTGAAATCACTATCAGGGTTGGTGTCACTTAGATCAAGAACATCTCTTAGATCAAATTGTTTCCTCAATTTTGTTTTGTACTCAATAAAATCAAAGGCCTGCCACCACTTTGATCACTAATTGATATTTTTATCGATAAAATTTGCACTTTTTGTTATACAAGGCGATTAAAAAACAGAACAGGGTACAAACCAAGCGCAAGCTTTGCGCTCTGCCCCCAAGCAGGCCTTTGCTTTTACTGGGTGACCAAAACACAAAATATCAACAATATTTCTTGATAGATATGGTTCACCTTAAAACAAGTCTAGCAGTCTTTGGTTTATCCAGTTTCTTTTAAAAAAATAATCTTTTAATGTAGATATTTTTTTTATTGATCTTAGATAGCTGTATCCAATTTCCAAGAGGCCTACTGCTTAAGTCCCGCCAGCCTTAAAGGTAAATCCACCTTGGATAAGAGAGGTCCAATTTTAGTTTATGTCAATAACAGCATACTCAATAAAACTTTAGTTGGTTCTTCAACAAATTTTTTGTAAGGTCAATATGTTTTTCCGGAAAGTATCCAAGGAATCCATTTCAAATAAGACATCTAAACCATTCACCGGAAAGTTGAAACGAACAACACAATCTGAAATGCTACCACAAAATTCAGGTAATTTTCTTCGTATTCCTATTTCCCAGAATTCGGGTAACTTTATTCGTGAACTTGAAAGAATATAATAGCAGATGTATGTTCCAAAAAAAGATCACAATTCACAATTAGCTAACCCCGTTTACGTTTTCTAAATTCTATACATAATTTATTTTCATCTTCAATCGTTCATTTAGAAGCGTTCCAAGTATATTTAAACGACAGAATAAAAAATATCACTTTACAATATTATGTTAAGCTTATCGAACATAATCCCATTTTAATCTTACAAATCCGCACCGTTCTAATCAAAGATTTTTTTTCCATTCGCACAGAGGTTACCAAGAGGGTAAAATTTGACAGCAGCAACATTTTGCAGTTTTTTAACAAATGTGTAGGAGAGGAATATCTTTTCAGACCGGTAAAAAGTCTGATGAAAAAAAAAATATAATCTTTGCTTGAAAATGGTTTGTTTATTTATGTTTATGTGCTATTCTATTTGCTGTGCGTTATGAGTGTTGTGCAAGATCAAGAATTTCAAGTACATAAAAATGTTTTTATTATCAAAATTCCGTTATGTAATATTTCTTATATTGCACGTATAACATGCATGATGTACTCGTATGGACACATTTGTGATTATTCGTTTTTTATTGCTTGTCTTACATTTTTATTTTGTAATTTATATGGTTTGTTGTTTTTATCTAAATCTAGAATTTAATTCAAGATTTGTTTTCGTTACTATATTGTACTTGTGCTATACGAATATAGAGATGATGATCTGCGACGTTTCGAAGTTGTAAGAGATATTGCAATGATTATGCGGAAGAACAGATTTTATTGAAAAATATTAAAATTTTATGATAGGGGAGATGATAAGCAACACAAATAAAAATAAATATGAGGGCACCGGGGCCTTTTATATTACTTTTACTCGATGTCGACGTTTATTTAAATCGTCCAGCCGACGTCGAAAATTCGCTCTAAAAGTTTCTAGAAAACCTCTAATGGTCTTACGATCGCCTTGATCTATTTGTTATAACTATACCAATTCAATAACAAATGAGTCACTCTCGTTCTATAGAATTAGAGATTAGTTTGGTTTGTAGAGGAAAATCTTTGTTCCCCTTGTCCGTTGGGAGAATGGTGAAAATTTTAAATATGCGCTGTATATATATTTCACATTTCGGAGAGGTAGCTTGCTGGGGAGTTTGATTGATCAGAACCACACGTAGAACTTTGTTTATTCTAATGGGTTAAGAAAACCAGAATTGGTAATTTTTTAGAACTACATTGGGGACACATATTAGATACCCATTTTCATCACATTAACTATATGCTCATTGGTTTGAGATGGCTTAGTTTGATTCGAATAGGCAATGTTCAAGAGCCTTTTCCAGAACTTAATATTGGATTGCCGTTTTTATGATACAAATAGAAACGAAACTTTGTAGTTCGCACTCCCAATTTTATTTCGAAAGCCTCTGACAGCTTGCCTTCGATTATCATCTTCCTTTTAGAGCCTTCCATTAATAATTTGCGCATACTCGTAACTATCAGAATTATCAATTTTGAAAGCATGCGTAAATGAGACGAGAAATTATTTATTTAAGTAAATAAATAAAATAAATAATTTTGGGGAGTTGACTAATTAGATGAAAATGAATTTGTAATGGAAAATTTGATAGTAATATTTCATGTATCACGATTATTTGATAGTATATGAGGACAGATCGGTTTTTGGGCGGACATTAAAACATGTTGGGTTTTTCTCAGTGACAGAATAATTTTTGGGTTGATATACATATAAAAACTTTAGTATTAATTTTCTGCTGATACCTAACATAGCGGGACAAATGGTGCGCACTTGGATCGGTAGGTACAGGATTCGGATCCCTAAATAGAAGAGGCAAGGTGCGAAAGCAAATTTTGTTCATCGATTACACGATCGGCATAACTAATAAACACAACTAAGGCGGTATTTTCATTGCAGAACTCAGCTCCAACCCATATACTTATTCCATGACGCTACTGAAGTTAGCCGAAAGTTTCCGCCGAAAAAATCTGCATTATCGACATATTTTGTATCAGGTGGTAGTACAAAACACAGATGATATTACATATTATTGAAATTAGCAGTAAACTCTCGCCGAAAAAATTTGGATTCCCAATAAAAATTAATTATACATAATTCGAATAAAGGTAATATGAACTGGATGAAGCTAATTCAATTCGTAAACTGCTGTTCTCATCTTTAAAGTTTCTCGTGTTAGAGGGCAATGAATTTGAATTTTGGGACTAACAGTAAACACCTGAAATAAATTAAAAGCTGGAACGACACGAAATTGTTTTCACAATCACTTGCACACAAATCAAATCTGTCGAAATTACCTTGTTATTCTTCACTGAGAACTTTAAAATATTGAAATCTTCGTGTATCAAAAATATTTCAGCCTCGCCAAAAAACATTAGAATGAATTTGTGGTTATGTCTAAACCTGCAAAATCAATTTACTTTAAGATAATAGCTGATTAAAAAGATTGTTCGCTAAATATTTAATTGCTTTAATCGCGAATTTAATCGCGTTTTCGGTATTTTTGCTGATTTTTTCCCTTTTGTTTCGGCGTATTGTTCAAAGTGTGAATGATTCACCTTATTCCCTACCATTGCGACATCAAACAGTGGTTCAACAAGGGAGTCTAGTATAACGTTGACTCCCACTGATATGGCAGGTCTTATTAATGATGCCGTTGCCAGGGCTGTCTCACATTTAAATGTTAATTGGAATGAAATTCCAGAGACTTCGCCAATCCATCCAATAGTGTGTCGACGAAATATGCTCATGTGGTAGGAGCTCTGTATGGACGACTACACGACACGTTTGCCTATATTATAACAAGCCCGAAGGGTAACACTCCTTATTCTACGTTTAAGGCAGATGTGATTCTTGGCGAATTAGAAAAGACGAAGCTCATTAACTTTATGCATGGGTTGACTCTTGGAGACAGGAAGCCATCACAATTATTGAGTCTTATGAAATTAAATGCTGGTAATAATTTTAATGAAACAACTTCGTCAGTTTTGGATGAAGAGGTTGCATCAAACAGTGCAAATGGTGCTACCATTCGAAAATGGCGTCTCCCTGTCAGTCCTTCCATTGAGTCTTTTGCATCTGGTTCATCCGGTCCAAATTTAGCTTTTTCAATTGATAATAAACTTTCGGAATTCAAGAAAACATTATTATCGGAAATATCGGAAATTTTTAGTCGAAATTCTAGATCACGATCTAAATCCAATTCACGCGGTCGTAATTTTTCGCGGTCAAATTCAGGGAATAATTATTCTTTACTTTGGTTTTTTCAATTGTAATGGTGTATTGTGATTGTTCCGTATATTGGTCTATTTCAGCACTCTCGAATTAGCGCAATATGGCACAATAACATAATTATCATAATTATTCTCGTAATAACTCTCCAATTTTTCGAAAATCATTCAATCCTTTTTATGGTGATCCTTCGGCTGAAAATAATTTTACGTGTTCTTATCATCATCATTTCGGCACAAAGGCATTAAAATGTAAGCCAAATTTTAGGTTTGAATTAAACAACTCTGATAATAATGTTCCAAAAAAATAAATAGTCATTCACAATTACATGGACTCTCCACCTGCTATTGCTATCTAGTTATGCCAGAAAATTTCGATCAAATAGCAAGTGGTGACTCGCAATAATATTTATATGCTATCAGTATGCTATGAATACATGCTATGTCGGCATAACTTGATAGCATGTTTATAGCATCCATATTTTGGCATTTATTCTATTTCAATATGGTGTCTACTGACATTTCAAGTATTTATTCAAATGACTAGTAGTCTCGACTGTCGACAAAAGAATGATTTCTAAACGTCAAATTATAGCAAGTTTACCACACCAGACTCCATCTTGGCATTTTTTGATAGAAAGAGAAAGTAGATTGCAATAGCATTCAGATAGCAGGTCGAGAAGCCGTGTTAGCGGCGTGTAATGACGATTCTAAAACTAGCCGCATTTTAATTTACAAAATTTTTCTTCAAACACATTTTTTAATAGATACAGGCGCAGATGTCTCGGTTTTGCCAGCCAATTTTGTTCGGAATCCAAGGGTCGACCCATCATTCAGATTGTTTGCAGCAAATAGTTCTTCGGTAAATGCTTACGGGACTAAATTTTTAAAACTTGGCATCGGACTGCGCCGCGAATTCTCCTGGGAGTTCATAGTTGCTGACGTGTCGATGCATATCATCGGTGCGGACTTTTTGAGGAAAACTGATTTGCTAGTGGATATACAGAGACAGAGGCTCATAGATCCGTTAACCTCTCTGTTTTCAAATGGTACCTCTTTCTCCTATGATGATAATACTGTTTCTAGGATCGACAAATCAACAATTGATTCAGGAGTTTTCAATGTAATATCAACTTTTTTTACATTCATTCACGGTAACATTAACATTGACAATACTAGACATAGTGTGACTCATAAAATTGAGACGAACGGACTACAAATTCATCATCGCGAATACAGGATTCGAAAACATGATGAAACTCGGGATTTGCCGACCTAGTAGCAGTCCTTGGTCCAGTCCGTTACATTTAATAACCAAAAAGAATGGGTCTTGGAGACCTTGTGGAGACTTTCGGGAACGACTCGAGGGCTACACTATATTCACAACGATAGACCTTGTCCAGGCTTACCAGCAAATTCCTATTGAACCGACGGACATTCCAAAGACAGCAATTTTGACACCTTTCGGACTATTTGAATTTTGTAGAATGACTTTCGGCCTTAGGAATGCAGTACAGTCGTTCCAACGTCTTATGCATTCAGTACTACGCGGACTTGACTTCTGCTTTGTATATTTGGACGATGTGCTCATTGCCTCTCGAAATTATGACGAACATCTCGGACATATTAAAATCAAGTTTTCCAAATTAGAAGAACATGGACTTGTGGTTAATGTGGACAAATGCGTTTTCGCAAAAAATGAAATTATATTTTTAGGCCATTTGGTAACTCACAATCTGTCTCATCCTGGCGTCAAAGCTTCCATCAAACTTTTGACTCAGAATGTCATCTGGTCATCGCTTAAAAAAGACGTTCAGAAAATGGCTCAAAGTTGTGTAGCTTGTCAAAAATCTAAAAATTCTCAACATACAAAATCTCCACTGGGTAACTATAAATTAAGTTCTCAACGCTTTTCGATTATTCATCTCGATATCATTGGTCCTTTACCAGTTTCTGATAATCAGCGGTATTGCGTTACATTGATTGATAGTTACACTCGCTGGGCCGACGCGATTCCAGTTCCAGATATTACTGCTGCAACTGTTGCTTTCGCTGTCTACTCTCATTGGATAGCTCGTTTTAGTCTGCCAGAGTTCATTGTCACGGACCAAGGCATGCAATTCGAATCACAACTATTTCTTGAACTTTCTAACTTACTTGGTTTCAATCCAAAATATAATGGCATGATCGAGAGATGGCATCGGGTCATCAAATCTGCCATTATGTGCTATGATCGATCTGATTGGACTGGTGTTCTTCCTGCAATCCTACTTGGACTACGAACGACTTACATTGACGAACTAAAAGCTACTCCAGCTGAACTGGTTTACGGATGTACAACTCGAGTTCCTGGAATATTTTTAGATACTACGAACGATCAAATTTTACAATCGGACTTTATTACGAACTTAAGACGACATTTTGATGAAATTCGACCTGTACCGGCTTCTAGACATTCTACGGACAACATTTTTATCAGTAAAGATCTGCTTACTTGCTCGCACGTTTTCTTACGAACGGACACAGTACGCAGATCACTGCAACCACCATATACTGGATCGTATTTGGTAATCGACCGTACAGACAAATTTTATACTTTGGATCTGAACGGACGACACGTCAAAATGTCCAACGACCGACTCAAACCATGTTACTCCGACAACCAATCAGAAGTTACGGACGCACCAATTATACAAACTGGATTACTTTTACCGACTCACGAACCAGAACTCAGTATTTCGGCTGACGGATCTAAATTAGTTAAGGAGGAACCAAAATGCAAAAAGGTTAGTTTTGATATTTCGTCAAGTAGTAATCCACTACATGATCGGGTCGTGTTTGCAGGACTCCTACCAGATTCTTAGATTTTCGATAGATCTTCGATTTCTCTGGGGGGAAGTATTGTGGTGTTTTCACACCTTGTTTCTAAATCCATAATAGAAAATTATTTTAAATTGATTGGCACGGAAATGGTTGGGTATCCAACTAAAAAATATTTTAGTTTGTGTTTTTGTTAGCTAGCTTTGAAAAATAAAAGTTAGTTTAATTTTATGATTTTCTGAGAACAAAACTATATTAAAATAAATAATAAAAGCCAAAATAGCGTTTTAAAAGTTTTTTAAGTGATAATTACTAATTGTTATACATATTTTTAAAATAAAAATTAGTTTTGTTGTAACACATATTTTCGCAAGTTTTCTTATATAAAAGAAGTGTATTGTCGTTCGTGTATCTGATTGATACTCTATAAAGCTTGGTGGAGCACAATAACCGCCAAAGAGCATTCCTATACAACATGTCCATATAAAGTTGAGTTACAAAATGCTAATTTCGATTTTCCGGTTTTTCCTTTAGGGTTTTCCCGATTTTCTTCATATTTCCTTTGGGTTTTTACGAATTTTCTTTTTTTCTAAACCAGTATAGAGGCGACCAAAATAAAAAAAAAGAATCGAACGCACGGGCCGGGAATTAATTTTAAATGATGCTAAATAACATATGCCCTGATTTTTGGCACAGGTGTTCACTAGTAGTACCACAACCCGAATGCATAGCCTCGTAACGCGACCAATTATATATACAGGATCCAGCTATTAACATCGTCCAGTTCATATTACCTTTATTTGAATTATGTGATATTAATTTTTTACTGCTAATCCAAATTTGTTTCGCCTAAAATTTACTGCTAATTTCAATAACATGTAATTTTCGGCTACCACCTGATACAAAATATGTCGATAATGCAGTTTTTTCACCTGAAATTTTCGGATAACTTCAGTAGCATTATTCCATGTCAATGTACAAGCTGATATGCAAGGACAAAAATATCGTTTGTCTGAAATATATGGTAAATTAACACAAATTATCGGATTCTTCTAGCCTAAGGTTGACCATTTTACAACATTTATTTACGTAATTGACCTCAAACTATAATTTTAGTGATTTTGCTAAAGACCTAACGTAGAAACTGGGTGCGACCAATATTAATACTGAAGCGTTCCGATTCTCAGTTCAGAAATAAAATATCGATTTTTAGTTTTGGATTCAGTTCCGGTTTGACTCTCTGAACCGGTTTGACTCTCTGAACCTGCGAGAATATTTCATTGAATTCTACACTGGTATTCGTCGTTAAGTTCCTATGAATAATACAACCATTTTGCACAATGCCAATATTACCCGTGTTTGTGACAAAGCTAAATCAATGTTTTCTCCAAAAATCTTTATAGATTCTGAAAATTTCTAATACATACAATTTCGTATAATGATTCAGTCAATGGAGAAGTCGAGTTTAAGCTTACGATACGCATTATAAATTAATTTCGAAATATTAAAATTGTTTACGAGAACACCAACAAAATAAATCCCACCGTATTTATTCTGCGTTTTGAAATATTCACACACATAAAACGGTGCACACAATAATCTTAAGTGATTAAACCGTCTCTCAATTAAAAAATAAAGTAAAAGAAAATGAAAATGAAAAGAAAAGCAAAATTAAAAATTCACAAATGAAAATGAAAATTACAACTATTTCCTCTTTATGTGTGTACCCTACATAACATACTCGTACGAGTTTACGACGAACACAAATTTTGCATTACAAATTTACAACGTATAAGGAATAATTAAAAATAAAAATAAAGTGCCAAGACGATCATGTATATGGCACACAATAAAACAATTCTAATTAATGTGTAACGAAAAGAATAAAATAAAAAAATTCACTTTACCTCTTAAGATGATTTTGTTTTTATTGTTGTTGTTGTTATCGCTGCTGGTTGTAATTCTTCTTCTGCGAACTTTAATTTTCACTCATAACACAAATACGACGTGCAATTTATATATATATATATTTTTTTTTTGATATCAAATACAACTAAACAATAGAATTTTATTTATTTCCTCACTTTTTGTTACTTCACCCACTTTTCACTTATCCGCACATTCCACTTAATTATTATTATTTAAATTTTTGTTGTTGCTTCTGTTAAACAAACTTAAATCCGGCTGGCATATTTATTACTGCTGCTTGTAGCGCTATTTCAAATTTTTTATAAAAGCAAACGTTATGGCAGCAGAATAATAACAATAACCCCGATGGTATTTTACAACAAAAACAATGCGTTGTAAAAAAAGCTGTGGATGAAACAAATAAAATAAATTTTATTATTTTTTATTTTTTTTTTTATTTAAGTTTAAGGACAAAAATGAGCTTTTTTGTAACAAAACGAAAAAACAAAAAATTGAAATAAAATAAAAATTACGATCTCTAAAGTGTTTACTGTTGCAGATTATGGTAATTAAGAGTTATACAACTTTTGTGATTTTTTATTGTGTCGGTTTTTTAAGCTCCGGTGTGTAGCTTACGTTAATGTATGAAGTTTTATGCTTTTTTGCAACATATTTAGTGCTATGAAGATAAATGGCGTCAACTGGCTAAAAAACAATTTAATATTTATTCTATTAAAATTTTATGAATAAGTCAACAAACGTAAGAAGTCCGTCGCGTTTCATAAACCAACAAAGCTCCTTGTTATGGTTTAATTCAGTTTATTGAAGTAACTTGTATACTCAAACCAAAATAAGCCCAGCTACTAAAATGTGTGGCAACGTAAAATGTAAATGTTTAAAGAGTGTAGCAAGGAAAATGTATAAATTTCTTAAATAAAGTTAATCAAAAATGTCTACTAGACGCAGGTTCTTGAATCTAAATCTTACAAAAACCGTTTTACTCGCCTAAGAAGCTTAGCTTCCTTCAAAAGATACTTATTTATTAAATGTTGCAGATGTATTAGTTAAACCTGAGACAACCTAAAAGAGATATTTCATACTATGTAAACGTAAAAATTTAAACTGCGATTTCATTTTCTGTAAATAGCCGCATTCAATCAAACATATTTTGTTTTTTTATACGTATACGCGGTTTAACGAAAAATCACAGATACAACGATGAAATTAGAATTATCAGAAGTTTGTTTTGTTTTCATTTTTTAGTTCAAATGAAAAATCTAATTTGATTGTCTGTGGTTAAACTATTGTCATCTTGGAAAGAACGCACATTTCCAAACTACAATTAGTTTTGTTGGAACAGTGGACTTTCCGAGCCACGGTATGAACCAGTAATCTAGGGAGAAACAGTAATTTATTTCTAAACAACAATTTGAAGAATTATTTGGTTCATCAAATCGAGTTACTCAAATGTGTTTAACATCAACTAGCAGAATCAATTGAACCACTAATCACGATGGAGCACAAACCAAATAGCACCAACAAACTTCACAACTCACAGTGAACCTCCAAAAGTATACCTCAACTTTCGAAGAACTGGTAGACATCAAACAACAACTTTGGGATGACATAGGTAAGGTTAAATCTACCAACGAAACCGCAGAACTCTCCAAATTTCTGGTCTGTGTAGGATACTTTTCAAGCAAACTTAGCAAGTACACAAAATTCTGTTGAAAGATGGCATCGAAGGCTAAAGGTGGTAGTAGGTAAATCACATATCGGCGTTTATCAACTAATATCGGAATTGGGGAAAGAGTTTATCATGGGTAAAAGGAAAATTGCACAAATGAGAGCGGGAGTATCAAGGCAAACAAACGAAAATTGCAAATTAAAAATAAGAAAATTTTCAATATAATAAATCAGCGAGATAATTTAAGCAAGTGGATTATCTTCAAAATATTGCCTATATCCTTGACCTTTATAAGTAATTATGAAGTTTTATACAAAATATTTGATTTTATAAATTCTAGTCGGATACGTGAAATATTATTTTAATTTTTTTAAGCATAAACTATGAACAAAAAATACTAATATTAGAAACCAGGCTCTTTAAAAACCAGGCATTTTTTTGTTAAAAAACCAGGCTTTTGGAAAACCAGGCTTTTGGAAACCAGAATTTTGAAAGCCAGGCTTTTGGAAAACCAGGCCTTTTGAAAATCCAGGCTTTTGTTCAACTGCAGGCTTTTGAAAGCCAAGATTTAGAGGGGAATCCTTAACAATTTAATGGCCGCATGTCTGCGTAGATAAACTTCGCCAGGGGCCGGCAATATTTTTAAAGAATTAATTTAAAAAACGTTATATAAATACAAATACATATTTTTTTTTAGTTTTTTATTTTTTTTTTTTAATTTTGCAATCGTAATTGCACAACAAAAAAAATTGTATTAGTATTTTATATTTTAAAACAGTCGGTGAGCGATCATTAACAGTTGTTCATGCTATCATACACGTGCTGTGTGAGCAGTCTTTAAAGTATTAATGCTACAAAAAATTAGACATCAAAACATAACTATATTAATAGCAGATCAAAAAGAAATTCAAACATTAAATTCATACATTAAATGCTTAAACAACTGCCTGAGTGTGCCTTTGAACGACTGGCTCAAATATTCAATCCAATTTACGAATTGGCCTGGTCATATAGACCAATAAGCCTACTACCAATCGTCTCGAAAAACTATAACCGACAATATAAACCGGAACTACGAAATATCTTCCTTAGTCATCAATTTAATTTCAGAGCCGGAACAATTGAGCAAGTGCACCGAGTAGCTACAGAAATAATGTCAGCATACGAAAAGAAAAAATACTGCTCCGCCGTATTCTTGGATGTTACCCAAGCATTCGATAAAGTTTGGCACGAGGGTCTGCTTCATAAAATTAATCTTAAGTTGCCAGAAATTTACCAACTTATGAAGTCGTATTTGTCAAATCACAGATATTATGTCAAATAGAATAACTTTAAATCGAACGAGAAAAACATTCTGGCTGGAGTACCGCTTGGCCCAACGTTATATCTAATTTTCACTTCAGATCTACCAACGTCTTCGCAAATTCTGACGTCTACTTTCGCATATGAAACGACAATACGCCTGAAATATTTCCTAACTTTATCCTAAGTTAAAAAAAAATTAGGAAAGGTTTAGGAAATATTTCACACCCCTGTATACCGGAATGAAATAATTCCGAAAGAAATCCTAAGTAAAAATTGTGTTTGTGTATTAGTAAATATACACCAAAAAAACATTTAGGCGAAACTAGTTAAATATGTAATTTTGAATAATTGGTTCTACTGATAGATTTGAAATTTCAAAAACTGCTACAATTATATTTGAAAATAAAATAAAACATGAATAAATCGGTAAGAGGTAAGAATAAGCTTAAAATATGAATATTATTATTAAAAGTTGCTTGGAATTCGAAAGAATACGAGTCGAGATTGTGGGAGGTGGTCATCGATCTCACTATGTTTTTATGTTAGATCAGTCAGATATGGGCATGGTGATTTTTTGAACTTTGTCATAGTTCTGGAATTGTCAAACATGGCTCAGAAGCTTATCATTACGGTTTATCCAATTTTTACGGACTTGTAATTTGTCCTAACTTGTCCAAAACCCAACAGCAACGTTTGAAATTGATAATAAAATTTAACAATGTAAAATACATTATTTCGGGAAAATAAGTATTATAATTTTTAACATATGAAATTCACACGAATTGAAAAATAAAAATAAAATAAGGTAAAATCTTTATTATCAGCAGTAATTAAAAAACACTAAATACTATATATTATAGAATATCGAAATAAATTGAAACGAAAAATGGTATTCGAGAAACCAAAGTAAAACCTCTTTGTCCTAAGAGGTTACAACTTTTGGAATAGCTGTTTGCAGTTTTTACTAGATCCAATCGAATTAGAAAGCATGAGTTTTGTGGAAAAAATAGGGGAACACTGGGTTTAATATTCAAAAGTTGTAAAGGTAAATATCGAAGTAACAACCCTCAATCCTAAGACACTTCTAAGTGCTTACAACTTCCAAAGTCGGTGTTTTCACTTTGTACTAGACCCAATCGAACTAGAAAACATGATAGTTTTCTGGAAAAATTAGGGGAACACTGGGTTTAATATTCAAAAGTTGCAATTGAATATTGAATAATATTAAACCCAGTGTTCCCCTGATTTTTCCGGAAAACTCATGTTTTCTAGTTCGATTGGGTCTAGTACAAACTGAAAACACCTACTCTGGAAGTTGTAAGCTCTTAGAAGTGTCTTAGAATTGAGGTGTTTTCGATTTTTTACATATACAACTTTTAAATATTAAACCTAGTGTTTCCCTAATTTTTCCGGAAAATTCATGGGTTATAGATTGTTTGTGTATCGCCATGGACATAGTCATTTAATAGATCTAACATTAAAGCATAGTAAAATCGATGACCACCTCCTAAAATCTAGACTTGTATTCTTTTGATTCTATGCAGGTTTAATAATATTTATATTTTAAGCTTATTCTTGTTTTATACCCATATAACCATGACTTTTTAGTTTTTAAATATACATAATTGTAATGATTTTTGATATGTTAAAGCTATCGGTAAGACCAAATATTCACAAATGCTTATATAACTTTACAGATAATTATATTTTTTGTTGTGAGAAAATCTTTAAGTTCTTGCTATGTAAAATAGTTTCGCCTAAATGTTGATTTTTGATGATTTTATAATACATATACAGATTTTTTTATTTAGGATTTATTTAGGAATTATTTCACTCCGGTAAACGACAATCGTATGTAGCCATAAAAATCGAAACTCTGCAACAACATATTTATGACATCAAAATATGGCTAAAGAAATGGAAGAAAAAGGTAAATGAAGAGAAACCGGCCCACGTAATAAATAAGTAATACACTATAAATAAGCACCTGTCACAATGAACGGAATACAAATCCTTCAATCAAATGGAGAAAATATCTAGGCATCCATCTAGATCGACGGTTAACTTGGCGAAAGCGTAAGTATAGTATTGAAATGAAACAAGACCATATCATATTAAAAATTGATAAAATGCACTAGTTGATGGGAAAATATTCAACTATTGACCTAGAATACAAACTTCTCCTGTATAGCACAATGATTTGGTCATATGGGTGTCAATTATGGCAATCAACCTCAACTTCGAATATCGACATTGTCCAACAAACACAGTCAAAAATACTCAGAATGATTACAGGAGCATCCTGGTTCATAAAAAACAAAAATTTACATAAGGAGCTTAATATTCTAACTATCAAAGACGAATTACAAAAGATGCGGGTCAGCTATGCAGGGAAACTGGTATCTCATCCGAATTTGCTGGCGCTAAACCTAAAACGTACACCTAAGTCTTCGCGATCAAGGAAGAAAACAATGGCTGTAACAACTTAAACAATAAAATTCTAAAGTTTACTTATTGATAAGAAGTAGATTCTCTCCCGCAGATTTACATAATTACCTTAGTTATTAGGGTTTGACAACTTATTGTTATTTTCAAGATTAAAAGATTCAATAAATATAGAAAATTGTTAAAAAAAGAAATTAAATTAATTTCTAAAGTTCTTCGAAAAACGATTCAACAGACAAGCAGTTACGAGTCAAAAACGAATAAAATATAGTTACTACAAACAACCAGTCAAGTGATGAGTCAAATGATTTTTGGCAACAAAGACATCATGCAAACAATGTGGAGGCCATTGTAAAACAAAATGCACGAACTTCACTAAGGTGTCTTTTATAGAGAGGAATCAGTTAGTAAAACTATTACAGTTGTGTAGACGCTGTTTCTCACTAGAACCACTAGAACCAACCAAACATACAACGCGCCAATGCACTACAAGAACACGATGCATTAGATGCATCTGTCTCCTAATTGATCCGGTCTCACAAGGAACATTTATTACACAAGGGGCAGCCAAGAAACTAAATCTATAGTACAAAAAACTCATGTAGACTTAGCAGGAATTGGGAAAACTAAGGCAGGAATAATAAATAAATTTATCACTTGTAATTTAGAACCAAGGTTCCCGTCAAATTTTTCACTCCAAATAAGTCAGCGTGTCAGCCATAAACTATTTAACAAAAATATTACTAGATCAAAAAATCAACGCTTGGCAATGAACACACACAAATGATGCGGTATGGGTGGTCAAAAATACAACCAACCGGGAAAAATCGGCATACAATTGGGAACACACTTATATCCAATGATAATGTTAAATGAAGTAGCAAAAAGACGGAGCGAAAAACCAATCGCACAATAACCCCATTTTGTGTGGATAATATTTGGTCCAATAAATAGCGAAACTACCAAAAGTCATTCTTTAATAAGACAAGCAGATATTGATGAAAATATAAAAAAAAATCTAGGAATTAGGGAAAATCAAAGATGATAAAAGAATGAGCCACGAAGAATAACTAGCAGAAGAGCATTACAAAAGAACTCATTGCAGAGATTTATTATGAAGATATGTGGTTAGTCTACCAGTCAAACAATACTCCACTTCATTCAAGGCATCATCTAATAGACGAATATTCCTCACTATACCGTAATAAAAGACGACAGTTTATCAACAAAACTTACGAGTAATTTTTAGAGTCGCTATCGCAAAATCAGTAGAGAAGATAAACGCTATCAGAAAATTATATGGAAGAATTCACCAACAATGTCTATCAAGTATTATCAACTAACAACTGTCAAATTTGGTACAGCATCAGCGCATATTTAACAATAAGAACGTTAAAACAATCGGCTTAATATGATGCAGAAATACTGCTAAAAAACGTTTATGTGCTTGACGTAATATCGGAGAGAGATAATCTGATTGATTGATTGATTCTGAATGCACGACCAAGTTCTTACACAGGAGCTCCCGGGTGACGCCGGGCCCACCGTACACTCTTTTTTACATATAACAAAACCGAAGGATTGGATAGGTTAGTTAAGTGGGACAGAATCGGCCCGGTTACAGACACCTAGGTATAGCCGATAGTTAGTAACACAAAGACAGCACAATACTAATCTACTAAGGAAGGATAAAGGTTTAATAGGTTTAATGGATAACGATGGTATTGGTCTTCAACAATTGCTTCTCTAAATCAGCAACCTGAGAAAAAATTTGTATTATTTCACGTACATCTGGAAATTTCCTGAAATGTAATTGTAAATTAATGCAAAATTTAATTGATTAAATCGACCCAGTTGCAGACCCTTAAATAAAGTCGATAGTTATTAATGCAATGACAACACCATTCTAATCTACACAATCAACAATTAATATTTCAAAGAAATATTATTTCACGTCTGTAGATTTCCTGAAATTTAATTCTAAATTAATATTTTCCGGCTTCCTAAATAATATAAACATTTATTAATTTAATCCTCCTGCAATTCCACGACTTACAATAGGATTTCCTGTATCCATAATTATTTAAATTATATCAAACTTAGTCTAAAATTCATTAGTATTTAACCCTTAAATCGAAAAAAAAAACAACAATTTTTATATGTAAGGCATCCCAAAGGCAATGGTTCCCGGAAAAATATCAATGTTATTCAATACCAGATTAACTACCTGATAGGATATTTCAAACAATTTTAATTTAATTCAAAAATTTCAAATATTTTATTAGTTTTGTTCACCAAAGAAGAGAATATTCCATTAATTGCAAAGTATAATTATAGTGCACAGGATATTTATATCATGCTCAATAGAACTTTACTATTCCTCAACCAATAACTGTTAAATATGGTACGCAGAATTAGATTGGCACTGTAGCATGTTCAATGGAACTAAGCAAACTCAAAACAAATGATGATCAAATTCGGGTGCAAAGCCGAATTGGACGAAATTTTCGGATTCAGCTATAATGAATGAAACATGCCGTTTCCAACCGAAATTTTCCAGTTCAGATTGTAGAGCTGGGCTAGGATTCTAATAAATTAGGATCAACTTGTATTGGGATTTTAATGTGTCTTTTTGATTTTGATAAAGTTCTAAAATTCGATAATTCTGAATGGAACTTGGCCATACCCCGACCAATTATTGTCAAATCAGGTGAGCAGAATTAAATATGAATGTAAAAATGGATTTTAGAGAAGTTCTGGAGTTTGGCCGTGCTAAGCAATGTCTTAACTAATCATGTTTGAATCTGATATGTTGAGCTGAATCGGGATTTCAACATAAATCCCGGGTAAAGTACTGGATTTTTCAACAAAATAAATCCGAAAATAATCGGCCAAGGAATTTTCCTATTTCTCCATTTACACGTCAAAACAGCCAGTTGACAGATGACCCAGCCGAACTAAGCCTCTCCCAAATTAATGCTAATTGCTAGAATTGCGATTTGCTAGAATTCCAATTAAGCCCAAAAATGATTTTATGCATCTTCCGCAGTATATTGTCTCAATCAAACAAAACGATCATGATTTATGTGAGGTGATGACACGAATCTTCCGCAGTATATTGTCTCAATCAAACAAAACGATCATGATTTATGTGAGGTGATGACACGAACGGAAAATAGAACCACGCGGCAGGCTTTTTACACAATTGGTACATGAGCAGGTCGTTGATTAGGATTTAGAATTCAAATCAATCGATATTCGTATATATCATTCCCATGCAAAGACGAACCTGTTTCGAGAAATATTATTGAGCCAGAAATTCTTTTAGATAAAATAGTGCCAGCATTAAGCAATTTTAAAAAAACAGTCAACATTAAAAGGCTGAAGGATATCACATCAAAGATTTAATTGTCATTACAAATGGAAATAAAAAATTAAAAACCATTTTCCCTTTGCCATGCCGTAACACATATGAGGTCTCATCCCTTTAAATCAATCTACAAAAAAGTCATGAATATTTATATATATACACATATACATACATATCTACACACATACACACACATATACATACATATATATATATAAAATTTTACTATAAAATGAAATGAAAAATATTTCTGTTCTTTGTCACTCTTATGAAATTTTAAAGTTTTTCTTTTGCGTATTATCAGTAAAAAAATTGCTGTCAGCAAATCTTTCACGAAATTAATGCATTATTTGTAAAACTGATCAACAAGAAACATGTAAAAGAACAAAAAATATTTTGTTTTACTATTCACTTATCAAGAATAAAGTAGAAAGAAATGATATGTATTCTCTATTCGATCGTTCAATACAGGCAACAATACATTTTATCCAATCAGTAACTAAAATGAATTTTCGCTTTCTTATTAGAATAGAAAAGTAAAACCAAAAGAGCAGTAGATCCCGTTCGCTAACACAAAAAATAAGATCAACCTTTTTAGTTTCTCATTATTCGCTCATTAGACACTATTCGTTTTCTACTGCATAACATTTCTGAAAATTCATTTTACTATTCAAGAGCGAAGAGAAATTAGCATAAAAAATTCATTTAAAAATGAACGGAAAATGAATGACAAGCAACAGAAGAGTATTTTTATTTTCATCCTTTTTGTCTTATTTGACTAAACTAAACTACGTGAATGTACGTACATATATCCATACACACACACAATCGTAAACCATACGACATATCACAAATGCGTATATTAAAAAATATTTACATTAATAAAATTAAATTTTATATAAATTTTTTACAAAAAATAAAAATTAAACAAAATATAAACTAAACAAAGTATAAATAAAAATATGAAACACAAAAGCACTTAGCTTGTGATGCGTTCACCATTGCTGCGTCAGTGCATCACACAAATAACAAAACAACCCGTCATAACAACCTAGACACTTTCACGTTAATTCACGTTTCAATTTACTAACACCAATTTATTAACACTTTATATTATATATTTAATATTTAATTTTAATAACTTTTATATATAAAATATTATTTATTTATTTATTTAAAACAGAACAAAAAATTTAAGTTTCAATTTTCTATACAGAGAAAGACAAAAACGCGTCTTTCTCGTACGACGATCGATCGCCGACCGTAATATCGGAGAGAGATAATCTGTAACAATATCCTAACTGGCTACAAATTTTTTCGTTCGTTACGGATTCGGAATTTCTATATTTCCATTTTCATTGGTAGATATATTTTCTAGCAATTGAGCGAAATCGGGCGCGCTAATCCGTATAGTCTGTGCAAGCTGGTATGCCTTTGCACCCAAATTTGTGTGCCCTCGTTTCGTTCCATTTTAACATTTCCTTAAAGTACCAGCCGGCATCAGTAAATATTAACAAAATCCGAGGTAATCCCGGATGAATTTAGATTGAGAGAATAAGATTGATTTAGTCTGGTTCAGTTTAGTTTTCCGGTAGGCAATTTTATACTTGCTGTTGGAAATGGCATGCGATAAGCAATTTACAATTTCCACGTGAAAGACACAAACAGAGATATAAATATACAAAATTTTGCACGAATTTTTCCAGAAAATGTTGCTATAAAATATACTTATTTAACTCAAGTATGTTCATGTTGATTTTAAGCTCGTATTATTATTAAATATATAATTTACTTCTTATCATTTGCAAAAAAAAATCATTTTTTAGATACAAATAAAATACCAGATCTCATTGATTTCTATGTAACAAAAGGGATTACTGAGGACTAACTGTGTCTCGAAAATGGCGAGGGAATATATTCTTACCATTCACCTGTTATCATGATACTCTGCACAATGCTAATTAATAAGGATAACTTGCCTAAGCTAACAAATAATAAAACCAACTGAGACCTATTCCAAGAACTAGTTGAAGAGCAAATAAACCTTCAAGTGCCAATTAAAACAACGGTACAATTGAAAGACGAACTGGAGGTATTTAACAGTACTATTCAACAAGCAGCATAGGAAAGTTCTCCTACTAATCATACCGAATCCTGTAGGAATCAAAATTATCGTCTTGAATCCAGGAAATTAGTTAGAGAGAAACGGAAGGCACGAAAAGCCTGGCAAAGGACATGCGCCCCGGAAAACAAAAAATACTCAATTATCGAAACAACTTATAAAATAAATTAAGAACGAAATTATTAACAAGTACTTAAGTGGTCTCACCGAACATAAAGACACTGATTACTCTCTTTGGAAAGCAACAAAAGGATTAAAAAGAACCAACATGCATGTTCCGCCTATTAAAAATGAGGAAGGAACCTGCGGGCCAAAAGAGACAAGCAAACAGCTACTTTATCTGCGGCTCACTTGGAAGAAAACATATAACCGTTAACCAGGCAAACTGCAGATGAAAACATGAAACAATTAGCAAAATTGATGATCATAATATACGATCTGTAACATTAAAGTATTGAAAGATGAGATGAAGTACAAAAAGCTCCAGGTTATGATCTAATTAATGGCCAAATAATCAAAGCTGTCTTCAGACTAAAATATGTCCCGCGACAGTGGAAGGTTGCTGAAGTAATTATGATTCCTAAACCAGGTAAACCAGCAAACGACAAAAAGTCGTACAGACCGATTTTACTACTTCCTGTCATTTCAAAATTATTTGAAAAATTACTGCTCAAGAGGCTCAAGCCAATAATAGAAGAACAAAATTTAATTCCACCACATCAATTTGGATTTAGGGAAAATCACTCTACGATAGAACAAGATGACAGAATAACGAACGTATAATAGAAGACGCACTTGAGAAAAAGGAAATATGTTCCAGTATCTTCTTAGATGTAGCACACGCTTTCGACAAAGTGTGGCACCAAGGACTTGAATTTAAATTTCAACGAGATTTACCTAAGCAGTTCTATTAAATTCTTAAATCTTAGGAAAATGTATTGGCTAATACGTAGAAATTCTGCGCTTACAATACACAATAAATTACAATTATGTATCTTTAAATATTTAAACCAGTATGGACCTATGGTATTCAACTTTGGGGTTGTACCAAGAAAACAAATACATAAATGATACAATGTATTCCAAACAGAGTGCAGCGTGGCATTGCCAACGCACCATGGTACATCAGAAATGATAACCTACATGAAACATGGAATATGTCAGTGTAGAAATAAAAAATCATGCAAAGAAACACATTCAGCGGATATCTCGGCACCAAAATGCACACATACGAAGTTTGTTGGACACCAACAATGCAGTAAGAAGACTGTTGAAATTGTTGAAGCGTGTATCGTACCATTTTTAGTAATGGTGTAGTTTTTACTTGTCAAATCCCAAAAGATGACAGCTTCAAAAATGGCAGCTGTCCAAATAGCAGGCTATTCAAAATGAAACCTCTTATTTCAAAACCCAATATATATATATATATATATATATATATATATATATATATATATATATATATATATATATATATATATATATATACATATATATATATATATATATATATATATATAGGTACTATTTTAAAAATTACTTGGAACTCACGAGTTTTAATTTTTTTGAAAGAAACAGCCCGAAAACTAATTTTCTACTAAGCCAACCAACGTTTTTATCATTTCATTGGATTCGGCATACTCAAAAATACTTAGGAAATATAAAACCACCATTACTTAACCGAGCTGAAATGCAAGGGAGAAAAAACGTCACTAAGGGTCGTTTTAGTGCTTTTTTTGCAAAAAACGAATTTAAGCGACCCCTAAACGTGGTCCGAATGACCTGAAATTTTGCATGAGGTTGTTTCTAATAGAAACGAATATTTTTAGCCCTGAGCTTGGTAAATCAGACATCAGGAAAATACAAGTATAAGTATATATATATATATATATATATATATATATATATATATATATATATATATATATATATATATATATATATATATATATATATATATATATATATATGGGGAATTCCTTTTCAAACCGGCCACCCCCTCTGCCCATTTCAATTTTGGAGGAAAAAAAAATTTGAGCACACGAAAAAATTCGGCAAGAAGTCTAGTTTTTGATACCGTTAGGTGTTTTAAAAAGAAAACAAATTCTAACCTCAAAAAAACTGTTTAAAGTGGGGTATCTCGAAATAAAAAGCCATTTTTTGGACAAAAATTTTCGAAAAAATTATAATTTCTCAATAATTTTGACCAAAATACTCACTTAAAGTATTTCGCTAAACAAGAATCTGGTATCAGAATCTAAATTCAAAATGGCAGATGCAAGAGGGCGGACCTTAATTTCAAATTCCAGATTGCGTTTCCAAAATGGTGGACAAATATTTTCTCATAATCATTTCCCGAAATGATGTCGGAAAATGTAGAAACTGATATCGGATTCTTGTTCAGCGATCCCAAAAATACTTTTAGTGAGTAATTTGGTCAAAATTATTGAGGAATTATAATTTTTTCGAACGTTTTGGTCTAAAAAATGGCTTTTTATTTCGAGATACCCCACTTTAATTAGTTTTTTTGAGGTCAAATTTTGTTTTCTTTTTAAAACACCTATCGGTATCAAAAGCTAGACTTCTTGACGAATTTTTTCGTGTGCTCAAAATTTTTTTTCCTCCAAAATTGTCATGGGCAGAGGGGGTGGCCGGTTTGAAAAAGAATTCCCCATATATATATATATATATATATATATATATATATATATATATATATATATATATATATATATATATATATATATATATATATATATATATATATATATTTATATATATATATATATATATATCTATATATAAAATATATATATATATATATATATATATATATATATATATATATATATATATATATATATATATATATATATATATATATTATATATATATATTTAGTTATAAATAAAAATATCCATAAACCAAATTTAATTAATACTCGTATTTCAGAAAACTAAATAGATTGTTCTCGTTTGTAAATGAAAATTTTTTACTGACACTGCACAACAACGTACAACTTTTTGCTTTGTACAAAACACAAAAAGCGAGACAATTTATTTATTATCTTAAGCGTAAAAATCTTCTACAACACTATGGTTTTGTACAGTCTTCTGCATCGAAGATGAAAACCACCACTACCACCACTAGAAAGCTCGTATATCCAATTTTATAATATTTGTTCTTTGATCATTTTACTTCCTACCATGTATACGAAAGATTTATATACACGTTCGCAGAACGACGTTGCGATAATAATGGTCGTACACCATATAAATAAATATCTTTAATACTTTAAGTGCAACCCTTAAATTTTCCTCCCTTAAAACGTTTTGTCACCCATTGCTTTTACGTTATTGTTGTTTTTGCGCTGTTAAATGCATATATAATATTAAAAATTAAAATGAAACAAAAAAAAATCTGAGGAAGATGGATCTGGAAAACACACAGCAAAATCTCGATGAAAAAATGATGACAAAATCTCGTTCTGAATCCATTTTCCATGTTTGCAGCATTTTTTTATATTATTTATTTGTTTGTTTGCATTGTTTTAAATTTTTTGAAATGAAAATTTATACGAGCAGAATAAAAAAAAATCGCGCGCTACACCATAAATAAGCATATTACATCCCAAGTGATTTGTTGTTTTTGTTGTTGCTTTTAGAATTAAAAACTATTTTAATTTAGATTTGTATATGTGTGTGAGTACTACAGGGTTTAATTTCAGCTAAATAAAAAAAAATATTTATAAAAAATACAGCAGACAAACGAATTAAAATCCAGATTGTGATTATGCTGACAAATTGTAATCACAATTTACATAAAAATCGTAATCAAGCATCTCGTACGTAAATAGAATACTTAAAATTATTATAAAAGTAGAATGGCACAGCGTTGAGTTGGTACAGAGCTGCTGCGAAATAACATATTCTAGTGAGAATGACATATTTAAATTTTCTGCTCTTCTTTGTTACAATGACAAATTTAAAAGATGGAAGCTAAGCGTGTCTATAGACACCCTAACACACTTGGTGAACGAATTTATTAAATATTTGATATGCCAATTAAAACTCGACAATCCAATTTTTATTGGTTTATTTAAAAAAAAAAGCAGCTCGCAACAAGTTTAAAAGCATCGAACTATCTTATATCGTTTTAGTAATCATTTTAAAAATAATTTAATATTGCTTAAATCTAGAAAATGATTTCGTCTTCGGATTACATAAAAAAGCACCGAATTATGAAAAGCTTTTGTCCTGTGACTCGATATTGGAATTAACTTTATAATAGTAGGTTACGCTTTCCATAAAAACTGGAAATTCATTAAAAGTGATCAAAGTTTAAATGAATCGATGATTATTTTCAAGTCCTCATACAGAAAATGTATGGAACTTACTTAATATAGGGTGGGCCATCTACTGGTTTGTTTTTAAATCATAGGCTATGGAAACACTTTTTTGAACAATTTGCTTCAAATTTTAGCTCATCAAGTCTGATATTCCGCATCTCGAAACAATCATCAGTTCACTTGAAGAGCGTTTCGAAATAATGAAAACTTATTTTCAAAGTCAGTGTTGTATAACGAAAGAAGAAAAAAGTGAAAGAAAGAAGAAAGTTCGCGAGTAAGGCTTGCTACTGATGACAGACGTGGTCCCGAGCTCGAACAGTGTGTATGCTTGAGAATATACCGACTGTGTTTCATAGTGTAAGGACAGAATCCATCGACCTCAACTCGACACCGATTGCGAATACTGCACAAAGACCCGCATACACGGTACAGATGCATCAACAGTTGAAACAAAATGACGATCCGATTCGATATCAGTTCTCTATACGTGGGCCATAGACCGCAGCCTCATATAATCTTGTGGATTTTGGTCGAAAAATCATCTTTTCAGATATGGCCTCAAATCGACGCTATGAATGTGAGCAACCTTTGGTTTCAATAAAATACCGCCACATGCCATACAAAATGAACTGCGATTTGACGCAGTTGACTTTTTTTATGGGATTTGTTAAGAATAAAAGTCATGTGGATAATCTAAAGACAATTCCAGCTTTAAAACAGTGCGATAGTTATTCATAAAATAGGCGCCGAAATCATCGAAAAAGTTCTGTAAAACTGGACTCACAGGATGGCTTACTGTAAGGCAATCAGAGGCGCAACATGAAGTAAATTGTTTTTCATTCTTAAATTGGAGACTGGAACCGTTTTTAAAACAAACTTTTAAATGGGCCACCCTTTATCAAATGACCTATTTAAAATAATATTTTTTAAAATTTGGTAATAGGAAATGGACAACAGAGCCCCCGAAGAATGTAAAAGGCGTTCAAATCGTGAAAGACATCAGCGTTATCGACAACGCCAGACCACAGAACAGCGACACTTGCTTCAGATACTCAAGCGAATCAAGAAAAAAGAGCTACTCAGTCACAAGAAGAACACCAAGGCCATCCATATATGCCAACATCGCACTTAACAACAACAACAACACCAGAACGATTCAGTCAGGCAGCCAGAAATGAATCTCCGAATTTCGATGAAATCAGCTTAAATCCACACAGTTGTAATGCAAAGAACGTCGTGTGGAAAGTTCGTTCCTTTCTTTATGCAACATTTTATGAGTATTCCAAAAAATCCTCATTACAGCAAGTTCTGTAATCAAATCAGATCAATTAACAATGCAGTTTCATTTGCTTCAATGGGTGCTGACATTGTGGGTTTACTCGCTCACGGACCATACGTTTTCAAAGATCGTGGTCAGACACACCTCAAGGCGCTACGTCATTGACAGCACGCGGGCTCTATGCACAATCAACATACAGCAAACGCCAACTGCCCTCAAATTATTCCCAAACAAACGTATCCATGTTATAACCTTGACAGACTGCGATTTAAAAAAATCGGCTAAGACACCTTGTTTCATATTTGCTCAATCAAACCAGACCCCGCAAAGGGTGCCAGGGATTCTCCCATCATCCTTCACCGCGAAGCGTATGCGAGCGATACTGCTATGATATGCTGATAAATGAAGTTTGATTCTTTATAATGGCTGCCCTTAAGCGCATATTCTAATCGCGCTTAAAGCAGAGGATAAATTTACATCTGCTGAGAGACCTGATCATTTTTTTTGTCGAAAAAAAGTGCTGACACCAATCCGCGATTGCGAGAATTCGTTCTGCGAAACATGACGCATGGACTAGGTGGTGCCAACAATCTTAATGCACTATGTGATTGGAAAACCTAGCATGCAAAAAGAAATTGCAAAAAGCATTCAACGCCAATATCAACCCCAAATGTGAGCGACTATTCTGTTTATAAACGCTACCAAGTTGTCAATGTCGACAAATGCACATAGATCTACCTATGATCAGCAACGCATTTACTTTCAGGAAGGAAATAAGGAAGAAGCAATTTTAGACGCACAAAGCAAACTCACTAAACTAGAGTCCTTGTTCAAACTCAATGATTCCGAAGAAGACGCGTGAAATTTCCCAAACGTCATCAAAACGGAGAAAATAAAGTTGTCCCGCGGATGTATTCAGATTGCCACAGGATGAGAAACGTTTCCATCCCAGTGCTCTGGAGTTCCTGTCTCCAAGGCTGCTGCCATAGCGCATGGCCTGCTGGAATCTGATTGCGAGAGGGTTTGCTGTTTAGCAGAAGCCGTAACATATAAAATGCCACGAGAGCTTCGAGATACTTTCGCTTCCATTTTTTGGTTCGATCAACCTGTGCTTTTAAACGATTTATGGGAGCAAATTAAAGATTACTTCAGTTTCAACAATTACAGAACAATGTCAGATTATATGGCTTCCAATTATGAGGTGAACGCTAAATAAATCACTCTGCACCATGGCTTAAAATGTACATCGCTTGGTCAACTCATTCCTCAACGAAATTTGAAACAGGATTTTGAAACGGACCAACATGCTCTCGATTTCGATGATAATCACTCTCGCAGATTTTATCTCGAAAGTGGCGGATACAGCAAAACATTTTTAAACACGACCCATGTCTTTTGTGTTAGGTCACGGTCAAATCTTTCTTCCGTTTGCGTCTACTGACATTGCAGCAACACCCTTAGTCCCGTTAAGCAGAACAGTCTAGTGGTTTCAAACTTGCAGTTCTACTTCCTGATAACCTCGTTTCGTCGATACTGACCAGTGCTTCACTTTGAGGATAATTCTGGAAAAATTTTGAAAGTGCAAGTCGAATTAAGAAGACTTAGAGTTCCTTCTAAATAAGAAGAACTTGTCGGAAGTTGGCTTGGTAGCAACGCTACCTGCTAAAATCAGCTTTGCATTATCATTTACAACGTAGACATAGACCTTAACGGCGATTGTCAACAAAAACAGTGGAACAATAGAATTTAAAGATTGAAAACATAGTTTTAAAAGTCAAACTATCATCACGAAGCAAAGTGCACACCACAATTAAAATGGTATTGGACCTAATTATGTCAAAGACAGTTTATTGACCATAAATTAATAGCGGGCGTACTATTGAGAAGAGCAACCAATTGGTCAGTCAAAGAAAACTGAATCGCAAGTGAAGTGATCACAAAACAATCACGTTCACTATTGTGTCAGCGTCCTCATCATACGCCGGTGATATACACGACAGCATTCAGTTGTTATTCACTTAAACACGCAAACTGGGATAGGTTATTCAGTCTACTGGGAATAAAATTACAAGGAAGAATCAAACAATCAACTGTATCAACTCCTGATTATATAGTTAGAATAGAGCGAGTTATGATCAAAACACTAACTGCTATCTGCGACAAATATTTGCCGGAAAAACGTACTATCAAATCAAATAGCCGTGGTGGTTGAACGATCTGACCATCAAACGAACTAGACTTTATAAGCTCCGTATACAAACCCTTTGTTGCGTGCGTAAACGAAACGACACTACGTGTCATAATGAATATGTTAAAAGCATTAATTTATCAAAGCAGCTTAGAGTCACACATTACGGTAACACAGAATTGCGGGCTTCGTATGCAAATTCAGCACTGGAAAACTTGAAAACATTGGAGCCCTTAGTTTATTGGTAGACAGTGGAGCTCAAGCACCTACGTGTTGGGACGACACTACTAAACGTCTACTGAGTTTCTCTCTTGCCTGATGATTGCGAGCAAACAGACAACAGTGAGCACTCAACGTTCTATTGCACCAAACACAAATCGAATAGAACACTTTCAACAATGAAGCAAACACGATTGCTAATCATCTATGTAAAAAAAAGTGCCTGACCTAGACAACATTGAGGTCAAAGTAATCCAAAGATCTGAGCCAACCCCATATCTGGATAAAGATTTTTTCCAAAATCTTGGAAAATAATAACCATCAAAAAGGGCGGTGATAGAGACCACACTGATCCGAAATAATTGTGCGCAACTCTTAAGAAAATTACTTGAGAAATTGATTACTGGCAGATTGATGAACATATTCCAGGGTAGCAGAAGATTATAAAAGATGTTATTAAATTAATATTATACGCTCAATACAGATGATGGTGGACATTCCTTTTTTTTAGAATGAATAATCAAGCCGATGACATTGAAATAGATAACAGATGGGTTGTACCATATTTACTGTTATTTTCAAAGAAATATAAAGCGAATATTGCAGCTTTATGAAATCCATCAAATATGGCTGTTTTTGCAGTTCATCAAACGGGCAGATATATAAATAGCAATGAGGCTGTACACACAAACAAAAATCACTTTCAATTATGCCAAAAAAAACTGATAATGGAAGATTTGCAAAAACTTTACTGTATGCAGAAATTCCAACTTTTTTCACATGAAACGTATCAAGGAAAACTCGGAGTAACGCAAACGAGGTAGCCCAGCTGAAGCCCATCTTGGCATCTTTTCTTCAAACGCCCTTGGCAGACTATACAGTTCATCCTACAACGTGAGTGTTTTTATTTGAGGGTATTCTTAATTAATGTACGCAGCCCAACATCATTTACCTATCTTAAAACAGTCAATGGTTATTATTTACAAAAAGCTTATCGTACTGCATGTCGAGATGTCTTAGAAGACTTCGGGCATTGGAACAGATACAGCACTAATTTCAAATCCAGATCAGATACAAAGTTTTTTTTGGTATTTTGTTAATAACCTGCTTCAAAATTAATCCTATGGAAAACTATGAAAAAAATATAAGAATGCAATCACGATCTGTGATGAAATAGAACACAACTATGACTCTCTGTCGGAGTACAAAACTCATGGGCCGACCCATCTTCCATGCCAGTATAGGCTGGCATGGAGCTATGCAATGTGTAGATCCAGAACAAATTGCATAGTTTAAAGCATGAAAAAAATGAGAGAAAGGTACATGTAACAGAATGATGTTTAATATTGATCTCGTATGCAATCCTCCCCTTCGAAATCGCCGTAGAATGCTAACGGCAAAATAATTTTAGTAAATAAAATAATAAAACTGGACCACACTAATCAAGGGTTTATAAAAAAATCAACACTCTAACAAATTTTATTTGTTGACGTTATGATTTTTTTGTTAAATATACGTATGTAACAAAATTTATGTTCATAAACCGCAAAAACAATAAAAATCAGCAAAATTATGAAGTCCGAATGATTGTTTGTACATACTCAAACATTCGATACATGAATATGTATACAAATGATTTTGGTTTTTAGCCTAACAGAACGAGAACAGAACCAAAAAATAAAAATAAAATTACCATACATAAACAGGTAGGTTTTTTCTTGTTAATAAAGCACAAACCATTTATTTTGTTGGTAAATACCCATCTATAGTCTAAAAGTATCCCCTCACAATACACCCACCCTGCATATATATACTGTCTCTAAAGCAAATATGTAATACATCGAAATCGCAAGGATACAATATAAAGTATCATATTTTATATATTTGGATATAATCCTTGAATACCAAGCTTTATTATTATTACTTATTGTTTTTGTTGTCACTGTACGTATTTATATTTTGTTCACTGTACAACACAAAAATATTACTTTTCATCCTTTTTTGTCGTTTATTTGCTAAATAAAAATTAATTCTGTTTAATTAAACATTTATGGTTGCGATAGGAACCATAAAATCTAAACAAAAATTGTGGTTGACGAACAACAGTCACGCACACACACAACATGTTTTGTAGTATGTCAGCGGCTTACACACACAGATGTAACACACCCAAGCTAACAGAAAATTTCTGAACAAAATAAAATATCGAAAATACCAAAAAACAAAAAAAAGGATAACATTTTTTTCGACAAGGTCATTAGTTTTCTAGGGAAAATGTTTATTTCACTTTTCGTGTCTGTGTGTGTTTGGTAAATGAAAATGGGTTCGTTTCGAAATTTAAATTTTCCGAAATAAAATTTAATCGAATACAAGAGTTGTATGTATATGACTATTATGATGTCATGACATGAATTTATTATGCACATAAATCAATAATGGTATGTTTGTTTGCCATAGACAAATAGCTATCAGCAAAAAAGGATATTGAGAATATACTTGTTCTAACAAAATGTATAATATTGAAATAATTTTAGAAGTAGATAAAATATGTACTTAAGAAAAACAATTTTGATTACGAGGAAACCTAAAACTCTATTCCACATGTTTATTATTAAGCCAAATAACACCAAAAGTTATTTAAGACCAGTGTACAAAAAATTTGATCTCTGAAAGTTTTATTTACTTCTGAGTTCTGACGTTATTCTCTAAGTTAGATGCAACATTTTACGAAGGTGGGAACACTGAAAAATGATGACTTAGCAGGTCTAGGTAAGTCTCTAGAAAAAGGAACAACATTAGTTCTGAAATAGGATATGTTCGTGTTTTAATAACCATGGCTATTTAATATGCTGTATAAAGTGGGAACTATAGATAGAATAAAAAAAATTAAAAAAATAACGTAAGAGAGCGAGAGATAGGATTCATATGTATTCGACCATACTCAGCATAAGAAAAATAAAAACTATAAGAAAAATTGCGTTTTATTTTGCTGTCACTTAAAAAGAATAGCAGAGCGAAAATTTTCGTCCAAGAATAAAAAACTTAACAAATACAACAACAAAACTCAAACAAATTTTAGTGCGTTGAATGTAATATGCATATTTATTATTTTATATATGGAAATTTAGAATTGTTCGTGTATATTATCTTTTATATTTATAAAATATTCATGTACACATTTACAAATATGAATATTAAATCACAAATAATTTTCCCTGCACTGTAGAACTGTATTTTTCTAAACCTAACCTAAAAAAAATAATTTATCGAATTGCGGTAATTTAAACCGCATATAAATATTTTTTATAATTTTAAACACATATTTGTTGATATGTAATACGTTTATGCTCAAAACTATTGTATTTAGTTTCACTCAAGATTTTATCAAATACATCAAAAAAATACTACATGAAAATATGAATGAACTTAATATTTAAAGTAATCTATAGCCGACAAGTCAAATTGGAATAATATTTTTTTGTCTTCGTTTTTTACGTTATTTCTGTTATTTTTTTTATTCCACCTATAGTTGGCCCATAAGATAGCGGAAAATAAGGGATTACGCTACTCGCCACAGGTGGCAGCACTATCACAAAAGAGAACTCGCTTGTTATGGTACGATTCCACCTGAAAACAGAAACATTTTACAAAATTTTTGCAGAAAATGTGACAAAGACAAGTACTGAAATTTACATTAGAGCAACTGAGATACAACATTTTTATTTTATGGGACAAAAAGTTGGGGAAATTTTGACATCAGCAAAAACTAACCTATAAATTATTTAAAGAATATGAAAAATCTTTATTATTAATGTTTGACAACAATTTTATATCCTAAAAATTACTAAAAAAATAAAGATTATTGTTGCGATGAAAAAATAATATGATGTTTGATTAATTTGGATAATTTACGAAACTATCTAAAAGTTGTTTTGCTATAAATTATGTGAGGGGAAAACATAAAAAATAATTCAATAGGCGAAAAAAAATATAAAGAGCGTGTTGTTTCAACGGCAAAATGTTACTACACACCATAAAAATATCAAAAAAATAAAAGTTTGCTGGGAGTGAGGATTTTTTTTCTGTTTTGTTGCCATAAAAAATATTTTGCTTGATATTTTTATTTATAATTATGGCAACAAAAAAAAAATTTCAAAAAAAAAAAAAAAATATTGATGTGTGGGAGAGAAGAGAGAGAATTTATATTTTTATCTCGTTCTAGTTTTCTGCAAAATAAAACGCTGTGTAGTGGAATAGGCCCATTATATAAGGTATAATTATGGAAGTGGAAATGTCTTGTTCATTTTGTATTCATTGAATAAAATTTTAAAGGTGGTCCTTAAAATGACAAATTGATTGATATCTTACGTAAAGGAACCTGATATATGACATCTTGAAATTTAACAATAATCCACCTTTCCGCCTTATTTCTTAAAGAATTATGATGAAATTTAAAGAGTAGTATTGGTCAAGGATTTTAAAGTGAGTTTTAGACAAAATTCTAAAATCTGGTCATGCTGGACTAAATTTGCCATTTCATAACCGATCCGTATGAAAATTGGTTTCTAGATTGACTTTTTGTTAAAAGATAAATTTTAGATGAAAATATGGTATCTGCACATTCTACACGAACCATTCGAGAACTCGAATATTTCTTAATTAATACAATAATTGTAAAATTTGCATCGCATACAGGGATAACTCAGACAACATTTATTGATTAGAATTTTCACTATACTTTTTTGATTTTATGCGACCATACAAAGTCTTCTCAGTTTCTGGTCAATATCTCAAAAACTTCCTCTAGAAACCAATACTTTCGTTAGTTTTTCAAATAGCTTAGGACGTTGTAACGCACACGTTACAACATACTGCAGTAATTGGGAGGGATTGCATTTTAGGGACAGCACTGTACAATATAGTTAGGGACAGCACTGTACAATATAGTCAGGGACAGCACGGTACATGGTAATTAGAAAAAAAAAAAATTTTGATGTTTGAAATAACGGTCGTGATTTGTGCATCTGCAAAATTTTTTTGTTGAAAATAATTTTTTTTTTGGTAGCTGCGGTGGTACGACCAAGACCGTATTTAGTGTGGTCCGGTTGTACTTAAAAATAAATAAATAAAAAAAAAAAAAATTTTTCTAACAACCTCGACGATAACCAACTAAACTAGCAGCGAGGGTCGCAAAAGATTGTGTTGTAATAACTAAAGATACAACCGCGTGCTGAAGCCCATCGATAAAACACATAGCACTAAGTGGCCACCAAATATCCATTCTATTATATTGTGTGTAATAACTAAAGCTACAACCGCGTGCTGAACCCCATCGATAAAACACATAGCACTAAGTGGCCACCAAATATCCATTATATTATATTGCGTAATAATAAGACGTTCGATATTAATTTTTGATCATAAAAGTGGTACATTTTATATACATAACAACGGAACGCATAAATGTTATAGTGTATCGCAAGGTAGAGCCTTTGCGTCACCCGTTCTTCTGTTGTACGAATTTTACGTTACACCGTTAACTTGTTCAACGTGCTCAACATTCGGTTTCAGCTTTACGGTTCCATCTACTTACGATCGTGGTTAAAGTGTTCACATAAAAAGGAAAAATCCAATAATAAAAAAAAATAAAAATAAAAATATATACATATATATGTGTTTGTTATGTCCGTGCAACTAATGTGCCATTTATAAAAAAAAAAAAAAAATATCTATAAGAAAATTAAGAAAATATAGAAAAAATAAGAAAATTCAAATAAATTATAAAGAAAATCATATATGTTAAATAAGTTATAGTGATAAGTTATATTAAGTATGTAAGCTATTGTTACAATCAAAAATAATAATAATTAATCAAACAGTGAATGGTGGAAGCGCTTCATACCGGAATAACTGGATAAAATAAAATTGAAGGTACCAAATTTTTTACTTTATTTACTAAATTTCACGAGAAAATGTTTTAGTTGATTAATAAAATGTTTCCTGTTAATATAAATAATAGATTTTTATTTATCTCAAAATAATTAAGTAATATGGTGTGCTAAATAAAATTAACATGTGAGAGGTGATAGTGTCGTTCCGGAGAATCGAATATGGTCGGTGTACTCCTTTATGTGTAACAGAAAATATCCCTAATCAAGAAAATCTTTAATAAATGTATTAATTGTGTTAGTAAGGATCAGCACTTCTAAAAAAATTCAATGAGTGTTAGTTATTTGAGGAAATCCCACCCCAATCCGACGAGGCACTGGCCGGTGCATGAGTGCTGCCTCAAATATCCCCATTGAAAAATTTCTGTTGGTGAGCATATTGAGTGCGTTAGGATCTTTCCCAGACTGCTCAGTCTACTCGCCACAGATGGCGCCCAAACGGTTCGAATAATTTTCGAAAATTTAATTAAAAATTTTTTTTTGCATTTATAATTTCAATCTTATTTAATTTAAAAATTCTATATAATTTCCATATTACGTTGTTTGAGATAATTTGGTTTGAGACTTAGTCATAAAATAGTCGTCAAGTTTTAACAAACATTAATATTATTCGTTTTGAATTGAATGACAACCTAATTATTTTTGTAAAATACTCCCCGTCAATATAAATCTTGGTTGGAAATTTAGCGAGACTAATAGTCACTAAGGTTTTTATTGATAGCGAATTTACAAGGGAGTGTGTCTTTAATTCAATAATTTTTAATTGGAAATATTTCCCGTCAATATCAATCTTGGTTGGAAATTTAGCGAGACTAATAGTCACTAAGGTTTTTATTGATAGCAAGATTCAAATAGATATATTATTTTGTTCTGAGAGATTTTCTTGATTAATAATTTTTGTAAGGACATAGCAAGTCGATAGTAGAATTTTTCAATTAATTTCCGATTTTGTCTTCGCATAAATGCTGGATTGCTTATATCGTTTGACATATTGAAGGATTCAGATATTGCATACGATGGATCTTATTAGTTTATGTCTGGTGAATTTATTTCTAGTAATGGAATGTCGTTGCAATGAATTGGTGTTTCATAACCGACACTCGCGAATAATGCCCGCTTATTTACGTTGAGTGGTTTGTTGTTAAGTGTCGTTTATGATGTACCACACTGTCGGGTTGTATAATTGACGTGTATATAAATAAGAAATGAGTTGTATGCATTCTTTGTTCGGTTCTCTGTTCGGCATGTGTCGCCTCTCACATATATGTATGTACTTGTATTATATTCAGAAATTTGAAGCTTAAATTTTGTATATTTGTATTGTTGTTGTTTATGATAGGAGAATATATACAGATTATAAAATATTGTTAATATTATAACATTTAGTAACAAAACATTTATATATTCTATATATTTCGATTCCTAGGTCAATTTTTATTGATATATTTTTTTTTTCGTTCAATTGCTATTTTTGTTTTCGTCATTGGTACTTATTATTGAACACTTTACGTTTATGAAACTAAAGATTGATTATAATTCAATAATTAATCGGTAATATCTATTAAACTATTGTTATAGATTACATAGAATTTTAAGTATTAATTTTAAAGAAGTAGATCATAAAAATGGATCCTAATCATTTAGATATCGATGAACTGGCAGTGGAATTTGAAATTCGTAAAATAACTAATGGTAACATTTCAACATCTCAAGCGCTCCTACAGGAAAAAATCGAACAGGAAGCTCACGATAAAAACCTTATTCCCACCCGTTTACATAAGGGAGCATCCAAAAATCCTAAACGAGAACTAACAAGGTGTAGCAATATTTTAAAGACACTTTATGAATCATTAACGAATGCAATCAAATCTTCAGATCGTGATTTGATCGTGGTACTTAAATCAAGAATTTTACATGTTATAGGCCGACTATACAGACTCGCGCAAGGCTCACCAACGGTTAGTAAAGAAGCGACCCACTTGTATGATTATTGTTCGAAAATATTAGACATCGTCGATCAGAATTTAGGCAACCTCGAAGATCCTAATATTTCACTTACACAGCTGCAAGGAGTTACAGAGAAAATCGATCAGTACTCAGGAAAGATTATTCAAGAAGACCTAGGTAGTGCAAGCGAGGATAGTGTAAGCGATAGAGAGCATCATACCCCCAGCCTAGATAAACAGAAAATTACCAGTAGCCCGAATCATCTGAATTTAGCTGCTCCATTCGCGTTAAATGAAAATATTAATAAAAATCGTGGTTCATTAATCCCATTCAATTTACCGGGTGGCTCGGCAGCCAGTAACAAGCCTTCAATCTCTTCGCTAGCGGTTTCAAAGATTAACGAAACCGAACTCAATGTTATAATAGACGAAATTTCTAGGCGTTTTAACATATCGACCTTACAAATAAGAAGCACCTCGGCAGGCGCTGGTCCAAAGCAAAATTCGATGACAAAAGAGACAGCTCGTCAAAACTTATCTACACCGCCAGTAAGTCATTTAAACACTCAATCTCACGGAATCACGTGTCCCGAGCCGGAAATTCCCTTAATAGGTACCAATTACTATAACGGTGGAAATACGTTTAGACAAGCCCGAAAGCCAACCTTTGTTCAAAAGCTTAACTTTAATTTCGATGGGTCAATCAATGGTATAGCTGTAGAGCGGTTTTTGTATAGAATAGAACACTTAGCATCATCGTATGGAATTTCGGAAAGTCAACTGGTAGATGAGCTAAATTTCGCCCTTCGAGGTCAAGCATTAGAGTGGTATTGGGCATATCTTGAGCGTGTCGGACGTGTGACGTGGTCCCAATTAAAATATGCCATAATACATCGATTTCAAGATCGCCGAAGTGATTTCGATATAAGACGTGGAATCGAAGCACGAAAACAGAAGCCTCGGGAATCCTTTATGGATTTTTATGCTGAAATACTGTCGCTATCCACTCCATTGAAGAAACCATTAGAAAACCAAGATCTGTTAATGATTCTTATGCGAAACATGCGTACCGGTCTTCAAGGATTTCTAGCGGGACAAACATTCGATTTCACCGACCAACTGGTAAACAAATGTGTCTCTATTGAAGACTCTTGGAATCGTATTGGGTACGTGCCCGAATTAATGCAACAGCCACGTCGTTTTGTTAACGTGCCCGAATTAATGCAACAGCCACGTCGTTTTGTTAACGTGCCCGAATTGATGCAACAGCCGCGTCGTTTGGTTAACGAAATCAATGATGTTGATTTTACCACATATAATAATAATTCAGAAGTCAATTTTGAACCTTATAGTCAAAACGAAGTATGTGCATTTAACACTCACAGAAATATTAATCGGAACTTGAATAATACTAATTTAAATCATAAATCTCAGCCGCCTGGGAAAAATGAAAGAGCTACGGATTTTCCAGGATGCTGGAACTGTTCATCTCCTGACCATTATTTTAAAAATTGCGAGTCACCAGTCAAAGGGGTCTTTTGTTTTGGATGCGGATTAGAAGGCATCGTAAAGCCAAATTGCGTGCGATGTAAACTTAAATCAAAGTCTTCGGAAAACTACAGACCGGAGGTGAAAATGTCTGGGAGTTTACTCCCCCGGAAAAATACGAATCCCAGCAATCAAACAGCAGAAACAGCATGCAATACAGACCCCGAGCTGTACAAACGGAAGATGTAAGTAATTATAACAACAGCAACTTTCTCGATTTTAAAACTCAAGCGGATTCTGATTTGCACCCTTATGAAACCTTTTCTGATGATGATGTTTGTCAGGTAGACCAATATAGTGCATCCATTACCAGCAACGAATCCTCACAATTTGGAACTATTCGTTCAATTAAGTATTTCAAAAGTAGGCGAGATGCGAGAAAGTTAATATCGGAGACAGTTATTCGAGAAAACGATGACACCAGACCATATGCTGAAGTTCAGATTGCCGGCAATTCAATTATTGGTCTTCTTGATAGCGGTGCAAATATTAGTGTCTTAGGTGTTGATTCTGAAAACTTTATAACTGACTCCAATATTTTCTTACACAGTCTCCCCGGTTTCCTCTCAACTGCCAGTGGGCAACAGCAACGTGTGTTAGGCTATGTCAAGGTGCCCATTAAATACAGAAACAAAGAAAAATTGGTTAAACTATTTATCGTCCCAAGTCTAACTCAAAAACTATATTTGGGTATAGATTTCTGGAAAACATTTAATATTGAACCGATGATGGTCAGTGAGTTGAAAGAACAAAACCAAATCTCTGATCCTAACTCTAACTCAAATCGTTGTGAACTAACGCCTGAAGAACAAAAGCTTCTAGATCGAACCATTATGATTTTTCCCAATTTTAATAAATTAGGCCTTGGACGAACAAATTTAATTAGCCATAAAATCGACGTAGGTAACGCAACCCCTGTTAAACAGCGGCACTACGCTGTGTCCCCTGCGGTACAAAACGAGATATATGAAGAAATTGATCGAATGTTGACATTAGGGGTCATTGAGGAAAGTAACAGTCCGTGGTGCTCCCCTATGGCTCGAGTAAAAAAATCAAATGGCAAAATTCGGCTCTGTTTAGACGCGAGGAAGCTTAACGAGTTAACTAAAAAGGATGCTTATCCGCTTCCGTTAATTGATGGGTTGTTGAGTCGACAACATGTTAAAACGGCGTACATTTCGAGCTTAGATCTCAAGGATGCCTTTTGGCAAGTGTCATTAGATGTCAAATCTCGAGAATACACAGCTTTCACCATCCCAGGTCGGCCATTGTACCATTTTACGGTAATGCCGTTCGGCTTGTGTAATTCTCCACAAACAATGTGCCGACTGATGCACCGTGTAATTCCACACGAGCTTCACGAAAAAGTCTTCGTTTATTTAGACGATTTGCTGGTTACCTCATCAACGTTTAAAGAGCATATTGAAATACTAACTAAAGTTGCCGAATTACTCCAAGCTGCTGGTCTCACTATTAACGTCGAGAAATCAAAATTTTGTTTAAAAGAAGTCGAATACTTGGGTTTTGTTATTGGCAATGGCTGCTTAAAAGTTAATCCCGAAAAAGTTAAGGCTATTGAATCGTATCCTGTACCCAAAACAGTGAGGCAAATTAGGCGCTTTTTAGGAATAACCGGTTGGTACCGAAGGTTCATTCCTAACTATGCTACTTTAACTAGCCCTCTCACCGACTTGTTGAAGAAAGGGTCTAAGCTAACATGGAATTCTATTGCACAAGAATCCTTCGAAAGACTAAAATCCTTGCTAACATCCGCTCCTGTGTTGACCAATCCAGACTTCAATAAGCCCTTTTTCATCCAGTGTGATGCAAGTGGCACTGGCATAGGAAGCGTTCTTTTTCAGAAAACCGAACTCGGCGAGGATCATCCGATCGCCTATTTTTCAAAAAAATTGACCCCCTCCCAAAGGAATTATAGCGTGACAGAGGTAGAATGTTTAGCAGCTATACTCAGCGTCAATAAATTTCGACCTTATGTGGAGGGATTCAAATTCACGATAATTACGGATCACGCAAGCTTGAAATGGTTGATGAGCCAACGTGATCTCTCCGGTAGATTGGCTAGATGGAGCCTAAGCTTGCAAAGTTTTGATTTTACCATGGAGCATTGTCAAGGAAAGCACAATACTGTACCCGATGCCTTATCACGTCTATATGCTGACGAACTGTGTGAAATATGTGGAGAAAATAATGATATAGATATACCACCTCTTCATATAGACATGCAGTCGCCGGAATTTTTCAATACTCAGTATTTAAATGTTATTAAATCGAGTTCGCGGTCAAACGAACATTCGAACACATGTGTTAAAGATGGGAAAATCTACATCAATATGGCTCATGGTATAGCATATATTGATTCAGATTTGTCTGATTGGAAATTGGTGGTACCTGAAACGCTAACTTCCACACTAATTAAACAAGCACATAATCCACCTAGTGCCGCGCATTGAGGGGTTGCTAAGACCCTAGAATTAATTCAGAGGCAATTCTATTGGCCAAATATGGCTACGCAAGTCAAGGAGTATATCGCCAACTGCACAATATGTAAAACTTGCAAAGCTACAAATTTTTCAATGCGACCTCTCATGGGTAAATATTTAGAAGCCGATCGACCATGGCAGCATCTTTTCATGGACTTCCTTGGACCCTACCCACGATCTAAAGCCGGTAATACTCATATCTTAATCATAATGGATAAATTTTCACGATTTGTACTGTTAAAGCCGATTCGCAAAGCGACCGCTGAACGTGTTGTAGATTACTTGAAAAACCATGTGTTTTGTTTGTTCGGGGTTCCTGAGTCCTTGTTTACCGACAACGGCAAACAATTTGAGTCAAAACTGCTGGCCGAATTATTAACAAAATATGGAGTCCGACATATATTCACACCTAAGTACTCACCTCAGGCTAATGCCTCGGAAAGAGTAAATCGGTCTCTCTTAAGCGCAATCCGAGCATATGTAGCTGAAAGTCACAAGGATTGGGATTGTCACTTACAAGAAATAGCAAGTGCCTTGCGTAATGTGGTACATCAATCCAATGGTAGGTCTCCTCACTTCTTGGTGTTTGGACAACACAAAATTGGACATGGATCCAATCATGAATTATTGCGAACGTTCGATACTTTAAATAATAACTTTTTGGGCGTTACATCCAAAGCAGACAACTTATCCGCAGTTCAAAAGTCTGTATTGGCTCATTTAAAAACCGCTTATGAGAATAGTGAAAATCGATATAACTTGAGAAGCAAGCCTCGCAAATTTGTAATTGGTCAAAACATATATGTCCGCAATTTTGTGCAAAGCGATGCGGCCCGCAATTTCTCAGCCAAACTAGCACCAAAGTTTACTAAAGGAAAAATTGTAAACTTAGTAGGGTCAGTGGCATATGAAGTTGCAGATGAAGCAGGGAAGAGGATGGGCATTTACCATGCGAAAGATATCCGCGAATGAAATTAGGGGATTATTTAGGCCCGGCTGCTAGATTAGGAGAACAATGAGACTTCAGGGGTGAGTCGTCCCCACGATGTAACGCACACGTTACAACATACTGCAGTAATTGGGAGGGATTGCATTTTAGGGACAGCACTGTACAATATAGTTAGGGACAGCACTGTACAATATAGTCAGGGACAGCACGGTACATGGTAATTAGAAAAAAAAAAAATTTTGATGTTTGAAATAACGGTCGTGATTTGTGCATCTGCAAAATTTTTTTGTTGAAAATAATTTTTTTTTTGGTAGCTGCGGTGGTACGACCAAGACCGTATTTAGTGTGGTCCGGTTGTACTTAAAAATAAATAAATAAAAAAAAAAAAAATTTTTCTAACAACCTCGACGATAACCAACTAAACTAGCAGCGAGGGTCGCAAAAGATTGTGTTGTAATAACTAAAGATACAACCGCGTGCTGAAGCCCATCGATAAAACACATAGCACTAAGTGGCCACCAAATATCCATTCTATTATATTGTGTGTAATAACTAAAGCTACAACCGCGTGCTGAACCCCATCGATAAAACACATAGCACTAAGTGGCCACCAAATATCCATTATATTATATTGCGTAATAATAAGACGTTCGATATTAATTTTTGATCATAAAAGTGGTACATTTTATATACATAACAACGGAACGCATAAATGTTATAGTGTATCGCAAGGTAGAGCCTTTGCGTCACCCGTTCTTCTGTTGTACGAATTTTACGTTACACCGTTAACTTGTTCAACGTGCTCAACATTCGGTTTCAGCTTTACGGTTCCATCTACTTACGATCGTGGTTAAAGTGTTCACATAAAAAGGAAAAATCCAATAATAAAAAAAAATAAAAATAAAAATATATACATATATATGTGTTTGTTATGTCCGTGCAACTAATGTGCCATTTATAAAAAAAAAAAAAAAATATCTATAAGAAAATTAAGAAAATATAGAAAAAATAAGAAAATTCAAATAAATTATAAAGAAAATCATATATGTTAAATAAGTTATAGTGATAAGTTATATTAAGTATGTAAGCTATTGTTACAATCAAAAATAATAATAATTAATCAAACAGTGAATGGTGGAAGCGCTTCATACCGGAATAACTGGATAAAATAAAATTGAAGGTACCAAATTTTTTACTTTATTTACTAAATTTCACGAGAAAATGTTTTAGTTGATTAATAAAATGTTTCCTGTTAATATAAATAATAGATTTTTATTTATCTCAAAATAATTAAGTAATATGGTGTGCTAAATAAAATTAACATGTGAGAGGTGATAGTGTCGTTCCGGAGAATCGAATATGGTCGGTGTACTCCTTTATGTGTAACAGAAAATATCCCTAATCAAGAAAATCTTTAATAAATGTATTAATTGTGTTAGTAAGGATCAGCACTTCTAAAAAAATTCAATGAGTGTTAGTTATTTGAGGAAATCCCACCCCAATCCGACGAGGCACTGGCCGGTGCATGAGTGCTGCCTCAAATATCCCCATTGAAAAATTTCTGTTGGTGAGCATATTGAGTGCGTTAGGATCTTTCCCAGACTGCTCAGTCTACTCGCCACAACGTACTGAGATGACATGGAAAATTTGGGGAAAATTTATGGATGAGAGTTTTCACTAGATTAGAAAGAGAAACAAAATGAATATAAAGAGAAACGAAATGAATGTAAAGGAGGGGCGGGGGAGGGGGGTGGTGGTTGAGAGGGAGGTGTTGCATTTGATTTTTGGACTGGAAACTTGCGAATCTAACTAATAAGAAAAATTCGGACGTAGAAATGAAAAATCTAGCAGTTACATTTCCCTCAAATTTCTCAAGTAGCCTCAGTATGACCGTAGCTATTACAAAATCAGCCATACGTTCTGGTTACCTGTGGGAGTTTTTGAGATATTGGGCAGAAACTGGAAAGAAATTATAGGGCCGCAGAGACTCAAAAATAATAATAAAAAATCTAACCGATAAATTTCTCATGTAGTCTCAGTATAACCTAAGCTATTCTGTTTGGCTTTATTAAACAACTGACTGGGATATTGAAAATATAGAGACAAAAAAGATATTGTACTTCGGATACGTCACATCTCAACTTGAGTAAGCTGTTAATATCTGGTGCCTTATTTACAATGAACATATTCGTAACATAAGGAGTATCCAAAAGAAGTTTGTACGTTACTTATCTTGGAAGTTTTGCTGAAAATACGATAAAAATTTTCTCTAACACGTTAACCTGCAAAAAGTACCGCCCTCCCTCGCTGGATATAGAACTTACAATCTGACAATCCTGGAAAATAGACGAGCGGTTTTTAAAGTATTGGTTTATTCGTTTATTATCTTACTGGATGAAATCAATTCACCAACTAACTTGAGTTTATTGGAATAAAAGCACCGAGCAGAACCTTAAGAATTTCTGAGTTTCTTCAAATAAATAAACACAGAACAAATTATGGATATTTGCCTAAGCAAAATCGGGTTTAAAAGTAAATTGAAACTATTTAATGACACGACCACTTAATCATTTTCAACAAATAAATATATTTTCACTGTACATATTTAATTTTTTGTATGTTTTCCCGTCAAATTTGTAGACCTTTCTAAAATAAAAATATTGGTTACCTGTAGGAGTTTTAGAGATATTAGCAATAAACTTAATTATTTGGCCACAAAACATTTAACCTAGCGAATTATAAACGACAATCTCCCTTAGCGAGTAGCGTAATTTCTTATTTTCTGCTGGCAAATTTCTACTTCTTATACAGCATCGAAACTCCACCATTACTCAAACAATTATCACGAAATCTGATTTGTAAGGATGGCTTGAGATTCCAACAATTAAGAATGAGAATAAAGTAGAAAAGTGCGGGAATCTAACCAAGCAAAAAGAAACTTTTATTAACCAATCGATGCTCAAACGTAGATCGTATTATTGGATTTTACGACGCTAGATTGCGAATTTTTATTATAAATCTACAGGGTAAGTTTAGAGGAGACCTATTGTTTCAAATTAACTTCAGATTTTTTTTTTTTTTGTGGTCATATAATTAATTTTCAGATTCCGGCCAATATCTCAAAAATTTTCACAGGTTACAAAACATGTATGGTTGTTTTTCTAGCAACTATAAGGTCATATACAATCTGCTTGAACAATTACTAAATAAAAGCTACTGTCAACATCGGTAAGTGTGACTGTTTTGAACTGTTCGCCAGAAACTGTAAGTTCACTTGAAAATTCGCAGATTATCAAACCAAAATCACAGTCCAACACTTAATATTTAAAAATTAAAGTTTTGAAAAGGAGAAAACAAATAGCGCAGAGCATGGACAGATTCAGAAGCATCGTCCAATACTCGTCACTGAATAAGGGTAACTACGATTTTTTTTGTGGCAAAATTTGACTTTATTTTTCAAAATACCTTCATTCTAGTGCCACACATTCATTGAATTGCATCTCTAACATTTCGATGCCGTTTTGTAGAACATTTATCTTTGACTTCAAAATAGGGTTTTGTTTCGGCTAAGACTTCAGCTTTAGAAGCAAATCTCTTCCCTGGAGCATTTTTGAGGTCTATGAACAGGTAGTAGTCACGGGGAGCCAGATCTGGAGAATCTGGTGAAAGGGGAAGTAATTCGAACTTCAATTCATGCAATTTTATCATCGTAGCCAATAACTTAGACACGGCGCATTATCTTACTCCGTGTCAGCTATCTAACGAAATTCCATTTTACGGCTCTCCAAAGCGATTTTGTGCACTTTTTTTTCATTTCTGGAATAACTGCCAAATTCAAGCCATTGTTTTGCTTGAACGGTATTTTGTCATCAAAAACAACGTTTAATCAACACACGTAATTCATTTTTATCCATTGTTTTAAAAATAATAAAAGAAGCGTTATAACAAATTGTTAGAGACGGTTTTATGTCAACCTGCGTCAAATTTTTCCGGACAAATTTGACTGAGAGCACTGAAAGAAAGTCAAACCAACTGACGAAAACACTTTATTTTGTAAACAAATCTTTCTCTTCACATTTTATGTGTTGGCCTACGAAATAATGTAAAATTATCTTGTGCCAATTTGTGACGCAAAGGTACCAACTCATAAATAAAAAATTTATTTATTTTCCCCAATACGGAAATTTTTCTTAATTATTGGGAATACAAATTAATTCGGTGCGTTTTCAAAAAGTGGCCCTGACTATAATTTTTTTTTATAGTGACCCTTGTTTTCCGTTGTTTGAGACAGATTAGATATCTGCCGGTAACATTCAGTTTGTATTGCTTTGAGTTTCATACAAAACGTGTTTTTACGGTGTTGAATTTGTCGGATTTTGTGATAACTAAACAGCATTTGCGGGAAGTGTTAATTTTTTGTTTTAATTGGAAAAAAGTGCAGCTGATCCACATCGAATGCTTGTGGTAGTTTCGAGGTCAAACGCAAGAGGTGCTTGTCGGTACATTGGGGCTGACCCAACAAACAGTTTCGAAAGTATCTGCGGACATTACTTCTTATAATTACGGGTTGTTTCGACGGATTAAACACGGTTTGACACAAATTGGCTTCAAACTTGGATCGTATCTACAGATATAAAGTCGTCTTAATAGTCGGAATGACTTAATTTTTTGACAGAAATCGTTTGAATATTGGTATTTTTTAAAACTTATGTGAATTCTTCATTAAGTGCGCCATCCATGTGTGAGCCTCGGGACTTATTGAATGACGTAATGAGAATTCCTATCCAGACATAAGTATAAGTATATCCATTTTCATTACTTATAGCTTAGCATCCGATTCTAGAACTTGTAATAATTAAATTTCTTCATCTTATAGAATAACATTATAATCTACTAACATAATTCAATGATTACTAGCTGACCTGTGACTGAATAATCAGTCACTTGAATACATTTTTTTGAATTATTGGTTAAGAAATGATTAAGAAGATTTTTTAAGATATAAATTTGATGCACTTTTATCAAAAATAAAGTAAATTCTTATACGCGGTTAATTTTTAAATCTTAAACGGGAAGCATGCACTCAAATGTACACAGTATAACTTACGTGCCAAAACAAATATTCAAATCTGAAACGGAAGCGCGCGCTTGGGAGACATTTTGATTATCCACTGTAACAGTTGTTTTATGAAATGCATTCAACTGCTTTTCGTTCAGCAGTTGGATTCGTAATTCAGCTTTTTCGGCTTCTCGAACTGTATCGAAGACTTGCATATCTACGGGACTTCCCGATGGAGATGGTATAAGCCGATCATAGCGCAAGAAAATCCGTGCTGTATAAGAATTATGTTGATATCGTTGAGAGCCAAATTTTTTGCTACTTTTTCAATATGGTGTCGGCTGTAATCGAGAGTCATGCCATCTGCATACTTCATTCAGAAGTCAAGAGGTATTGAAGGTTAACCAAAGCAACAAATATAAGCGAAAGCTCTCGAAGCTGTCTTGGCATTTGACAGACTGCTGCTTCTATTAAGCAGTGATCCCATTTATCATCGTTTACCAGAAGGTCCCTGCAGCTGCAGATTCTTTGATGATATTGTAAATAACACCATTGAATGTTCGTACAAATTCAAAGCTGTGTGTCGATTCTGTCTTTCCCTGGGAATTAGGAAATGAAAAGAATTGACAGTATTGTTGCAGCTAGGAATTATTTCCTTAAAAGTGTGTTCTGGCGACAAGGAAAATATTTTTTTGGGAATAATTTTTTCCTAATTATTGCGGTTTTTACAAATTTTTTTTCTTGGGAATTATGAAATACTACGGGGAAAGATTATTTAAATTGATCTATCGCATACGTTGTATTTATAATTCTAATAAAATAAATAAAACAACGAATTAGAATGCATTTTACTTTACATATTTACCCCTTTACAATTGTTGGGGCTGATTTCTTCAAATACATAAATTACCAAATAGAAAATACAACAACAACAACTATGGATAACGTAACGGATAATATGACGAGTAATTTAATGTAATGTGGCAGCCAAATAATAAAAATCAAAACAATTAAACATGTTTTAAACCAGATTTTTATTACTAATATTTGCGTACGCATTTAGTCGTTTACGGGATAAAAAAAAATTAAACTTTCCATTTCAATTTTGAATTTTAGCTCGTTCATTTAAAAATATTTATTTTATAAATAATCATAATTGTATTTAGAAATTAATAATCATAATTTTATTTTATAATTCAATAACAATTATTCTGAAAAACTTAAAGCTATTAAAACTCAAAAATTTTTGGAAATATTAAGTTTCCTTCATAAAATTTTCTGTTTTGTTACATACATAACATAAACACTAATTTTTGTGTGAGTCTGTACAATCCTACAAACTCACTTTGTATTATATCAAACGGATCTGATGCGTCCCGTAATCGCTTTCGCAGCAAACGAATAAACTGTCTCCCTTCCAAATTACGCGATTACTCATATTTATAACAAAAAAAATTATTGAAAATGTTTTTATTAATTTTTGGCAACTTTAAAATAATTTTTAAAACACCGTGGGTGACCGACACTTAAACTAAATTTGTTTTCCTCAAAAATTTATTCCCAGCACTGCCAGAATACACTTTTATAAAATTGGGAAAAAATTGGGAAAAAGTGCTACAAAGATTAATTTTTTCCTAATTCCCAATTCCTAATTCCCAGGGAAAGACAGAATTGACCCACTGGTGGCACATTGAATATGTAGCAAAAGCAGCCGCAGGAAGAAACGCTCCTCATCTCTCAAGCTTACTGTATACATTCGTCCAACAACCTTCACTCGCGTACGTAAACGTAATGGTGGGGAATGTCAGTATATAGGAAATGACGTGCGTTTTGATCATTGAAGTTGAGCTGAAACCATGACTCAAGCTTCGTTCGGCCAGTTTGTGCCGCAAGCAACGCTTCATCCTCATTACCTGCTTCGAATGTAATTATTTGTTGATTCGGTAGGTGGACAGAAAGACGCATCACGGCATAAGATCGATAATACATTTTCGACTCGATAAAAAATAAATTGATATCGCGAATTTCAAGAAAGTAGCAGACATCTGGTGAACAAAATTTAAGTCATAGTTTGCTATGAAGCAAGGGAAATTAGAACTGTCATAAACTCATAACAATGACTTTGACAATTTTCGTTTCCGTTGTAGACGTAGAAACCACCACTATCTACATTCAGTGAAAATCGTCAATAACAAATTCAGGGTTTTAATAAAGCAAAGTCATGGCAAACACACATAGCGTTCAATCTTGGAAATTTTCTGAAACCACCTGAGGTACCAGTTTCGGGTACTTCCCGGTGGAATTTTTCCGATTTTTCTAGCCTATGCACATCACAAAATATTTATGTCGACCTACCCTGAAAAAATCTAACGGATCGGATCGTGGTTAGTGGTCATTTTAGGGTTTAGTTTGAAAAAATTAAGAATATTAATATAATAGATAGATAGATAGAAGCTGACCTTCAACTGAATAATCAGTCACGTGAATACATTTTAATGAATTTTTGGTTAAGAAATAATTAAGAAGATTTTTTAAGATGTAAATTTGATGCACTTTTATCAAAAATAAAGTAAATTCATATACTTACGCGGTTAATTTTTAAATCTTAAATAGATATAGAGTGTCATGACAAAATTGTACTTTTACACTCACAACTACTAACACCAAAATGTATGTAAAATCATTTTATGTTCCCTGTTTTGTTTAATTGAGATTCAATTACAAATTTTCTACTCATTTTGTCATCACGCAGTGTTATGACAAAAACATCGGCAATTTTAATAAATTTTGTCATCGTCACGGTGTAATGCGCATGATCATAGATTCAATATAAACATATTTTGTCATGGCGTTCTAGCGTCGTGACAAAATTTTGATGAAAACACCTGAGGTACCCGTTTCGGGTACTTCCGGCTGGAATTTTTTCGATTTTTCTAGCAAAGGCACACCGCTATATTTATGTCGACCTACCCTGAAAAATTTAATCGGATCGGATCATGTTTAGGGGTCATTTTAGCGTTGAGTTTGAAAAAATTAAGTGTTTTCTCTGGCAAATTTCCACTATCGAAACCAAACATTATAATTAAGAGCATAATTTTTAATATTCATGGTCCAGAAAAATTCATTGCGCTTAAACTCACACTAAACCAATATCTTAAATATATCGGCCATTATTGCACAACAATGAGCAATTTACGAGAGACCATTCTTTGTAATATATCTTACCTAGTTTTATATGGAACTAAGCACGTGCATCTATCTAGCATGTGCTAAATATTTTAGGGACCTACAAAATCGATATCAATCGTATCGGAATACCGTGACTTTTGATTACACATCAAAAAGTATTGTAATTGTTTGATACGAGTACCATTTATTTTCTTAAACCTTTGTCTACTTTAAGGTAAGTGGTCCATATTTCAGTTGGCATTTTGGTCAAAATGTATTTGTCCGGTTCCCAGTCGCTTTTATTAATATATAATCTCAGTTTTAACTTTAATTAGCTTGTATTATCAATCAGTTCTAAGAAATTAGTAGGTGTGAAACCCGTGTTCGAGTATACGACAAAATGTTTGTAATTTTAATTCAAAAAATATCCCAACACTAAAATTCTAATAATACTATGACAGGTTTAAATGTCATCCCGAAAAATACCGACCAAACAGCACAGTGGTTAACGCTTTAGAGTTTGGATCACGAGGCACCACATCCTGTGCGTTTTATCATCTAATTACGATCAGTAAAGAAATTAAACACAGCTATGCCCCTTTTTCGGAGTGCAGAATTCATGCGCCGACTAATATTCAATATCAGCACTATAGGCTGATAATGAAGCATGCAATTCAAAGACGGTTCTTTATAAATCGGAACTATAACCATAAGTCCTCGATTTGCATACTACGTATGGACGTGAATAGTGAACTGCGAAAGAGTTGGGAGTGCTTCGGCCCAAAAACAGATTGCAAAATTTGAAAAATTCAAACCTAATCGATTTCTTATGGAGTCATCCCGCAAAAAATTGGTCACGAGAGTAAACATCATAAAAAAAATTTAAACACCCAGGTTTACATAAAAGAGATAGATATCCACAAAATATGAGAAAACTTTATTAGCCAATTTTGTTATATAGTGCCCTGGAGCCGGTCTAGATGGTTGGGCTCCTTAATTAATATCTAGACCCACTTCAGGTTCCTATATCACACAAACGGCCAGTAATAATTTGTCCTACTTTGCCATTTCATAGTTGGAATCATTATCTACGAAAACCGCATAAAGTTGTGCTCCTTAATTGGTGTTTATGATGACAAACTTTGCCAACATTGAAAGATTCTTTAAAGTATAGCGGAATGATATACGGACCAAAGCTACTTTCAGTTGGAAGTAGCTTTGGTATCATTCCATAATATTTTGGAACATGAATTGGTAGCAGATTTTACCAGCTTTTAATTCCAAGATTCATCCAGTTTTTAACCAATGCGTCTTAGAATCGAATATATACATACTTCGATCAGTTTCGATAAAAATAGAATTCAATTATGTCAAGCTACACCCCTGGATTAAAAAAATAATTTGTAATAATTCTAGCTTGCATTAGACCTACTTTGAGTAATAGAAGTACTTGTTTCGCGAATCCACTTTACACAAAGGCATAAACAGTGCTTCTTTTCTGAGTCAAGTAAGGTCTGCAAACAATTAAATTTACTGTTCTAAGTTTAAAAAAAATATATATATTTAATACAAATATAGCAATATTTATTGATGAACTGCACCTTAATACTAATAACTTAATTAAAATAACAAGATTTGTTTTGCCTGTGTGGGTAACTGCAGCAGGGAGTATTAGTTCAGGAGCATAAAAAAGGGGAAACAATTGCACATTTCGCATTAAAGACTATACAAATTAACTCCGAATGAAAATTTATGAAAATTAAATTTCTATGATAAGCAAAATTAAATTTCTATGATAAGCACAAATTTCGTCTGTTTATCTTCCTTTTGAAAATTTAGAATTCGGCTTAAATGATTTTTTGTTTTTTAGAAATCGGATTTAATTTTTATCGTCTTTAAGGCGAAATTTGAAATTTTCATTTTCCGTCTTTTTGCCCCCTGGACTGTCAATAATGTTTCCCCTGCGCACTAATTAGCACAAATTGCACTTACCCACACGTTTTGCGTTTATAATAAATGTCTACTAAAAATTTTGCCTAAATGAGAATTTCATCTAATACATTAATTGAACTTTCAATCTGAGTATGCCATCGATACCAAAATTTTAACATCCAAACTTGGGACAAATTAAGTTGATTCATTGTGCTATTTTTTATTTTTTTTTTACCACTGCCCAGTATTTAAAAATGTGATTAAATTAAATAAATAAAAGCTGTATTATATAAAATTGTAAATTATGAGTTGATTATGTAAAACCTATGGAGATGCAATAAATCCCAAACCACCGTTCCCACAATATATGTAGGTGCTTAATATTAAGCTGAATGTAATCCAAAAACAATTGTATTTACAATTATTATTACCATAATGCATTCATTTGCCCACCATTTATGTATATTATAAACTTTAATTGTAAGTGCACGTGATTCTTTCAACAATCGTCTCTGATTATATATAGGGAAATAGTTTTCACAAGTAGAAGAAATGTAATGAAAACTGAAAATATTATGAAATCTTATATAAAGCAAACAAAAAACGTGAAATTTCTGTTCACACAGATAAAAAAAATACAAAATCTAATTATTTAATTTAATTAAAAATTATGTTATAATGAAATCCAATGCAATTTTCCTGACGAAACTCGGTTTTTCTTACAAAATGGTACCTGAGAACGAAGCTGTATCATTGTTGCGTGATTATATCACTCGAAGCGGAAGATATAAAATAATTTTAGTATCAATGTAAGGAAATAGATTATGCCCACCTGAAACGCGCTTACATTGCTTACATAAATAATACAATTTTAGAAAAATTAATTATTTAACACAAAAACAGTTCAATTCTTGTTAAATAACCAATATTTGCAGGGATGCCAATTTGAATAATTGACGAGACAAAATACTTCGTTTGATGCGATCGTCCCTTCTTAACTGCTTTACTGAACAATTCGTACATCATTTTGAACAAGAATAATAAGAAAAGTAAAAAATTCGATAGAATATTTTACTTTTAATCATATGCACGTTTAACAAAAATTTACCTCTGCCCTCTGTTCAGGCAAGTAAATTTGATAAAAAAAACGTTCAAATTTAAATAAATTCCCAAGGTGTGTGAAATTTGCACTCCCAAATGAGAATTGCCCAGTCATGTCCACACATTAAAGCTGTGCTTACCGGCAAAACCACTCAAATATCAGTGGCTTTTTGTAAAGCACCTTAAACGTCATGTTAGTTAAGTCTAAATATTGTCCACATGTGGATCATAATAATTAATTTTGAGTAACCAAACGATAAAGCAAAGTAAAAAGCTCATGGGCCGAACTTTTTCCATGTCCAGTACTATAGGCTGGCATAGAGTTATGCAATGCGCAGATGGTAACTTAAATGGTGTCTTCGATTTGGCAGTAATTGCGTAAAGTAGGACGAGAAAATGAACCACGAAAGAGCAGGGAGTGGTTCGTACCAGAACAGATGGCAGGGATTAACAAATAAAAAAATAATAATAAAAATATTCGTAAAGTACTATAATGGACAATTTAATTTATTTTTTCTTAAATTGTCCACGTATTGATCAATTTTGAACACCCAATAATTATATTGCTTACCACCTTAAAGCAATGTACATAACATTAAAAAATCAACAAACTTTTTTTGTTAACTTGTACTTTAATAATTGCAAAGAACTCTTAAATTTGCAATTTCTAAATCGGTTATGTCTTAGAATTAAATTACAAAAGATCTCTTTTTATACGAAATATGATTATTTATAATTATTTTTGAAATTCACTTTACCGCTCAAAAAATTACGAACCAAACTTCATATTTAATTTCTATTTGTGGTCCAATTTTTTCAACCATAAAAATCGTAAACAATAAGTCACGAAAAAAATTATTGCTAAAAGGGCAGGGGCTGTATTCTTGAAATCGGTGGAAATTTCCTCAATCGGAATACAATTTGCTTTGAATTCTCTATATTATTCGAATTTTTCACCGACTACTTTAATCAAGTTTTAAATTACTTTCTTTTTTTAATTAAGAAACATAATTTTTCCCCTCTACTTGGGGAAACATTTCGACTGGGTAAATCGATTCGAAATTATTTTCTTATTAAGGAGACAAATATTAGTAAACTTGAAAATAAATTTGAAAAAATGATTAAAGTAGTCGGTGAAAAATTCGAACAATATAGAGAATTTCAAAGCAAATTATAATCCGATTGGGGAAATTTCCACCGAAAACAAACAACCAAAAAATGTATGCCAATTTAGAATTGGTCCAACTCCATTGAAGAAAAAAGGAAGTTCAATGAAGATTTTCTGACAAAAACTGTTCTAGAAACCAACGAACGATGCGTCGCTGGTTTCAAGAATAATGAACAATGGAATTGGACCAATTCTGAGTTAGCACAAATTCAACCTATTTGGTTTCCGGATGGTAATGAACATACCTAACAGAAATATGTAATCAGGAGATCGACTTTGTCAGAAATTGTTCAATTAAGTTGTTGTTCAACTTAAATGTTATTGAACGGTAAATGTATTTCGTTTCCAATATAGTATTTTAAAGGGGTATGTTTATTTTTCCTCATTTTACGAATCAAAATTTATGAAAAACACTTGTATATACGATGATATGAAGCATACATTTCCGCTGTTGTTTCCGAAAATATTTTAGATGGGGTTGCATGATTTGTAGTACTCGATAGAAATCGGATGTTATTTTAAGCATGTTTTATACTATGTTCAGACTAGGGATTAGTAACCTAGATTTGTGAGTTAAACTAAATTTTATTTAGCCTGAACAAATCAGATTACAATAATCCATTTTAATTGGCAGCTTAATCTAATCTCTTAAAAAATTAGGGATTTGGTGGAAAATCTAGATTAAGTGATTATAGAGCCTCGATTGATGAGAGAAACATTAATTTTCTTTGTTTGAAGGTTCAGTCAATGAAGCAAAGCAAGCAAAATGATTCCCCGTCGAGGAACACAGGAAAACGGTAGTCTGCTTTGGATAAACAGAATTAAATTGCTAAAAATTTCAACCAACAAATGATAAAATTCCATAAAAATAAAAATAAATAAAACAAAATAAACAGAGTAGCAGTGTCGATTAGCCTCCCGCAGCATTCTAGTGGCAGGCTCATTCTTACAGTAATCAGTAATCAAATGGTTGAATCGGGGTACTCCAGATGCTGTTGATAAATGATCTAAACAGCTCATGGTATAAACGGTCCTTAAAATGAGAGCCCACTCAAAGGAGAATTTGAGGCGAGAAGCTTTACTAAAATTGATGAACATAATATCAACCCCACTCCCTGACTCCATGGTATTTAATGTTTGTAAAGTAGTTTTAGGTGATCTGGATAACCCTAAAATAATGAGGCAATGAAGTGGAGGTGATCACGTCATTAAATCTACGTCTGTTTTACAGGTTAGGAGCGGCTGAAGCAGGCGCCAACCAAGCAAACAAGTTATGAACCCCACACATAGTCCTCGGATTATGGTAGCGGACTCATCACAAATACAACCTCGATAATTATGAAGGAACAACAGACCTGGAGATATCTGATATCTCAAACCTTTCGAACTAAATAAAGAGACGTACTTGCACTACAGAAGCTTAGATGCTCAAGGAATGGGATCCATGACATCCGATAGATAGCTGCACCCCGTTGCAGAACGCAGAGTAAGATCCCAACTGCGCTGACATGACGACATCGAACAAGGACTCATAAGCTTCCAAACCATGCTAGTTGTCAGAAAACAACGGTATACAATAAAAGTACAGTGAGTCGTCATACACGATACTTTCAATCAGCTTAGGAATACAAGCCAATTTTACAAATGTCCGATTTCTCAGCCGTTCTTGGTGATCGGAACTATAGAGGGACTTTTCTAAATGGATGAAAAAATTCCGAGCGAAAGTGACTTTTGGAAAATCGTTATCAGCGATTTTAGGAAATCGAGTCATAATCGATTTGATGGACGTCAAGGTTGTTTGAACGCATTTATTCATGTATATCAAGTAATCCTCACCCCAATGAAGTAATAGATCGCTGTTTGTAAAATCCAGATGAAAAAAGTTATCAAAATGATTTGTTATGACTGTAGGATTATTGGATGATCTTTATACTTCAGAGTGGAAGGGGATTGGGTGCCTGTTGTTCTCTTCTTATTATTAAATAGCCAGAAACTCTAAGGATCAGCGATAAGATTGGATTCGATGAGCTTGATATATAGGAATTATATGTTATCATACACTTTAAAATTATTAAAAGTGTCTAAATAGTCAGAGTAATCAGAATCCGATTTAGGTTTTAGAAATCTTTGCCAACGTTTGTGTCAACGGTTAAGAAACGTTCGTAATCCTCTACTATACGAAGGAGGTGGTGGCCATAGAGTTTCTTAGCGACTACAGGTATATATAGTTAAAAAACATTTAAAAACTGCCGAATAGAAGTTAATAGTTTGTTTCTATGACGTTTGTTTCTTACTCGCGGCCCACCAAATAATTCATAATATTTTAATGATAATTTAGCCCGAATTTTTTGATAATATTTTATGTTTTTTAAATTATCTATAATAAATTAATTTTTTTATTATTCCTTTATTTTTTTTTATATAATATAATAAATATAAAATATAACTAAGAATTTTTAAAATCGTCCGTCATTTTAATTATAATTTTTATTAGATTTTTTCGGCATTTCGGACAAAATATTAAAATATCAAATATTATCAACCATTTACTCACAATATCTACCACAAAAACTAGAAAAGTTCACCCCTCCCCCTAATCATTCGATCGATTTCGGCTTGTTAGGCCATCATCAGGAGTATCTACTGATTTGTAAAAATAAAAATTTAAAGAGATAAAATTAATCTATTGATCGTCCCAACCATCTGTTGTTTATACGGAAAATATTTTAATAATTTTTTTAATTATTAACACCTCTATAGTTATGTGTATAATTTCGCCTCGAATGAAGTTTACGAAAGATTACATAGAGCTGTTAGATAGAATGTTGATAGATTTTATTGAAATCAACCAACCTCGAATTGGGTTTTCCACCACGATAATGCGAATGGGAGCGAAGGAAACGATCGATTGGTTCTATAGAGAATTTATGGGACAATGTGGCACGAAAGGTCTATGACAATGGGAAGCAGTACAACAATTTAGTTGAGTTGCATAAAGCCGTTGTACAGGCACGAGAGCAAATGGCCAAAATGGCATTGCAAGGATTGGTTAGGTTCGGTGTGTCCACGTCCATCACTAATCGGTCTGTTCAACGATAAAGGCAAATAGGTTCTAGCGAGAAGATGTTGCCAAGGCCGAAACCGTTCCACTGGCTCCGTTCCAAGGCCGAAAATATTCTACTGGCTTTCATTGTCATTGAAACTTTAAGAAACAGGCGTCAAACAGCAACTCAAACCCGCAGAGATACGAGAACTGCGAATAAGTGAACGTACTATGTGACACGCAGGATTAAAGAAGACGTTTTGAGATCATATGACCCAGCCGAAGGAACACCGATTTTGGACTTTGAACCAGTGGGCCATGTTATGTTCATAGACGAGAGTCGTTTCATAATGAACTCGATCGATGGAAGGCAAAGAGTATGGAGATGATCAGGTGAGCGGTATTCTCAATGTACACTGAAAAAAACTATTGGTAATGTTCCCGATGTTTTACTCATTTTCCAACCATATGTATAGGCGGTTCTGGGACAACAATAATTTATTGTTAAATATCACATATTTTTGCTAACTATCGCACTGGAAAATACTCTTTTTTTACGGAAACGTAAGCTATAATAATCAACGCGAAAGATCTCGTTGTATGGCATGTATGCTTTAAATATTGGGAATCTAGCAATCTTCATCATACTTATGTTATCAATTATAAAGATACAGTTCCAATAATATAATCATTTTACGATATGCAATACATATTACTTCAAGAATTATGGGGAAAATAGTGCGTTAAAACTGAGCAGACCCAATTTATTTCGTTGCATTTTCTAGAATTTATTGACTGTCGTACAATACAGATAGGAAGTTTTGGCAAAAATAAAAATGTAGGAAGAGTACTTTCCCATTAGTATAGGAATACAGGCAATTTGGATGGTGAACGTATTGATAAAATCCAAATATTTGTTGCGAAATTCCTATACATTTATGATGAATACCTATATTCTTATAGGGATTGAATAGATATTTCCCACCAGTTTGAAATTGTACCTATAACTTAGGAGGTATACTTACTCATTTGTGTACATTTTGTGAGTCGATATTTCTCAAATTCGCTAATAATAAAAATAAAATTAACACATTCAGCAAATTCGATTATAATAATTTTATTAATATTAATTACGCCATAGCTACATATGGAACAAAACTATAAAAAAATTGAACTTAGATTTATGAGTACATATACAATTTTTTAAACATCTATTGCAAATTTCAGAGTGATTTAACTATCGTGACGTAATAGTTTTAATCGTTTCCGACTTACTCGTATTATCACAGTATTACGTATGATTATAAAAAGAAATTGACTTAATTTAACTACACACAACTTAAACATTTATTTTTGCAATTAATGCACACACTTAATATTAGTCCAAAATAAGAAAATTGTCTTCAGTATCTCGCCACTGACTATCGGTTAATTTTTATCCTAGGAAAAACTAAACATAAATCTCTATTTATGATACAAATATTTTATTTTAATTCACTTGAGTCCCCATTTTGATTGGTGGTCGTTACTTATTTTCAAAATATGTAATTAATTATAATTTTTTATTACTAATTCACTTGTTTATTTATAAATTTTAAATTTCACTATTTTAATTTATTATTTGTTAATAATTATTTTGATATTTTTTAATTCCACTTAATAAAAATTTAGCAACAATTGTTGAGCAAAATAACCTCGAACACAACAATCAAACTAAGCGGCAAACGCAACTGAGTAGTAAAAATTATTTTGTTTCAATTAGTATAATACTTGTGGCAGTCACACCGAAATATATAGGTATATTTTCAAGGGACAATTGGTAACATTTTAAAATATGTCGAACCGACTATATTAACTTGCTTGAATTCCAATATTGTATAGGAGCTGCACCTAAACGGTCTAGTTCCTATCCAAAACAAAAATTGATTCGAATAATACAATATAATAGGAAAACTAACCTATAAACTATAATCAAATTACAGAAATTTTTATTTTGACTTGCCAAAATAACTTCAAAGATAGGATAACCTCCAATATGTCTGTAATCTATAATTTATGGGCATTGAACAAATTCACATTTTTCTCAGTGTAACATTACGACAACTGTCGCTTATGGTGGAGGCTCAATTATGGTTTGGCTAAAATGAGGTGCCGGTACAGAATTAGTGATTATTGATGAAGGATCTATTACAAAATACATTTGCTCCATTTATCGGAGAAAATTTTGTTTTAATGCGGGCTAATGCCCGGCCGCCTACTGCACGCTCTGTAACAATCGTTTTGTCTGAGATTGGAATAAACAAGCGAACTTGGACAAACGATTGGCAGTGTTATCGGAAGCATAGCAAGACGAATAGAAGCATTTGCGAAAGATCGTGCAGGTAACACCCGTTACTGAGGAAACCGATTATACTCCTCTCGAAAAATTAGCATATTTGCATTTACACAGTTTTTCATAATTTTTCAATAAAATAAGTATTAGAATTGTTTTTTGTATTGGGATGTTCATTCTATCACCTATCTTAGATATTCATAAATCAACGTCTACTTGATTTTAAACACACGTCTATTTTGTCATTTGTCACGAATTAAACTCAGTTATTTGTCCATGTAAAATCTACCGTTTAAGATTTCAAAATTTCTAGCAGTCTTACACGATGATTTTTTTTATATATTTAACATGAACATTGTCCGGGAGCTTTTGAAAATTGTCCCGGGAAAAGATGACAAAATTTTGGAAATTCTGAAAATTGCCTAATCAGATTTTGTTATATGTTTTTTGTTTCCATTTTAAAACATATACCCCCATAAGCTTTGCGTTTTATTTTTGTTCTACAAACTGGGGATATTTACACAAATCATCTGACCGAAAAGTTAAAAATATCAAAGTTTAATTTGAAAAATATAATGAAGACCAAAAAATTTTGCTACATAACATACAAAAAAACCCTGATTTTGCTTTTATTTTAAGTATCCGAGTATAAACTTAAATATCGATTCCAAGAAAGGATTGTTTACATTCAACAAAATGTGTACAGGTGTTGGTACGGTACACGATATTTAAAGGTTACGATACCTGTATTACGTTTCTTGTTTGTAAAGGTATATATATTTATCATGTTATGAAACTTTTGAAAACTTTAAGAATCTTAAATCGTTTTATGTTTCTTATCTTAAAATTTAAAGGGACGAAAAATCAGTAATTTGATTTAAATAAACAAAAAGAAAATCGGATCCAAAAATATCGGCCACTGTGTATTACAGGTACCTATATAAGGGCGAGCTGGATTTATTTAAGAAAAAATATTTATGTTTATTTTTAATTAGATTTATCCAAATTAAAAAATAATAATTTCGTTCCGTTTAACATCATCGTCGTCGTCTGTCGTCTTATTTATTTAGATTTTGCCTTCTCACATTTTAAGATTTTTGGTCAGCGTCGTGTTCCCACCCTAATACATAGCCTTGACTCCATAAGCAAACCTTGTTATAAACAAATACTGTTCAAAAATAGGAATGATGGTAAGGTGTTGTTTATAAAGAAAAATGGTAAACGTAAAAATGAAAAACTTTGCTATGCTCATCATCTTAATGGTGAACGTCATCAATCTCCTGTTATATATACACCTATTCGCAGAATCTTGTGTATCTAACACATTAATAATACATTTTTTTGGATTTAAGGGCCTGCAATTACGGTATGGGTGATAAATGGATTTATGAGGATAAACTAGATATGCTGCGAATGAAGATTATTGGATAGACGCACGGAAAAGGTACAAAACAACAAGGAAAATACGATTAAGGCAATTTTCGTTGTATCTTGTATTCAATTTTTGGGTTTCGTCGCTCGTTTAAATGGAAGGGCGACGTGCGCGGGGAATAATAATCGAACTTAATGAAGCGTTTTTTATATTTTACCGTTACAATGTTTGCATGAAAAACTTTGAATGTTCTTTATTGTTTTGCTTACACCTCAATAGATTTTTATTACTTCTTTAATAATTAAGAGCTTTATCAATCAATGTTTATAGACTTATAGTATGTTAGAGTGTCCAAGTAATTTTAGCATATTAATGAATAGATTATTAAATTACTGGTTTCTCATTCTTGTCAAAAAGGTCAACTGGAACTGAAAAGATCAAGTGAACGAGAACGCTTGAAATTGGTTGGGTCATGTTGTTAAAACAACATCTGTTAAATTTGTAGTGAATTGTACATTATTCGACGTTTTGTGGCCACTTTCGAGTCTAACCTGTTCGATAATCAGCCAATACCAGTACATAACAAAAACGCAAAAGTGTACGGGAAAACCTGAGCCAGTCAATTTCTCGGCGTTCTACGACTTCAACTTGGCAAATTTTGCATAGGGACTTGGGTCTGCACCTGCGTATAACCCAACTACTAAGAACTTAAAGTAAATGAGCATAGACAGTGTTAGTTGAGGGTGTGTAACGAAATACCGGTTTGTCAAAATCCCGGTTTTTTATAAATCGCGGTTTTCAGACTCCCAGTTTTCAAAATCCAGGTGTTTTAAATTCGGTTTGGTATAAAAAAAATCCCGATTTTTAGGAAATCCCGGTTTGAATTTTTAAGAATCTTAAATTTTTAAAATTTGACATACAAAAATGAGTTTGCGATAAAGTTCTATAAAATGGCTAATAGGGATGGAATTTGGCCATTTCTTAACAAATTTTTCTGAAATTCGATACATGCGATGGAAATGGGATTCTAAAATGATTTTTCGATACAGCGGTCAATAGAGATGGAACTAGTCCATTTCTAAACCGATTTTGTTGTAATTGGGTTCCGCAAATGATTTTTTGATAAAGTTTTGAAATATGGCCATCGCTATGGAACTAGGCTTTTTAACCGATTAAGTTGAAATTCGACATGTGGGTCCTAAATAGGATTCAAAAAATGGGTTTGATATAGTTTTGGAATAAGGCGGATAGGGATGAAACCTGGCAATTTTTTAACCGAATAGTTCTTAACTGATAAATGGGATTTTAAAATGATGTTTGTTAAAGTTCCGGAATATTGTCATTTGGTATGGAACTAAGTCATTTCTTAATCGATCGCATTTGTAACAAAATATTGTTTTTTTATTAATCTTGCAACTACAATATGTTGCAAGAACAAAATCTTGCAATTACAAAATTTTGCATAACAAAATGCTTCACTTATTTTTCTTTTTAATAGGTGTCATTAATAAATTTTATATAATCCGCTCCTACATGTGGCACGCAGTGTGACATGTTTGATGATCCCGGCTCCTACGTTCCTTGGAGTTCAAATCTAAAGCCCCTCGGAGGGCTAAGCGGAGGGGGGGGGGGGCGGGGTGAGCGCAGCGGCCCACTACACGTTCGTGAAAGTTATCGAAGCCGTTAGCCTCTATAATTATTGCATTTCAAAATGTTGCATTAACAAAATATTGCATAAAAATAATACAATATAACATTTTAAAATATTAAAGTGGAAATTCGATTTTTTTCGTTTAAATTTTTTTCGACATTTTTATTTTAGATCAATAATTTTTCAATTTTCGAAAACCATCAAAAACTAGGAATTCGACTAATTTTAGAGCGGGTGTCAATATATGGCATTGCTGTTGTAATTTGACAAAAAAAAATGGGAGAATTTTCCGACTCCAACTCCGATAAAATATCACCGACTCCACGAAACCGACTGCCGCCTCTCATTTCGCAGCCTCGGTTTTTTCTAGTAAAATTTTGGTCAGTCCAGCCGGCCCGAATTAATAAAAAATATTTTTTTCAAAATCAAGACTTTAGGACTAGAAGAAAAGAAAACTGGGATTTAGAAAACTGGGATTTTGAAAACCAGGATTTTGAAACCAAGATTTTGAAAACCGGGATTTTGAAACCGGGATTTTGTAGTACGCTGAAGTGAAACAACATATTTTTTTGTCCTCTAACCATGTCAAGCTTTATGCCAGCAAAACACAATTTGTGGGAAGCGTTGCTATGTTGCAGTGCATATCGGGAAACATGCTTCATCAATATTAACGCGTGAGTACTGGTTCTGCCGTTTTAAACGTCGCAATTTTGACACCAGTGACTAAGAATGCGAAGAGAGATTAGTAAAGTTTGAAGACATTGCGCTCAAGCGCATATAAGAACAGCGCCAGAAATCGTGGAGTAAGCCCGGTCATGCATCAACTGCAACCGTCAAACCGAATATTCATGGCAATAAACTAATGCCGTCGGATGCTACTATGAACTACTCCAGCCTAACGAAACCATCACTGGAGAATGTTATCAACAACAATTGATGCATTTAAGCCGAGCAATGCGACTACCACTTGTTCCGGTCGATGACTCATGGCCTGGTCGAGGAGCACTTCACTTCTAACAAAGCCTAAAATTGGGTCAATTTTTGGATCTCCTAGAAATACGAGGAATTTTTTGGACGCGGAATTCATATGCTACCTGAAAGATTGGAAAAATCGTAGCTAACGATGAACGATACTTTTAATAAAATACATTGTACCGATTTCTTTGAATAAAGCTTCGAAGTTAGAACAAAAACCTCAAAACTTATTTGTACCCCCAATATTTCTAAATGAATCAATGAATAGAAGCTTTCAAACGGAAAATATACGCGAGTGCGTTAAAAGTTTCCGGTTGTATCCAAAATTGGTCATAATGGTTTCAGTACATTCTGATAAACTCGCAGTGACGTGACTACAATATCCTGCTGATATCAGAGTATATGAACCTCAGCTGTACAACCTTGGAGAACTAAGTTTAGAGGGAGACAGGAGGAAAACTGGTTCTTTAATATGGTGTGATGCGAATACACAACACACCATCTGGGGGAGCACGGATATCAATTAAATAATTGATTCGTTTTTGGTTACTTATTAAATGCTGATTACTCTCTTTCTCTCTCGTTCTCTATTTCTCTCTCTGATTCTATCTTTTGTATTGTATTGGATTGCAGAGCAGTGCTCTCGAAATTACTACTAAGGGAGTAAAAGTACTACTTTCATTACAGTCGTACTACTATACTCCGCAAATCATATTTACACTCCCCTGCTGGATAATCTAAAACATAAAACAGACACACACATAACTACTCATAATAATACAAACATTTTTAAACTTTCTTCGTTTTGTATTTGTATATTAAACACACACATACACAATTGTATAAACAATAGTTTTTATGTTACTCTTCTACTACATGCTTTTGTCTCTGTTCCTATAATTTGAACATCATTGCATTGCATTTAACAAACTTGTGAAAAAAAGGAAATAACAAAATAAAATATAGACCGAAAAACCCTTTTAGGGTTTCCTCTTGTAATTCACTTTTAAATGTATAAATTTTTTGATTTTGTCTTTTTCTACATTTGTTTTACTAACGAAATTAATTACACGTGACGTGAGACGTGTGTCTTAGTATAGTACATTGCATTTCCATAAAACGCATTTAGTTTGTGATTTCGCAATGAAATGCAATTATTTCGCTGAGTTTAGTAAAAATAGTTAAACTTTTACGATAAAAAGATGGATAAATATTTAATTAAATATAGAAAAAATACAAATGTGAATGTTAGTGTCGAAATTGAAAATATCGCTGGTTCATCATCTGAAAAAATACCGGTAAAATCAAGAGAATCATCACCATCAAATGCTAAAAAACGAAGAGCTGTTGATGATGGAATCGAAAGTTCTTTAAACTTAACTGAGGTGCTCCAAGATGATAAAATCAATGTAGCGGACAATGGAGAAAAAATAAACGTAATAAAATCAATAAAAAGACAAAAGTTGCGCACAGTTTGGATGAAAACATATAATTGGTTGGAAAAATCGATTGGGTCAGACGGGCTAGAAAAACCTATATGTAAGTTTTGTAAAAAAATTTTAACTAATAATATAGTGCATATTTCTAGACACGGCAATTCTGATTATCATAAAAATTGCATAAAATCGTTAAAAAACCAACCAGCCATTTTTAATTCTGGAGAATCTAGAGCTTTTACGAAAAGAATAACACAAACTAAAATTGCCGAGTTACGAATAATTATGTTTATTCTTCAGCATAATTTGGTTTTTACCTTAATTGCTCCGCTGATTTTAATCAAAGTCCGTAGCATCAGATTCACTAATAATAAAAGATATTAAATGTAGTGCAACCAAAGCGGCCGAAACTACAAATACACATATTTTAGAAAAAGGCCTCAATAATGTAGCAATGCCTTTAAAAAATCAAATTTTTTTACTGATCATCGACGAAACCACAGACATTAGTGTAAATAAATGCTTAGTGTTAGTTGTACGATATTTTGATTTTACCTTAGGCAAAGTGCAAGACAGATTTTTTGGGTTACTGAAATTAAATAATTCAGAAGCAAAATCCATTTATTCTGAAATTTTAAAATATTTTGAGATGACTAAAGTGCCAATAACGAATATGATCGGCTTTGCAGCAGACAATGCATCTGTAATGATGGGAAATAAAGGTGGCGTAAAAAAATTGTTAAAAAATCTGCAACCTAACTTGAATGTCATGGGATGCATATGCCATTCATTACATTTGTGCTCATCAGCAGCTGAAAAAAAAATTCCACAAAATTTAGAAAATTTGGCTCGCAACATATATTTGTTTTTTGCGCATAGCTCAAAGCGTCAAATGGAGTTCAAAGAGTTTCAACAATATTTTAATGTTGAAACACATAAAATTTTAAAAGTGTCTGGTACTAGATGGTTATTTTTGGAAGCTGTCACATCGAGAATCCTCGAGCAATGGGTTGCTTTAAAACATTTCTTTTTATCTTACCAGCTGGAATCAAATGATGATATGGCCCAAAAGATCTATTCGGAAATGAACGATGAAAACCTTATTTATACTTTAATTTTATTTCATATATTTTAAAACTCACAAATAAGATTAATATTGAATATCAGTCTGAGACGCCGCGAATCCATGTTTTACTTCCTACAATCAAAGGTTACTTCAAAACCATTTGATCTAACTTTGTGAAACCGAATGTTATTAACGATAATTCCTTAGATAAAACAGATTTTTTAAATACAGAAAATATTTTAGATATCGAAAACATTTATATTGGAGCAAAGGCCAATATAATTATAAGTGAAGGAAAAGTTTCGCCAGACATAGTAAAGGAGATAAATCGTTCTTGCTGTGCCTATTACATCGAATTGTGTAAGCAAATCAGCTGTCGAATTAAGTTCGAGGACGAGGTGTTGAGATTCAGCAAAACTTCGAGGAATTTTGGCGATCTAATTTCAACATGAAAAATGCTATGGGAGAAGTAATGTACCCATATCTTCGAATTTTCGAGGGATAAATTTTAAGCTTTCCACACAGCAGCGCAACTGCAGAGCGAATATTTTCGCAGGTTAACTTGATTAAAAATAAAAAAAGAAACTCATTGTTGACGACGACGGTAAATGCGATTCTAATGGCTCGAGAGGTGCTAGAAGGAACTAATGCTAGTCAGTGGAATCCTTCCGTAAAATTAATTAATAAATTTCATAAATAATATTTCATTTTATTATAAAATTTTATTTAAATATTTGAAATATGTTCCTATTTTTATTTTTTTTTAATTTAGTACAATGAATGTATATTTTATTTATTTTATTTATCCAAATATGTGCAGAACACTATAAAACTGTAAACGTATGTGATTTTTAATTTTCGTTTTAAATAAATACTCCTAAAAAAGAGGAGTATTTTAGGAGTATTTTATTTCTAAAATACTCCTCTTTTTGCAAAATACTCCTCTGGTAATAATATGCATGCTACTCTCAAAATTTTGAAAACGAGAGCCCTGTTGCAGAGGAGTGTTCTTTTTCGGAGCATTTTTTTTGTTGGTGCTGCACTCCAAAGAGGGATTTTGCGGCCTCATTTTAACGTTACATACTTAATCGTGTTAAATATGTATTCGAAATAACAAAAAAGGGGACGACCGGGTAGATCCCACATCATTTAAATTTATTTCTAAGTACCACAAATACTATGTTGTGGTGAATGCTCCTTTACGCCGTTTTAATCATATTTCGGTATCAGATTCGATTCCTAACTGCCCCGCAATTTCTGGATCTGACTCGAACAAGGCTTGTCTGACTTTCTAATCATATGCAAAACCTCATATGCACCTTATTTGTTTTATAATAATGCGTAGTCTTCGACAAAACACAACATTTCACTAAAGCCTAGCAACAATGAGTCGAGCGATGTCAAAAATACTAATGTGGACACGAATCAGAAAGATCCGATCACCGACCAAATGGCACAGTGGTTAAAGCTTTGGCGTTTGGATCGGGAGGTACCAGGTTCGAATCCCGATAGGGGCAGGATGCAAAGTGAAATTTCATCAACAGATTTCGATCTGTGGTGAAATGTAACACATCTATGACCCCCTGTCGGTGTGCAAAACCCAAGGGCCGACCCACCTTCCATGCCGGTATAGGCTGGCATGGAGCTTGCAATGTGCAGATGGTTTAAATCGGTCCTATATAGCCGTACGTCCTCGAGTTGGCCGGAAGGCGTAAAGTAAGGACGTAAAAAGCATAACCGCGGAAGAGCAGGGTGAGCCTTGAGCCCCAAAACAGATCGCATAGTTACCAATAAAAAAAAAAATAAAATAAAATAAAAAAAAATAAAAAAAAAAAAAAGATCCGATCACCGTAGAAAACCCGTCGTGCGTAGCTCCAAATAACACAAGCGTTGGTGATGATGCAGATCAAGATACAAGTGAAACTATCATGTAAAAATATCTCAATGATTATGAATGTGAAAGTCATATGGAATTTTTAACTGGAATACCACAGATTTCAAAGGACTACCAAGATGTAACCGGGCGAGATGATCAGACAGAGTAATACAGAAGAGCAAACCAAGAAGAGATCGTTTCACTAGAGAAAAATGAAATTAAGGATGCCGTTAAGCGTGAGCGTGATGCAAAGATAATAAGTTCAAAAAGGATATTAAATACTAAGCCAGATGTTACTGGAAGTTCAACCCAATAAAAAGCAAGATTGGTAACAAAGGGTTACATGCAACATCAAGCGGAGGTTGTTGTAATTACTTTTCTTTATGAAAATATTTCCGAAGACGTGTTTATGACAGTTCCCGCAGGCATTAACATTTCCGATCTTAATGTACTGAACTTTAAAAAATCCTTTTACGGTCTAACCAAAGTGCTGGAATAACCGATTCATTCATCACTAAACTAAAATTGAAACGTTCAAATGCTGACTACTTTCTGTACACCCCGAGCGAGTCTATACGATCTATCTTATTATCTTATTATTTACGTTGATAACATGATAATTACTGGGGACGATAAAGAGCAGATCGATGATATTAAAATAAATTTGTTCGATGAATTCGATATGAAAGAGGCAATATTGTTAAGAATTTCGTGGGCCTGTTGTTGTTCAGTTAATCAATCACACATCGCCTGAAAAGTTCCCGGTCTAACAAAGTAAACACAATTTTTTGGGGAAAATACATTTTCTTCATCAACATAATTTCCTACTACGCCTCTCTAACATTTCGATGCCTTTTTTGTCGAACGTTTTATCTTTGTCTTCAAAATAAGCTTCAGTTTCGGCAATCACTTCTTCATGGGAGTCAAATCTTTTTCCCTGGAGCTTTTTCTTGAGGTCCACAAACAAGTAATAATCGCTGGGGGGTCAAATCTGGCATACCAGTCAATGATGGTTTATTTTCGTGGTGCAGAGTCCAGATAACACTATTATAACATATATTTTTCCCATCAAAAAACCGTGTTTAATTAACACACGTAATCCTGTGTTTTCCATTGTTTTTAAATTACTAAAAGTAGCGTCACTAAAACAACTGTACACTGAAAAAAAAACATATTTTCCACATAGATATAATGACTTATCTGCAACATTTTACCGATTTGGAAATAAAATATAGAAGCATGTGTATTAAAATTAACCAGGTTCAATATAAAATATATCTCAAACAGCCTTAATCCGCTTCCCGTAAATTTTATTACAATGGAATATTCAAATTTTTACAAAAGCAATATTTTTGTCTGTTTTGTATATTTGCATATTTAGCTATTTCAGTTCTACGGTTTATGTGTAAAAGAGATAAATATTTTAAATAAAATATATCGCAGTAAAGCATATTTATTGTTATGTGGGAAATAATTTCTATTTCTAAAAGTTATATATAATTTGTTAATTTTCGTCATAAATATAAAATTTACTAGCTCAATATGCACATGAGAAATATATATCTCGAATTTAAATTTTTTTAAGACGAACTCTAATCAGAGTTCTTCTGGATCAGATTCAGATATAACTGATCTGATCTGAGACAATAAATTTTTTGTATTGGTTTTTGGATTGAGCCAATGAATTAATGGCAAATATTAAAATCAATTAAAACAAAATGATAAAATGTCATATTCAATTGAGTTATAAAAATATCCAAACTGAATATGTAAGACATGCTAAATGGTTAAAATATATAATGAATTATAAGATGAATATAAATCTTTGTTAAATCAAAAAATACCTTGTCCAGTTATAATTATATAAAATTGGGAAAATTCATATATTTGATATCGATATATTTTATTACGAATTTAGTATTTGTTTTTAACTTTGAGGAGTATATACCGAGCTAAGAGAGATATGTTTATGTCTCAAAACTTTATAAAAATTTAGATATATTTTTCGTTTTTACAGATATAAAATATTCTTGTCCCGAAACGAGATATATTTTATATCTAAAAATCTACAATATATAAAATATAACTCTGTGGGCAATAATATGTCTCAGTGTAACCTGTAAACTTAATGATCGAAACGTCATGAAATTTTAACAGGTATCATTTGAAGGTGCGGTAGAATTTAAAAACCATATGGGTTTTAAATTTGTGCCACCATCTATGTGTCAGACCGGAAACTTTTCGTCGCCTACACCAATGATCAAAAACTTGACACTGAGCAAGGATACTGACCAACTATTAACAATCTGCTATACCGTGAATTATTGGGCAGTCTGATGTAATTAATGTTGGGCGAAGTAGACACGATATTAACTTTGCACTACCTAAGTCGTTTCCAACATTGTGCAACCGATGAACATTACCAACACTTGAAAAGTCTGCTTTGATATGTATAAGGCACCATGATGAAGATGTTTTGATTGGATAAAGAGTGAGTCAACTAGTGAACATGTACTCAAAGATTTTGGTACCGTAGTCAATTGGGGAACAAAAAAAACCCAGGCCTAGACACTCGCAGCGTGTGAGGTGGAATATGTTGCTGCTTGTACAGTAGTGGGCGGAACATTATGGACGAAAAAGGTAATTTGTGATATGAAATTAGAGATGTACATATCTCCGAATTAAAATTTTTGAAGACAAAAAATAAAATTTTTGAGGAGTTGACATGGGATGGAATCATCGAATTGGAACAAGTAAGTTCGTAGGATCAATTGGCTGATATTTTCACAAAAGCATTGGACAAGCAAAAGAAATTTCTGAGAATGATGTGTCTTCATCGTGTGCGAATGTGAACAGGCGATTTCGACACCTAACGCACATCACATATAATCAAATACAATGAGTCTTCTTACAATTTCTGAAATTTAAAATAGCATTCAGTATATATATATATATATATATATATATATATATATATATTCCAGCCCTAATATTAAGAATTTAAGTTGAAATTGGAATAAACATTAGCAGCCATCCCCGGAGATCGTGATTCAGGTCTGGTTAGTACATTAAATTGGTTATTAAGCCACCTAATAAAACCACCTAGGTGCACTGATGTCATTTTTAGTCAAATGTGTATGATCATTATCGGCGTTTCTATCGTGGCTAGTACATGAAGGTGGTCTTTGAGTTACCTAACTTAAACCACTTAGTGCGTATAATGCCATGCCGCCTTTGGTTTTTTCTATGAAGTTTTATTTTGGTTAGGTGTTCTTGCAATATTTTAACTCAAGTTTGAATTTTGACATTTTCTCTTATTAGTAAAGTTTTATTGTAATCATTTTAAAATTCCCATCTGTTTAAATAAAAATCTTCTTATTTCTACACAATACATGGTTAACACGTTCGCGGACATGACTTCTTATAACTTTTTCGTTTTTTAACACTTTCGCGCAAATCAGCCACACAACTTTTCCGTTTTTTAAGAAATGAGATGACATATTTGTCAATTCTCGCAACAATCCTGTGTATGGTTTGCTAGTACCCCCATCAAGCGCCTCCCCGGGTGGCGGATAGGGGAATGCTTGCCAGATATGGTAGGTACCGGGGAAATTAAATACTCGGGGCGGACCAAAAACTAGCACACCAAAGCTAAGGTGGTATTACATACGCCGATGGCTACGTGGCTAAGAAGGTGCTTAGTCGTTAACATGTGAACTCTGAAATTGGCGTCATTCGGTTTAAACCCATAGCCTTCCTATGATAACATAGAGCTCTGTCATAGACGACCGTTAATTTCTCGTGCTACTCGTGGGAATAAAATAAAAATTTATGATGAAAATAATAGCATATAATAATATTAGGAAACGAGACGGATTCGTCTATAGAAGCATCAAATCAACCGGGCCGCTCCATATATTCTTCGGATGCTAGTACCATAGATTCTGGGGGGAACCAACCCTTGGCAAATAAAGGGAACAACTTTCCTAAGAGCATGAAAATGTTGAGATCACCACCTCTAAATGTAAGTAGACGTACACTACAGTTAAAGACAACTGTGCCAACAGCGACTGCGTCCACAGTAACTGCAAAAGACGCAGTCTCGACTGAAAAAGGAACTTCATTACAAATACCGAGTGCATCAACAAACATTATAAACACGAAGTTTCAGAAAATGGAGAAACTAATCGCGCAGCTGAGCAATAAAGTTCCTGAACTTAAGAGAGAAAACTCTACACTAAAAATAAAAAAAAGGTTAAAAATAGTAAAGCTGAGGATTCAGCACGAGCTAACAACCTGCCTGTCAACCATATTCAGCCATTAACTAGTCAACATCATTCAAATAATTCCAACTGGTTGCTGCAGCAATTTTCAGTCTCTCAACAGAATAATAGATTTAATGCTCTGAGTATAGAGGATTATTTCACAGATGAGGAAGAACTGGAAGAAGAAGTTTCCAGAGCTAATAATAGAAATCCTAAGAAACGTAGGCGCACAAAAACGAAAACTCCCCCAAAAAATAATACACAAAGTGTGAACAGTAACACTGAACAGAAAAACCCAAAAATACCACTGCGTCCATCCATTTATGTGAGCAATATTAACAATTTCGAACTTTTTCGACAAAAAATAATAAAAACCACTAGTGGATCAACTAATTTTAAGGCGCTTTCAAATAGTGACATTAGAATTACCTTTCAAAATGAAAATGATTACAGAAATGTCAAAACAATTACTGGAAGAATTAAAAAATGAATCTAGCAACCAACTAGAAAATATCCAATATCACACCTACCAGAGAGGCTTACCTTCTTCTATTAGTCACGATGAAATTAAAGCAGACTTAGAAAAAATAGAACATGAAGCCGCAGGTATTACCAACATATACAAAATGGTCACAATTGATGGTGTAAAAGTCATGAAACACTTTCCATTATTTTACATCGACTTAAAGCAAAAAAACAACAATAAAGAAGTATACAATATCAAGAAACTTGCGTACTGTATAGTTAAAATTGAGCCACTTAACAAGACAAGGGGAATTTCACAATGTACGAATTGTCAACAACTTGGACATACCAAGAGCTTTTGCTATCGTCAAACTAAATGCGTTAAATACGCGGAAAATCACCACACGACAAAATGCAAGAAAACACCAGATATCGCGCCTTCTTGTGCTCTTTGTAAACAGCAAGGGCATACTGCAAATTATAAAGGATGCCGAGTATATCAGAACACAATTAAAAGTCAACAGAATAATATAGAACAAGCGCAGTGCACCGATTACAAACCAAAGTTGCTAAACCACAAACAACAATCACACCATCCACAGTTGGATTATCCTATGCGCAAATCACCAACGAGTCTAATGACATTGAAATTAAAATGCTTAGCCAAATTCAATAGTCACTTGGTCATTTAGCAGAGAGGGCGGCAATACTGGAAATCTATATCTATCCACCAAGCGAAAAAGTCAACATACTCACAAATGATTAACTCGTTCCTACGCATTGTAGCTTGGAACGCTAATGGGTCCAACCAACGAGCCCAAGAACTGGAAATATTTCTCCATACAAACAACATTGATAGTGCGCTGATTTCAGAGACGCACTTCTCCAACAAAAGCTTTATCAGAATAAGGGGTTTTAATTCCTACTGGACAACCCATCCTAGTGAAAGAGCCAGAGGTGGTTCAGCTGTACTAACTAAAAATAATATCAAACATAACCAACAAGAGGATATTCGTGAAAACAATTTGCAAGCAACTGTTATCTCAATCCAATATAATGACGCAGATCTAAATATTGCAGCAGCGTACTGTCCTTTACGACATACACCAACGAAGTTACAATTTAATAACATCTTCAATAAGCTCGGTCCAAGATTTATTATTGGAGGGGACTACAATATAAAACATACAGCTTGGGGTTCCAGGCTTATTTCTCTTGGGAAAGGAAACACCTTGTTCAATGCCATTCATGAAAACAAATGCGAAAATCTGTCCCCAGGGGGGCCAACGTATTGGCCAACGGATGCAGGAAAAATACCAGAAAAATTGGAAGAGCTATAGTTGAATTAAAAGTTAGTATTAAAAGCAATGAAGAATTGGAACAACAAACAAACAATTTTATTGAATACACCCGACTGCCAGACTAGCTACTTCTGAATTAAAGGACAAAGCGGAGATTGAAGTCAAATACCCGGCTGAAATCAAGGAACAAATCAAGATAAGAAAAATGGCGAGGAGAATATGGCATCTCACCAGAAATCCCGCTGACAAGACAACTTTTAATCGAATAAGTAACAAAGTCAATAGGCTAATCAAAAATTTCAAACAGAATTGCCTCGATAACTACTTAAGCGGGCTAGGTCCAGAAATGGATAAGGACTACTCGTTATGGAAAGCAACAAAAAGATTTAAACGATCTGTAGTTCGAGTACCACCTTTAAGGAATGCTCAAGGCAGTTGGGTTCGACAAGACAAAGAAAAAGTTGAACTCTTTGCTCAACACCTAGCAGCAGTGTTCCAACCCCATGACATTCAATCCAAAATTGATGTAACACCTGTTTATCAACCAAATCAGGACTTTAAAAGGGTCACGCCAATGGATGCTGAAGAAATCGACAAAAATCTAAATCATAAAAAAGCACCACGAATTGATGAAATATCACCGGGTCTATTCAAGGAACTTCCACGTAAAGCAATCATCTTGATCACATACTTATTTAATGCCTGTATGAGATTGAAGTATGTACCCAAATGCTTCAAAATGACCCAAATAATTATGCTAAAGAAACCAGGTAAATCAGATGAAGAAGTAACATCATACAGACCAATCTCACTCCTTCCGACCTTATCAAAGCTGTTCGAGAAACTGCTGCTAAAACGTCTAAAGTCAATGGTAAACGTTCCTGATTTTCAATTTGGTTTCAGGAATAACCACTCCACAATAGATCAAGTCCATCGAATAACTGCGGTAATAAAGCAACCGTTAGAATAAAAGAAATATTGCCCCGCCGTATTTCTTGATGTATCCCAGGCCTTTGATAGGGTTTGGCATGAGGGATTGAAATTCAAGATGAGCAAAATGCTACCACAAAACTATTGCCAGCTGCTTGAATCATACCTCTCTGATCGTCAATTCAGAGTCATTCATGAATAAACATTTTCTGACTTTTATCCAGCGAATGCGGGAGTTCCGCAGGGAAGCGTATTGGGTCCCCTCCTCTACCTTCTTTATAATGCGGACATACCTACAACGAATAAAACGAATCAGCAAACGAATCTCAACCAAGAGCAATGGAAAATCTTCAACGAGCAATGGACAACGTTACTAAATGGACAATTGACTGGAAAATCGCACTGAATGAGCTCAAATCAACCTATGTGACATTTACGCTCCGACATAAAAATAACCCTCTTCATATATACCTCAAAAGGGTACAAGTGCCGCCTCGGTGGCAAAGTAGTTAGCATGCTTGCTCCAGCGACTGGAGGTCCCGGGTTCGATTCCCGGTGGTGACAAAGGAAAAAATTTCACGGCTGGTTTAGGATCAATGAATTAATCACTCATTATCCGAAATGAAAATATGATTATGAAACCTCATTTTGAGGCGGACAAATCCCTTGATGGGATATAGTGCCAAAGAGAGAGAGAGAGGGTGCAAGTGCCGCAGGCTGAATCAGCAAAATACCTTGGTCTGCATTTAAATTCAAGGCTCAACTGGAAACATCACGTGAGACAAAAAGCTGAACAGATACGATTGAAACAACGTCAAATGTACTGGTTAATTGGACATCATTCCAAAATGAACCTGTATTGCAAAAGACTGGTATACCAGACTATCTTCAAATCAATATGGATGTATGGTGCGCAGCTATGGGGTTGTACACATAAATCCAATAGAGACATTATACAACGAAGCCAAAATAAATTTCTTCGAATGTTGACCAACGCCTACCGATTTGTGTCTAACAAGGAAATCTACAATAATTTAGAAATACAATTGATAGACGACGTTATCCGCGAATGTGCCATAAAACATGAAAAGAGACTTCTTACCCCTACCAATCTTGAGGCCATACAACTACTGGACAGTACAAACGAAGTAAGGCGGCTCAAACGAATCAAACCCCATGAGCTAACCGTACGAAAATTATAAACCAAGGGAACTGGACACTGGTCCAGCAGACCCACACAAGTTTATGCTTATCTCATAAGTACTTATGTCAACCTTACTAATGAATTAATAATATTTAAGATTGTAGTAGCCATATCAATAAAGTTGTTAAAAAAAAATCTCAACAATTCATTCCTTTCCGCGACGAAATATCATTGCAAGCGCGAACGTGTTAAATTTGCTTATAAATTTGTATTTTAGAAAACATTCTAAATTTTTTATTTAAAAAGAGGTTTGAGTTGTTCTCTAAAAAAACGTATAAATGTACTAAAATTTCCAATAAGAATTATTATTCCCTATTTGAATTCTGTGTAACAGTGTTATACCAAGTAGTACTTATCAAGCTTTTCATTCGTTTCTTTAGCCATTAATTTTAAGATAAATTGGCTTTAATGGTCTTTTGGTTATTGGAATAAAAAAAATATTGAACGCGAGGAAAATATGTACAAAGCACAGTAAAACACATTTTCATTCCAATTTTTCACGTATATCGTGTTTATTATGGTTTGAATATTGATTACGTTTCCAACTGAAATAAAAATATTTACTTAATACGAGCGTTTGTGGTATGTTCATGGATTTATAGTATATAGTATATAATAACTAAACTGAAATATGGCTGTTAACTAAATACTAGCTGACTTGTGACTGAATAATCAGTCACGTGAATACATTTTGTTGAATTTTTGGTTAAGAAATGATTAAGAAGATTTTTTAAGATGTAAATTTGATGCACTTTTATCAAAAATAAAGTAAATTAATATACGTGGTTAATTTTTAAATCTTAAACGGCAGGCACGCGTGCAAATGTACAGTATGACTTACGTGTCAAGTCAAATATTCATATCTCAAACAGGAAGCGCCCGCTCGGTATCACATGATAACTTACGCACCCAAACTAAATATTAAAATCTCAAAAGGGAAAAGCACACAATTGCTGAGGCGAACTTTCATCTAAATATTTCATAAGAAATGTACAAAAGGATAATAAAATAGTAGTAGAAGGTAGATTATAAAATAGTAAAATACATTACAATTTACATGCACAGAATCTCTTTAAAAAATTCATTCTTTGTTGTGATGCGCACATCCCGATCAGCTGATTGATCGCTTGTCTCAACGATAAACACCTTGAGTCCGTCAAATGAGCGGCATCGTGAAAAGGCCACATACATCTGATCATGCGTAAATACAGGGGCCGGCAAGTACCTTTTTCAAGCTTTAACCCTGACTCTTGTTGATGGTTATGGCGAACTCGAGCTGAACCGGAAATTGAAGGCGAGACATTTTAAATGAGAAGATGCCTTCCGAGGGTGGGAGCTTAATGCGTGGGATGAGAACGCGCTCGCCTTTTGAGAAGCCAGTCAGCACCTCACATTCCAGAATGTAGCGGTTTATTTTTGCGACACGCATGCGTGTTTCATTGATTCGACCCTTGCTAGTGTTTAGATTCCTCATCAAACGAACGATCGCGTTTACTTTTAGCGGGATGGCATTGCGCGGCAATCCGGACCCTTCAATCTTGATGAGAAACTCGACGAATAAGCGGAGTTCCTTATGCATGTCGTCACTCTCAAGTTTATCAGCACTATGTTTGACTTCTTGTTCGTCGGGCAGGAGGTCAAGCACCGGCTGATTGGTTAGCGCGTTCTTGGATGCAAGGATGGTGCGCTCCTAGATGGTTACCTCGGCTGGTGTTGTGTTGATGTCATCCTACACGAAATCGATCACACTTTGAGGATGTCTGCCGAAAGTGTGATCGAGTCGGTTTAGGGAGTGCAAATTTACCGATTTTTCAATTTACCGGTAAACGGTAAATTTTGTGTAACGTCGGTAATTTATCGAAAATTTACCGGTTAATTGAATTTAAATAATAATTTGGTACTATGCCTTAGCTATTAAACCAGTGAAAAAATAATACACCAGTGCTTGAAACAAATTAATGTACGCGCGGTTATAAAATAAAATAATAAAAAAAAATCATTACATAAAATAAAATTCATATCACAAAATAATTGTTTATATACGCTGTGTTTGGCGCGTGGACCGACAACATTTTTTGGCAGATTGGAGGAGGGAAGGGGAGGGGGCGGGGGTATCATTTGGAGGCTTTCATCCCATGGAATTGATGTTCTAAGTAGGCCGGTAAATGAAATATAATATTTTAACTTTGTTTCAAGTAACCCAAAATCTCGCCTTTAAATTGTCACTTTTGTGTTTGTAGTCGAAAAGGCACGAAATAGCTTTTATTGTATTCTGCAATATGATTTTGTTTTAAATAAATCATTATACAATTAATTTGTACAATAAATTGTATAATAAATCAATATTAATCATTGTACAATAAATCATTATACATTATACAATTGGTTTAAGAAAAACAATTGGTTTAAGAAAATTGACTTATGGGCTTCCAAATCCTAAAAACTTTGTAGAAGTATGAAAAATGTCACCATCTAAATTCATTTAAAAAAAACTTATGGTTATTTTTAAATTAGTTTTTTTTTAAATCTCTAGTTTATGCCTTTTTCAATGTATACTGACATGTCATAGAAATCACTCATTTCGTGCTAAAATACAAAATATCAGGGTTAAGAAAATACCTTTTAAGATATTAATAAATTTGAAATCAACTTCATTTATTAGATTTATTTCAGAATGATCTCCTCAATTCCGTATATGCATCCACGGCATCTTTTTTTAATCTCCACGGTTGTTTTACGAAGTTGCATTACATTTTTTTTTCAAATGCGGCGCTTATCCTTTCAATCGAAAATTCTCTTGTGAGTACCCCTATTGCGTACACAAATTCCTTAGCACGTCCCTAGAGATCCAAGGGTGTGATAATAAATAGGAAAACCCCTACCAATCAGCATGTCTTACAAAACTGGTAAAAACAGCTCAGATAGCTCATTCTGAACAAATTCGAGATAAATATTTTCGGAAAGGTGTTCTGGCGCATAATATGAACATGTAAGGTTTTGACCAATAACACTAGCCCCAACATTAACGCTGAATTTCCTTTGGAAAGAATCCTGCCTTTTCTTGTGTGGATTTTAGCCTTTACTGCCCCATGAAGCAGATTATGTAAATTCACAATTCTCTCAAGACTCATTTGTCCACAAAATCCATAAATCTACAAAACTTCAGCCGTCTAGCATTATCACCCTTTTCGTGGTGACCTAGAACAATTAACAATTTAACAAGAACAAAGTGAAATACACGGGCACTTCCGGTAACAGATAGGGACATATTGATTGAACAGCACAAGGCAATTAACACCCGGTTTACTTATTTTTTAAAATCTATCAATAACTTAAAAAACATTTTCTTAACCCTGGCACAAATAACTCTGACAAAATAATATCTCGTATTTTGACCACAAAATAAGGGTTTTCTATGACATGTCATGGCATAAACTAGGGAATTTTTTAAAGCAAAATTAATTTCAAAATAACCATAAGTTTTTTTTTAAATTTATTTATATTGTGACGTTTTTCATAATACTACACATTTTTTTGGATTTAGAAGCCCATAAGTCATTTTTCTAAAACCAATTGTATTAAATAATGATATATTTAGAATAAAATCATTAAATTGTAGAATACAATAAAAGTTATTTCGTGCCTCTACGACTACAAACTCAAAAGTAACCATTTAAAGGCGAGATTTTGGGATATTTAACCGTCTGAGTCCCAGGGGGTATTGAAAAAACACTGCCGAAGAATCCCAAAGAGCGCAATCGCGCTTTCTTTAAATGAGAGAAGAAGATAAAATGAATGAGATGAAAAGGCAATCTATTGAGACAAACCTAATATAAAATGTAATATTTACATTAAAAGGAGCTGTGTGATGTACTTGCTTCAGTAATCTGACAATCGGTAACGCGCCGTCAGTTGTCGACAATGTTCGAAATGTGTTGGGTTTTCTCGACATAAAATCTCAAAAGCGCTATCGCGCTGCTTGGGACTCAAACGGTTAAAACAAACTTAAAATATCATATTTCATTTACCGGGCTACTTAGAACATCTATTCCATGGGATGAAAGCTTCCAAATGACCTCCCTACCCCTCCAATCTGCCAAAAAATCGTTTCATTAAATAAAATTCATTTTATAAATCTTCAGTAAGTATAGCTACTTTATTCTACATAATAATTAATGAGTGAATCCTATACCTTATATAAATCCTTTGTTCAATTAAATTTAAAATATGCCCTCCATTTTTTTTCAATGAAATGCGCCTTGTTATATACTAGCACTGAATTGTGCGCTATTAATTATAAATATATTTTTACCGAAAAATCGGCAAATTTGTAAAAATTTACCGATAAATCGTAAATATTTTTTATACGGTAAAAACGGTAAATCGGTAAATCGGTAAACGGTAATGCACTCCCTAGTTCGAGCATTGCCGTTTCCAACAGAAAGCAAATATTGCGCAAACTCGTCCTCACCTTCATCGACGCGCATGTTCTTGGTGAGTGTAAACTTATTTACCAATTTCCAAAGCGGGTTATACTTGATGGTCGATTCGCAAGTTTGCGCGCTTCCCGCCTTCAGGTAGTCACCACACATGAGGATGATTTTCCCAGCTAATGGAACACGCACTACCCGTCTATGATTGTGAGCTCTGCTCCTGGCATGATTAACTTTATTAATTTAAATCGCGCGTTAACCATTAAGCAACTTTGAAATTGATTCGCGCGCCGACAGTGTTGCAATTTCGAATCTGAATCGCATACCAACTGTTTTACAACTTTGAATTTGAATCGCGCGCCACTAATTTGAACAAAAATATTTGCTTTTTGGTCATCCCATAAAATTCTCAAATGTTGCAAGATTTCACGCGCACAAAAACTTGGAAATTTTCTGAAACCACCTGAGGTACCCATTTCGGTTACTTTCCGGTGGAATTTTTCCGAATTTTCTAGCCCACGCACAGCGCAATATTTATGTCGACCTACCCTGACAAAATCTAACGGATCGGATCATGTTTAGGGGTCATTTTAGGGTTGAGTATGAAAAAATTAAGAATATTAATATAATAGATAGATAGAAGATAGATAGAAGCTGACCTTCGACTGAATAATCAGTCACGTGAATATATTTTATTGAATTTTTGGTTAAGAAATAATTAAGAAGATTTTTAAAATGTAAATTTGATACACTTTTATCAAAAATAAAGTAAATTCATATACGCGGTTAATTTTTAAATATTAAATAGAGTGTCATGACAAAATTGTATTTTTACTCTCACAACTATTAACACCAAAATGTATGTAAAATCATTTTATGTTCCCTGTTTTGTTTAATTGAGATTCAATTACAAATTTTCTACTCATTTTGTCATCACAGTGTGTCATCACAAAAACATCGGCAATTTTAATAAATTTTGTCATTGTCACGGTGTAATGCGCATGATCATAGATTCAATATAAACATATTTTGTCATGGCATTCTGGCGTCGTAACAAAATTTTGCTGAAAACACCTGAAGTACCCGTTTGAGGTACTTCCCGGTGGAATTTTTCCGATTTTTCTAGCAAAGGCACACCGCTATATTTATGTCGACCTACCTTGAAAAATTTAAACGGATCGGATCATGTTTAGGGGTCATTTTTGCGTTGAGTTTGAAAAAATTAAGCGTATTAATATAATAGATAGATAGATTACTAGCCTGAAGAATCGAGATGAGATGTCCAAAGAGTTAAAGTTGTTAAATAGAAATTCTGGAGTTATTGACACATAGCCTTTACATAATGCAATCGATGAAAGATGTCCAACTTACGTCACAAAAAATACGTCACATGTGCGGATAGTCAAGATGCTACACATTGGTCTGATCATTTTTCCATAATTATAATGAAAAAGCCCTAACATGGAAATTATGTGCAGCGAATTCTGGAGATTTTCTTTACGCGACAACTCCAACAGCAGAACCTGGATGCAATAATTGGAGACAAAGGAACATAAGGTCATGTGGATTGAAAGATATGTCTACAAAAAAAAAATAAACAAACAAACAATCCTAGTTAGCACATTTTTAAGATGATATTCACGATATTTAAACTTCCATATTGGTAAGATAATTTAAACACTGTACAAAAACAAAACGAAAATATTAAAATTGTGCACTATGATAATAAACAGAAACCTTCAATCGCGATAAATAAATCTATTTGATAAGAGATGGCGCGCAAAGTAATTGCATGTAGGTACCTTAGTCACTCAGATTAAGATATTTTTTTCTTCACTCACATGAGGGTAAAACATAACACTTTGGCTAGAGAGCAGACATTTTAGAATTCCTCTTTATTTCAACAACCCAGGTTTTTTAGAGATCGTTTAGACAAAACTACTATGCTTTTGCGTTTAATTCAATAAGCCATGAATATATAAATATTCTAAAATGATAATGTTTCAAAACGAAATTCGTTTTATTACAAAATCTCAAACTTCAACTACTTGACAGAATGTTATGAAACTTCAGATTTTGTTTTTTAAGGTTACCACTTCTCAAAAACGGGCATTATAAGGTCCTAAAACTTTTATACTGCCGTGATTTTATTCAACCTGAAGCCACCTGTTGTGTGACGTGAAAGTGCGATTTAACATTAGTGACCACATCTAGTAATCAGATCTGGGACTTTTCAAACAAGGTATAGTATTTCTAGCTCTCTTCCAAAACAAATCATTACTTTAGAACTAATGATATCACCCAGCTACGTGATAAAATGCCATATGTATATAAGTTACATGCAGGGTATTTATGTGACCGACAAACATATTCAAACGCGACTCTGTATATATGTTGCAAATTTTCTAATAAATTATGTTAAATATTCATAATAAAATATGTTTTATTACTCATGATAAATTTTGCATGTACATACATACATAATAATTTTACGTGTGAGTCGGTAATTATAGGTATATACCCAAGCTGATTCGAATCAAACATATATAAACGTACGAATACCCACAGCCATGCAATTTATTGCCAATTCATATAATGTTGTAAGTGCGTGTACCTTTCATGTACTTCGATATGAGATCAAAATACAATATTTTCAAACATTTTGATTAAATTTTTTGGTTGTTTCCGTTCCCCTGCACGGTCGCAAATTTATTTACATACATTTTACACTGCAAAATTGCATCTACAAAATTATCAAAATCACGACCGAATCGTATTAAAAAGGTTATCGTAGCGAATTAAATATATAAAGAAGAAATACAAGTCTTTTCTTAATTTTAGTTTTATATCGGTCAATATAACTAACCACTGGTTTCTTATCACTACATAATTTGATTTGTATGTGCCCCCGCACACAAACCGCACTACCATACAACCACCACATATAATTTGTCAATAAAGTATGTTATTGTTAATGGTGTACGGAGGTAATACCCGAAAAAATCTCAAACACATTTCAGTAATTGAACAAATTTATCAATTTTGTAAAGACTAAAGACGAAAAAATATACTAAAAGCTCAAACAGCTTTCCAAAATGAGTAATAAATCTCAATTTACCCCCATGGTGCCGATGTATGTGCTGTGTGTATATGTGCGTGCTTTGTTGTGACTGTAAGTTATATCCATATGTGTACATGGTATATTGAGTGTCTTGTATCGTAAAAGATTTTACTCTCAGGTGCGCGCAATCGACATAGCAGCGCACAGTGTTAATATTCAAGTGATGTCATTTTAGTCAATTTCATGTGTCTATTACGATATAAACAGTGCGTACATACCATATATATACAATACAGTCACACGATGATAATTTATATACCCGTATTATTATATAACGTTTGCTTATGTACAGTTGATTATTTATCCAAGACGGTTTAGTTCAATATCGCAAATGAGAAACGTAAATTCCATACTCGTATGTGTGTCTCTATATCGCACATTTCATCTTTTCGTTGTCATTGTACGTGGTGTGCAAGAAATCTTAAGACATTTTTGTTAATGTGTATTTAAGAATTTATATTCTTTTGTGTTACATGTGACATGTTATATTTACTATATATATACTTGCGTATATACATACATATATATACAATGTTTACGTTTCGTTGGGCAAATGACATCCAGGTACTCGCACTTTTTACGCTAAATATTTTGTAATTCCAACAAAATAAAAAATTTCGTAGATTGACAGAATTTATTACGTAAGACTTTTAGTATTCTATAAAGATTTTTTGTGTATAGGATACACATGTGGGGGTGACATATACGTTTTAATACAAGGTGGGGAACCTTTTTTACTTTATCGAATTGAGCTGCGAAACGAAATCGATATAAACATTTCTGTGGCTAATTAAATTTAATAGAATTAATTGCAGTTTTATTAGTATTACCTAATTAGTTATAGAACAGTGTTTAAGGTGACATTTAACTTGCTTTAATGACATTGAAATGCAATACAGGGCTGTATTCATTTTATAAGGGTTTGCTATTATTACGGGTGATAAACTTTAAATCTTAATTCAAAAAGTAAGTCCGCGCCGGTGCATATCTGTAATCGAATCACTAAAGTTAGCAGAACCCATAAGGCATAAAATTTCCAAGACACCATAGTTTCCCCGATCTATCTATTCTGAACCGGTGTGAACCGGCTACACAAAAGAAAAGCGAATTTTCGACATTGATTACGATCGGTGATGCTAATACACACAACTAAGACCCTCTGTTGTAGTGCAGAAATCAGCGCTGACCTACCGTTCATGTTAATGTACAAGTTAACATGATCATGGAGCTTGCCATGTGCAGGTGGTAAAACTGTAAAAGGTGTGAATGAATGGTGTGTGCGTGAATGAAAAGGGGAGTATTAATTGACCTTCAAGGGACATTAAATCCACTGGACAATTAATACTTTCATTAAAAAAAACGGAGTCATACATCTGTTTTTGATGATGAGCGACCAGTCTACCCGGCCGACGTTGTTAACGGGGGAAATCGTTGAAAAGGTTCACGACATGATTTTCGCTGATCGCCGAACAAGAGTACGGAAAGTAGCAGAGGCCATAGGCGTGTGTACGGAACGGAAATTAATATTTTAATTGATATCGTAAGTGTGACATAGGTGTCAATGGGTGCCGCAATTGCTCACAGTGGATAATAGGCGGATACAAATTGTCATGGCTAAACTGCATGAACTGCGCAATGAATTACTGCCACACCCACCGTACTCGCCCGACCTGGCTCGCTGCGCTTTCTTTCTGTTCCCCAACATGAAAACATGCGTAATTTGAAGACTTTGAGAAATCGCATTTTTGGAGGTGTTAAAGAAGTCCAAAAACGTTGGGTATTAACCTTAAAGGAGATTACGTCGAAAAATAAAAAAATAAAAATTTAAAAAACTTGCGCCTTCATTCCTAACACGAGTACTTATTAATCGATCCTCGTACTAATCATTCATGCTGAAATATCAAATGGGTTTTAAATATGCATGTGAAGTTTATACTAAATTTATCCTAAAACAAAAAAAAAATTAAAAGTTAGGATTAACTTAGGAAAAACTTCACACGTCTATGAAGTGACATGAAGTTTATACTATTTTATTCCTAAAATAACAAAATAATAAAATTTTTGAGCATGTGTTAGTGAATTGCCATCATTTAGAGTAGATAGTCTTAACCTAGATACGCTTCCAATATCAAGGAAACCGATGCCAAAATCCTGCAACCTCATTTAGTATTACGTGGTAACCGTCTAACCGGACGGCTTAAATAAATATGGAGCGCTATGGACTCCAGGCACCATTAGAGTAGGTAGAATTCATTAGAACTTTATGAAACTTGCTGAGTAGATAGTCATAGCCTAGATACGCTTCTATTATCAAGGAAACCGATGCCAAAATTCTGCAACCTCATTTAGTATTACGTGGTAACCGTCTAACCGGACGGCTTAAATAAATATGGAGCGCTATGGGCTCCAGGCACCATTAGGGTAGTTAGAATTTATTAAAACTGTATGAAACTTGCTGAGTAGATAGACATAGTGTAACGGAATTATCTATAATTCCGTCACCAAAATCTATCCCATTAAGATCATCTTATAATCGCATGACATTGAAGATTATAATCTTCACCTATATCCCAATAATATAAATCATGCCAAACTCTCATATTTTTCTTTGTTATCTCTATGCGTTTATTTAATTGAAGGTCATCATTTTAATTCATAATGGAATTATTATGAATCTTTTGAATAAACGTGAACTATGTCTGTAATTTGATTACACCTTTTTTCCGTGCTCGTTGCATGTGCTTGGCAAGTGTATTTGTTGTTGTTCTGTATAGTATCAACACTATATAGAATAGAAAACCGTGTATTTTGGAGTATATGCATTAAAATCGGAAATATCCAACTCACACCTTAATTAATAGCAATTTCCGTTTGTCACCCAAAGTAAAATAATATGTGGCTGAGAAGGCATTTTCGTCTTTCGTGTGAAAAGACAATTTGATTTTTCTTCCCCCCTCCTTCTCAATCAAATTATGGGTGATAAGAAAAAGATTACCGGTGAGGCAGTCAGTTTTTAGATAGGCCAGCGTGTGGTCAAGTTTTTTTTGTGTAGTAAGTTTTAAGTCAGTTTTTGAATAGACCAACGGCTGGTCGATTTAGTTTTCTTGAGTGAGTTTTTTAGCGCGGTGGCGAGCATTAACTTGTTTTAGTGGTGACAGTTTTTAAAGTTTTTTTTTTTTTTTTTAGTGTAATTTGCCTAGTTAATACTTAAATTAGTGTGTTAGTGTATTGTGTGTTTTTTTTGTGTATAAGCATCAATAGGTTTAAATAAAGTTAAAATTGTGCAAAGACAAAACTTGTGGGTTCAGTGTTATTTTTTATGTGTTGTTGTGTATCAGAGTGTGCGGCCGGGAGAATTTTTTTTTTTCTCTTTAAAGGTGAGTATATATATGTAAGTATACTAGGATAGAGTGTTAATTTGGTCTACTAACAACTTACCAAAACCAGTGACAGATTGTTCCTCTAACGGTCTTTTTAAGACAGGAACTGATACGGCCTAGGCTGTTCCTTTCCTCTCTGTTGGAGCCGATCTGTCACGCCTATATTACTAACAAAGGCAAAGTGGCCAAGTTATTTATCATAACGAAGGCCAGGTAGAAGATAACTCACTAAGAGTCATAAAATATACACGCCCATAGTCGGCTCATCAGCGCGATGGGTTGACAATCTTTGTTTTTTTTTGTTCTATTCCACCACACTTCTGGGTCCGAGACCAGCCATAATCCTACTGTTTAGATTAATTCTTTCTCTTGCTTCCCCCCAAATTGATAAGCTGTTCGCGGTTAACCAGACTGCTATCTGGGCATCCTCATCCCCACGCCGTTCCCTCTACACCGACTGAGCTGCGGGAACAAATGCCGCGAGGGATGCCATACAGATAGTGGTAATTCTATGAAATGGGTTTACCTCTACCGCATGTAGAGGCTAACCTGTTTCAATAGCCTAGATACGCTTCTATTATCAAGGAAACCGATGAAAAAAAAATCCTGCAACCCCATTTAGTATTACGTGGCAACCGTCTAACCGAACGGCTTAAAGAATTATGGAGCGCTATGCACTCCAGGCACCATTAGGGTAGTTAGAATTCATTAGAACTGTATGAAACTTGCTGAGTAGATAGTCATAGCCTAGATACGATTCCATTATCAAGGAAACTGATGGCAAAATCATGCAACCTCATTTAGTATTACGTGGTAACCGTCAAATCGATCGGCTTAAAGAATTATAGAGCGGTATGCACTCCAGGCACCATTAGAGTAAGTAGAATTGATTAGAACTTTATGAAACTTACTTAACATATAATTTTATGGTCTGTTAGTTTTTCTTATAATTAATAAAACCATTGCCATACTGGTGATAATTTATTTTCCCTAGCTCGTTATTTGACTTAATTTTTTTCTGCTTTTTGCTTCGTCAATTTTTCCAATTTGTATTCAGTATATGTATTTGAAATATGGTTAAATTTTATTTTTGAGCAAAGTCTTTTTATACTATACATCTTCGGTATATTAAAATTTATATGCATTATATATTCTTAAATTTTAATGAAGCGCCTAAATGATGACATTACACATACCAACGCAAAAAAAAATTATTTTGATTTTTAGGATAAATTTAGTATAAACTTCACATCGGTTTTTAAATATTCTTGTGTTACCTAAGTAAGAAAGCGTTCTTCCCGTTGAAGCACTGGCCCACGCCCAAAGATTTCACATGGTATATATGCCCATTTTTCATCTATATATCTTCTATATTTTGCAACGTATAGGAGGACGTTACTCCTTTATTAGCAGGACGTTACCTCTCCCCTCTCCCCCGCATCAGTCGTAAGTTTGTTAAGCTTCCACCATCTAAGTAGAAGTTTGCCTTACAACCTACTATATAAATACTACTACGGTTTACATGGTCTAGTCACTAACGTGCGACGGGGTGATGGTAGACCGAGGAGGAGGTCTTACTATGATCAAAGTCGAAAGGACATCATGAAGAGGGGAATGAGAGGCAACGCGCGTACAAAAAGGCAATTGAGAACATCAACAATTGTATTACACAGGTGTCCTGCAACCCGCCAAAGGTAACACCGTCATCAAACATTACACTGAATGAGGACGACGAACAACAAGATATGATAGAGCAGCTAAAAAGGATCAATCGAATGTCGAATCTGATAAGATAATCCAATTTATTCTCACACCATCATTCACAACGTCATCATACAACATCAGCGAGAGTATTTCAAAATCATCAAGATCAAGATTCAAAAACATACCGTTGAACAACCTACACAAGTCAAAACAAACAACGAGTTCAGCGGAGCACCACCACAACAAGATGTCAACATACGTTTATTACACCGAAATATAGATGGTATAATATAAACTGAGATTAAGTATCTCAAAATAAAAATCGATCAGATAAATTCTCACATCAACGAAGTCGATCAAATACACAAAAGTATCGGAATTGGATGAGGCAGATCGCTATAAATACTACACTGAAGAATACTATGGGGCCTTACAAGATAAGGTAGAGAAAATAGTAATCAAATTACAACAGAAGATTCAACAGCTAAACCATCATTAAATCTGCCAAAGATGGGCATATCAACGTTCTATGGTGAATTCGAACTGCCATGCATTCTAGAAATATGTCTATGAATGCATGCCAGTTTTACTATTCACCTTAAAAATCGGACTGACTTTGCTGGGAATATCGGATATGGAAACTATGTTGGATCATCGACATGATCGAGCATCAGCTCGTTGAACGACATCTATTCCACGGAAAATATTAAGATGCCGAATATTACACAAGTACAAGGAAACTTAGCAGTGATATTGTTCTATGATCTACAAAAGAAGATCGTATCTGATAAATGGCAGTCGTTGGACGTACGAGACAGTGTTCAGTGATGAATACAGTGTTCAGTGATGAAGTAATGCGCGGCAAGGTAGGCTAGGTAAATAAACGTGCTCAAAGTACGACTGGATCGCTTAAGACCTTAAGACTAGTACGTGAGTCGCACACACGAAAATTGGGTTGAGTGACGGCCCAATTACTTACTCTCACAAAAACCATCAAGTTATGAACCCTACACAAAGCATCGGATTAAGTTATTGGATTCATTACAACACAGGGACAGTGCTATAAAAATGGGAACAAGGAACGTGTAAAGCCTTCTAAGACCTGAGATCTTCGTAACATTTGAGCCATGTGGAAATTTATACTCAGAACGTGCTTGCACTAAAACAGCTTAGATAGTTTTGGAGTGGGATTTATACTAATTTGGGCTCGGCTTTCTCGTTCATCGGTGAGTGCAGTAGCATATTATCAACTTCCACCCTGCCAACATGCGAATATGCATGGTTTGATTACCCGCATCGCCGAACTTGCTAGAATGTACAGAGAGTCCATCCGAAATGTTTACAATTTTTTGCCGCCATTTAGACAAATACTAATAATATTGACAGTTTATACTTGATAGCCGTACAGTCAAGTGTACACGTGGTGATTGATCATGCAAAAATATTCGACTGAACATCGCGTTTTAATAGTGAAAACGTTTCACACAAGTCAATCATCAATTACATTAACATTAAGAAAAGTACGTGAAAATTCCGGAAAGAATATGGTGCTTCCAAAGCAATTTACCGGATTATCAAAGAATTTGAAGAAAGGGGAACTGTGGCAAATAAGCCAAAGTGTGTGCAACAACGTATAGGCAAAACAACAGAAAATTGATATACGTGAAAGTGTACGAGATAATCCGACGACATCGATCAGACACCAAATGCAAGAAATTGGACTGCGAGGATCAACACTAGCCAATATTCTGCATAACGACTTGAATTTATTAGCTTGGTAATGTTGTTGCTTGACAATGGCAATCCCGATTATTTTGAAAAATTAATTATGAGTGACGAAGCTTATTTTCACTTATGGACATGTAAACAAACAAAACAACCGGCCCTGGGCAGTAGAGAACCCATAAATAATTCATAAATCACCATTACATCCCGTGAAAGTGACGGTGATGTGGTGTGCAATTTGGGTTAGAACTTTTTTTTATAGGGCTGTCTAAAAAGTAAAGTTTATGCAAATAAACCAGGTGATATTGAACAACTTAAAAGGAACATTAGAGAAGAAATTAACATGCTGCTGGGTGAAATGTGTGAAAAAACGATCAAAAATGTAATCAAAAGAGCCCGCATTTGTAAGGCCCTGTATAGCCTAATCATATCGAGTACATTCTTTCATCATAAGAAACTCACAAGGCAACGTGGCGATCGGAAAAGGGAAGAACAGAAAATCAAATTCAAGAAGTGACATCGTCATGATCTGGAGGGAACATTCCACCATTAGAACTCACGTTAGATCAGAGGCGCTGACATCGACAGTATCATATGCTTGTAATTCAAATATAGAGTAGGTTCAACAAGAGCGTGCACGGCATAACTGTGCTTAAAACTATAGCAACAAATATGGACGCTTTAAAACAAACATTAGTTTAACTGCAACTGTTTAGCGGATAACATATATGAACGAAATGAGTGCGATTTATAAAAATACGATTTGAAGCGGTGGTTTTAAGTGCACATCCCAAAGGACCAAAAATGTCGGTCGCACTTGCAAAATATATAAAAAAAATCTAAAACGATTACACATTATTCAATGTACAAAAATGTTGACGATTTGCCACATAGAGGAAGAATCCGAACCACTACAAAAAAGGAGGATGAGGCCATCATCTAGTTAGTTGATGCAAATTCTTCGCTTACGCTGGATGCAACAGTGGAAAAATTGGAGAAAAATATTTTTATAGCAAAAACAACCATATACGAAATAGAATTATGTCAAACCACTGGTAACACAAAAATATACATGGAAAAGCGACTTAAGTGGACAAATGAACATAAAAACAAAGGTTTTACGAATATTGTGATGTGTTTGCCGATGTCATCCTGTCATCGATGTTTGGCCAACTAAGCAAAAAAAAAAGGATTGTCCGAACTGTGAAACACAAGCCCTAGCTCCATGTTTGGGAATGCTTCACCACTGGAGCGGGGAACTCTAATTGGATTCTGTCAGAAGACAACGATCGAAAACACTATAGCATACTCTGTTCGAAATTTAAACTCAAAAAAGGCATCACAACATTGGATTCGCCATTTCACTCACCTAATTCCAATCCGATCAAAATTTATGGGCACTAGAGATGTTAGCGCTCTAGAGTTGTCAGGAAGATATGGAAAAATGTGTCACCACAGTATGCAGAAAAATTGATTGATAGTATGGATAAAAGGAGCCAAGCAATTATTAACAGTAATGGCGACTTTACTATGTATAAGTTGGTCAGGCGCCCGACAAGGTACAACAAAGTTTCATAATAAAAACAAAAAAAAGACGTAGTTTTATTTTTTACTTAGTTTTTTGCCGTACACGCTCTTGTTGTACATACTGTAAGTGCAAATTATCATCCACACTAAATAGATAAGCTAAGAAGACCTTACGCTGGAATATCAATGCGCTAGAGACCCCGCACTCAGCTATCAGTCAGCTGTCACTGCAAATTTAGACCGGTACAATGAAAATCATAAGCCCCAATCAAACATCCAATATCAATGGCAAGCTATTCAATCAGCTATAACAGCTAAGTGGGAACCGGAAACTCGAGACGTCCACAGCCAACAAAAAGACTAATGAAGATCTGACCACAAACTGGGCTGGTGTTCTCTCAGTATGCCAAACCTACATCCGAAATCTACTAAATCGGACTGACGAAATGTCACGATCCGAGCCATTGCTTCTCTAGGCAAGAAGGTATTTGTCCCTATCCTACATAAGAGGAAATAGGCGCAGCTATTAGTAAATTTAAAAACGGATAAGCCCCGCATCGGTGAAACGGAATCCCAGTAGAATTATTAAAACACGGATGAGCTACTTTTGCACCCTATCTTTATGTCATTTTATGCCACCCTGCCTTTATGCCGTTTAGTGAATTCCACTTCTCAGAAGCTTTTTTCAGGTGCATTAATTAGAAGTACACAAAGAGTTCTGCAACATTTCTGTGGTGTTGCAGACTATCTAGATCTTTTGTAAGTCTGGGGTTGCGTTTTATTGGGATGGCACGCCGCTGAATCCTATCTATTAATTGGAGAGTAATACCATATGATCTACAAAACTTGACAGCAATAAGATGCTATTTAAAGACCCTCCCACATCTATTGAGGAACCCCTGTTTTCGTGAAGCTAACTAAGCCAATGCAACAATTGCCGTGTCTCTTGACATCCATTGATCCGGATCAGATCAAATTTCATATGGAAAACATGATTCAAATTTTGTTTAGATCACAAATTTTGATTTGAAATCGAGCAAGTGCCTTTGTGTTGTTTCATGAAACATGAACTGAATCGGATCAGATCAAGCATCAAGAAACACAGCTAATTTGTTTATTCAAATTTAATTTGTTGCTAATTTGAACAAGAACCAGGTGAATTGACTCACAACCCGCGAATCAGCGACATGGTCTTTTATCACCAAAGGGTATTCGTTATGACCTCTATTACGCGAGAATATGCATATTTTTCACCTATAAACTTGACTCGATTTCTTTCTCACCACGTAAATATTGAACTGAAATCGAAATTAAGTGAAGTGCCAACTTCTAGCCGTTTACCGTGTAGTTCTGGAAGACCGCGCTCATAAAAAGATGACCATCTCAAATGAGAAAATTACCGTGGTATAGCGCTTATCCAACCTATTTGAAGTAACATCTGGTGTGCGACAGGGCGATGCACTTGCGCCTATGCTGTTTAATCTAACATGCGAGTACGTAATAAAGTGGTATCAAAACTTTGCGTTGTTGTATTCAATAAGTCAGGCTGGAGAGGAGCAATCACCACGGCAAATTTCGGAACAAACAACCATAACTTTGACAACTAGGAAGATTTTAAATATTTTGAGTCAATTGTTCCTACCCCCTTGGGTCATCAACGCATGATATTTAGGGAGATATAAAGCATAACAGCCGGAGACCGAGTTTTATATGCACAATCAAGGCTGCTGCTATCAAAATATCTTCCTCAGTCGTGTAAACACGCACTTATCAAAGCGTAATAAGACCTGTGCTACAACTTTCAGATGTGAGAGGTGGACTATGACCACCAATGATTCTAGATTATTATATTCTTTTGAAAGAAAAGTCATCCAATCTATTTACGGTCCCGTTAAGGTTGCGGACAACGAGTACCGGCTTAAACTTAATCACGAATTTAAGCAACTCCTAGGAGACCACTATATTATCGTATTCATTAAATCTAGCCTATATTTAGATGATTGAGTTACGTTGAACGGCCCATATCGAAACGAAGATCTTCGAATAACAAAATATTTAAACTGAAGGGAGCGTGCGATGAACCGAGAGACAGTTGAAAGACCACTGTGCAGGCGGCAAAATCCCTTTATAGATCGAAATAAATTTTTTTATCACCGATTGATTTCACCATAATCAAGAACAAATCTGTAAATTATGTAAAATCGAAATCTGTAGTCCTATTCCTGAATACGATACGAAAACGAAAGTACAAGATTCTTATTCAATTTTAAATAAGAATCGTACGAATCTGATTCAATTCAAATATGAATCTTGTATTTTCGTTTTCGTATCGTATTCAAGAATAGGGCAGCTGGATTTAACGGTCGGAACTTCTCCGGTCAACAACTGAACTCTAGTAAATAAGCATACAAATTGGGAATGTTTTAGAAAGTCCTTAGAAGATAAATTTACTTAGTAGTATCGTTGCAAAATGCTGTGCAATCAGAAATCTCCAAATGTAAGCGACATACAGCAATCAGTTAGGGAAAGTACAAACAAAATGAAACGGAATACTGATGAGAACAAATTACACTAGAAGCGAAAAGAATATCACAGCAATCGAGCAATCAATAAACTCA